>CM024811.1:2340967-2388467 GCA_014281875.1 Nibea albiflora
AAAAAAACTTGATTGATTTCTGATACGTTAAACATGACTTTTATTGTTTGACTGTACAGAGGTCAATACACGGGATGTGATGTAATAAATCAAACGACATCTGCTAGGAAACAATATCCCTCGACACATGCCACCTAACAAAGTTCATTGCCAAATGTTTGTCTTTTGTTTCAGGTCTTTAAATGTGACAACATGCGTGTAGAAATGTGGCATTCACTGCAAAAGGACAGGAGGAATGTGAAGTAGACATAGAAACTGCAGTAAACTTTCATTCTGTGAGTAAACACAGATACCTGATGTCGGCAGCTTTCACAAACTTTTTAAAGATCTCCTTCTGAAATGCTTGATTCATCATTTACTGTATATCTGATTTTTTTCACAGTAATATCAATAAACTTCAAATGACTTTAAGCCATATTTAATCCCTCATAAAAAAAACATAATTGCGGAACATGTTTGTAAAGACTGCAATGAAATGTCCTTTTGAAGTTTTTCTTATTTTGTTTCATTTGCATATCGAACTATGATTGGCTTCCAGTTGTGAAGTCATAAATCGCGCTAATACATACGAGTGATAAACTTCAAGGTTAGCACAGGGAAACCGTCCTCCTTTCAGCAGATCAACGTGAAAACAGACTTCTCGTGGCACGGCCGAGATCACCAACATCTGAGAGAGGCAACAATAAGCACAACACATTTTTGAGTGGAGGGGGACTTTAAATATTTCTCTTTTGCGTCCCTATCTTTGGCTCCGCTCGATCCAAATACAGTTTTTGAAGATGAGTCACGGTCAAACACTGAGAGCTGCGGCGTCTGCAGTTTAGCCACAGACAGATGTTCATCCACCCCAAACAATACGGCGAGCAGATCTCTGGTGAAACCCTGCGGAGGGCGAGCCTTGTTATTGTTTATAAATAGAGCTGTGTGGAGCTCTGAGGAAGGCCAACTTTGTTTCCTCTGACAGGGAGAGGAAGCAACGGCTTATTCTGCCCCAGACGTGTGTGACACCCGACCATTGTGCCTTAAAGAGAGACAAGGGGTGAGGCAGAGGGAGAGACATTGTTTCTGTGAATGTGAGTGTCTTTAGGAGGGTGGACTGTTTGTGAGACAGGGGTGATGTTGTGTATGTGTGTGTGTGTGTGTGTGAGAGAGAGAGAGACACCCTTGTATTGTCCTTTAGGCGGGTGGGGGTTTGAACGTGGTTTCATTGTTTGCTCTCACACTGACAGCTCCACTGTGAGTTTTGTTAACGGGGTCCTCTCCTTCACGTCGCTTCATTTCTCAGAGTGTGTGTGTGTCTGTGTATTGAGGAAGTGAAGGATGTGTCAAAGCTGACCCACTGACACTCATCTCTGTCTTGTGTCCCCATGGGAAGTGTTGGAGGGCCTCCCTCTGCCTCACTCTGTCACACACACAGATAAAGAGGGAGAAACTCAGTCTGTCACGATGACACAAGACAAATATTTTCTTTTGGAAGATGCAAGTTTGTTTTGCCGCTGAAATGTCAATCTCATTCTACTCAAGTGCAGTTCTTAAAATGGATTTCTATTTGCTATGATATTTATGTTCCCTGACGACCCCAAACTAGACTCAAGGTTTGGTTTCTGTTACACTTTCTTCTTTAACTCTGTTGAATTATTCATGTTCAACAAACACATACATCTTGAGAGAAATGTGATGTCATCTGAGTGTTTTATATCATTAAAACGAGGAAATGTTAAACAGAATCTTCAAATCTGCCAAGCTGCAAAATGTTCACATAAAACGCATCTGCAAAATGTTTACTCATAGCAGAAGACAGAGCACTGAACCATTCAACTTTATTGTCATTATATTTTCAGACAACCAAACATGACCGTGCTCCTTTTAGACTTGTAGATATTGTAACTAGAATGTATAAAAGAATTATATAGAGAGTGGTAATAAGAAAAAAAGATAATAATGGAAATTATAAGACCAGCATTGTTTCAGATTATTTTTATTGTGAACATACCATCAATAAAACAGATCAAAACGCGTGCTATTGCGTCTCATGTGCTTTCAACCTTTCCGGCCCTGTCTTTCACTCAGCCCTGAGCCTGTTGGCTCTTTCATAAGATGTAAATCTTTAAGATGCACTCAGAAAAAGAGGCTCAAAATCATGTCCTATAACAGCAGGATGTTATGCTTGATGATCTTGTATCTATTTCCATGCACACTTGGGGCTCTGGGGAATATCGGCGGCAGGATGGTGTTTGTGGGACTGTCTCAAAATAAACATCAAGCTCATGTTGATTGCACTGGAGGAACACGTGTGACTCACTGAGATGTTTTTTAAAATAGATTTTAGACAACAATGGAGCTCTATGGTGCAGAGCAATAAACTACATTAAGCTTTGGCTACGAGTGTTAGTCAATCAATTGTTTTTTTCATGTCGAGACAGGAAGGAAAATACAGAATATTGCCATCCTCAAAAACATTTTTAAAAACAGAACTTCTTTAAATATATTCTATGCACATAGCATTAGCGTGACTGAGTTTAGTTGAACAGCCCTGAGTCTGGATGAGAGGCTCTCAGGCACCTGTAGATTTCCCAGACAGCATAGTTGAACATATGTTGCAGGGATCAAAGATCATGTCTGTGAATTTGTTGGGGGTTTTTTTTAGTTTCACAGGAAACTAAAACGACCCGGACACACCCCCTTCATCTGCAATTCTCTGATCTCCTAAATGGTCCTGTAATCCTCAGTCTGGTACATTTGATATCTAAATTCAACAGGTGGATGGGAGGCAGAACTCGCTATTTGACTCCCGTTTGTTGTGTCCAGAGGTACCTGCTAGGAGAATATTCACAGGATGTCACAATCTGCGCCGTCTGACTCTAATCTGGAGGTGAAGCTGGGAGTGGAGCGGCTGGTTTCGCGGGGGTTTGGGTGTGACTCATGTCTAGAGTCAGCGAAACTCCTGGTGGGTGGTCAGTGTTTGGTGAGAGTGAGAGAAACAGAGAGAACAAAGCCAGATATTTAACTTTCATCTCAGCTTGAGGTAATTATTTGCTTTGAGACTGACCCAGTCACACTCACGCTGGCCTTGTGCCCTGGAAAACCGTGGATTATGTCCTGTTTTGACATTTGACATAATTAAGACTACATAGAACAAGAGTGGCAGCTATAATGCGAGAAAGAATAACCTGTTGGCAGACGGCAGAAGTCAAAAGTGGCATGAGAAGTTCATGGTTTGTGTCTGAAGGCTGACTCAGATTGCCCTAAAATTTGCTCCTTTGATATAGCTGACACGGAGGTATGTCAAAATGTGAGGCAAAAAACAACATTAGTGTCATGCATTTGCAAATGCACGCACGCACGCATGCACACACACACACACACACACACACACACACACACACACACACACACACACACACACTCCTAATGCACACAAACTTCTAATCATTCATCTTTCCTTGCTAATTCGATAACGAGCCCGAACAGTTGAAGCATGTTTTAACGTTTGACATTTGGCCTGGAGAAAAAAAAAGAAAGAGAGAACAAAACGAGCCTCCCTTCAGCATCTCTGGGAGTGAGCAGTCTCCTCCCCCGTCTCCCCCCTCTCTCCTCCTGCAGCGAGGGGTTGCTGGTCCTCTGACCCCGGTAATGATGGAGGGTCAGGAGTCAGGTTGTGTGAAGGAACCGTCTACGTCTGCAGAGCGCGTGAGGAGCGCCTGGGAACCAGAGCTCGCCGTGTGATCCCGTGAAATTGATCTCTCCGGAGGGGACCAGTGGTGTGTATTTATTTTTATGTGTGGTGGTGACTGTGTGTGTAGGAGGGGAGCGACCGCGACAGGAGACACACCAGCGGAAATGGTAGATCCCAGTGGTTGGCCTGTCGTGCCGTGACCAGGGTGCCCTGTCTGCCTGCCTGTCTACAACAGGAATGACAGGAGACAGTGGGGGGAAAAGCTTGGGCTGAGACGACCTTATGCTTCTTTTTGTCTTCTGAGAAAGAGAGAAAGAATCAAATTAAGGCCACAAGTCAGAATTTCTCAATGCTGAAATAACAAAATAACAGCCAACAGAGAAAAAACAGAGAAAGAACAGTTTGACATTTTGATAAATTCGCTTATTTATTTTTGTACTGTAGAGTTTGATATGAAGTTCAATACCACTTGTGTATCAGGACATGTTTGTAAAGGTAAACATCAGGCTGGAGCCAACAGCTGGTTGGCCTAGCTTAGCATACAAACTCCAACAGCTAGCCTGGCCCCTTACCAATGGTGACACTTGAAAGCACTAAAGTTCACTATTTAACACTTCTTACACAGACAATTTCTTCTTAGCCAGTCGTTTTCTTGTTTCGAGTCTAATGCTAAGCTAAGTTAACTAGCTGCTTAGTTGTAGTTTTATAAATATGGGTGCTATATGATGAGTGGTATCAATCCTCTCAGCTAAATCTCAGCAAATAAGCGCATTGCACAAAAATTATGAACTATTCCTTGAGTAGTTTTTGTTGTTACAAAACACTTACAATGGCGTACATTTACAATCTGTTATTTCTATTCCAGCCATTCAGAAATGACCTTTCAATCTCTCAACTTTTAAACCAACATGAATAAAACTGAAACATCTACAATTCCATCACAACTGGGCCAATCTGCTGAGGAAGATCAAGTAATAAGTCTGAAAGCTCCAGAACAGCTACCAATGAACCCTGTAAGACTGTTTTGTTAAGTGATATTTTTATTGGATTACTTTCTCTTCCACCCTCCTGCTTGCATGTGCGCATAAATATCACAATGTTTACTGTCTCCTTCATCCTTCAGCACTGTAAATGTGTTGTCTCATCTCATTAAAGCGCATTTAAAATTTGTTTAACTCGACAAGAGTGTATGTTTAAGAGGGCAACACATGAGAAGAGGTTGTTTCCATGTGCGTGTGTGTTGGTATCTGTGAGACAGACCCCTCCAGTGAAGCCCCTGCTGCTCTTTCATCTTCAGCATCTGCTATTCTTCTTAGAGCTTGCGGGCCAAACCTCTGCTGTCTGTCTGCTCTGCCTATTTAGATGCAACCACTTCAGTCATATCTGCAGGCTCGTTATGGCAGCTACAAAACCAATCCCTCCTTGTGCTTATTCAATCACAGAGGGATCTCATGAGCTTTCTTGTCTGGCTGCTGCCTCTCGGAGGCTTTTCACAGACATTTCGAAACAATCAGATCTATTAGTTGGGACTTGTGATGTCTGATCCCTCCGCTGTACATGGGGGGAAATGTGGCACACCCCGTTCAGAAATTCCTTGAGGTTTGCAGAAAGAAAGAGAGAAAAGTTGTGAAGAATCCAGTCGGAGTTTACCATACCTTTGAAGCAATGCCACGAGTGTCTTTAAGAATTGATATCTACTGTGTTTGATGAAGGATGGTGATGGTAACAGAAGGTGTCACATCAAACAGACCAGCTACAGATTTCCTTTCAAAAGAAAGACAATGTGTTTTCCTTATGTACATGACATGATACAATACACTGTATACCTCCTGCCAGTATATAACAGGGCAGAGCAATAATTCACTATTATTACTAGATTCTATTGTAAATGATAACACAAAGAAATCTTTATTAATATTGTTATATTGATTGCAGTTGTATTATCTGGATATATTATGCAACATAATTTAGTGTAGCTGTTCTTAAACCTTTGATCACAAGCTGCGCTCATCCAGACAAATGTGGTGCTGATAATAATTTTGTCCTTTTTGGGTATTTCATTTATTAATTGTGGTGGCAGATGCTCAGTCTATAGGGACTTGGGAAGGAGGGTGAGTGGCTGGTTCAGTCCCTGCACAGACTTGGGCCTCCTCCTGGGCACTGTTGAGGTGCTCTTGAGCAAGATACTGAAGCCCTAATCACTCCACCACTCCACTCCACATTTGGATGTCTACAGGCCGTTTGTGTGTGTGAGGTTGTATTTCGTGCCTACATGTGAAAAAAAGACTTTCCCCAGTGAGGGATTAATAAAGTGAATCTTCTTGTAAAAACACGTCTCCAAAAATGTTGGCACACTGTGTAAGATGTTAATTAAATAGCATGGACCACCCCATCAGCAAGACACGTTGAAAATAGTTTATTGACAAAATGAAGGATTGAGAGTGAAGTGTGAACTCATGTACTTCTTCAGTCTGATTCTGCGGTGTTGGGAGGCTTCGGTAGCCCCCCTCAGAACCCCGTGGAGAGTAGGAAAGAGAGGGGAAATAGGTGGAAGAAATGGGGTGGGGGGAGGGGTGTGTGGAACACGACAGCGAAGGAGACCAGAAAGTTAGGATGGTATTTATAGGACTGTTGTAAGTGGCGTGGTTGAGGTGTGGGTCGGCTTAACTCTGCTTTAAGCTCCAATAGAAAATGTGCAAAATATTGAAACCACATATTTAATTGAAAATTCCACCACCTCTCCATTTGGATGTGAAGGCAACATTCAAATAAAATATTTTTATCCTGTAAGGCTGGTATGAAGTTTAAGTGTGGTCTTTTACGCTCGCTTCATTATTCTTTTACCAGATTTTTAATCACTTGAGGAAATGTGGCATTGTTTGTCTCTATTGTGATATTTTATGTGCATTTATTTCTTAAGCTGTGATCAGCATTGGTTGACTATGGAGTAATTCTCTGTGACTTTATGGACAAATAACTTTTACTTGGACTTACAATAAAAAGTTCATTGGTTAATGAGATGAAATGAACACACCAGTAAAACTGTGACAGAATGTGATTTAAAATGGTGTTTCATTGTGCAGATAACATGCTGTGTGCCCACACAAGTCAAACCCAGGTTTGTGGGAAGTCACACACTCACCAGGCTGAGAGAGTATGACTAACGTGTTGTCATTACATCACTCAGGAGCAAGATTCAAAACATTAATTAGACAGACTTCCCCGGCTTGTTTGCTTTTGGACTTGTGAGTGACGTGTGTATGCATTTGTGTGCATGCATGCATGTGTGTGTTTGTGTGTGTACACACACATGCAAGCTCTTCTGTGTACTGTGAGTGGTTGCTGTGAGTTTGGGTTCACTCACCAACTCTGGCTTTGCTGTGTGTGTGTGTGTGTGTGTGTGTGTGTTTTGTCATAGAGTGGTTAGTGCAGCGCTGATTGCTGTTTATTTGGTCTGTGGGTTGACACAGAGCCTAGCAGTCAGGAGCGCTACTGACAGCTCTGTTTTTATTGGGTCCCTGTGGCCATACCAACACTAACACTGGGGTCGCGCTCTTCTTTCTGTCCCGCATACACCGAGACTCCCACACCAAGCTTCCTGTCTGTTCTTCGAAATAACATACAGTAAAGAGAACAATGAGATAGTTTCAAAATTGTAGAGGTAGAATTCTGTTTTAGAAAGAATATCAAACCGAATCACAGTGACAGAATGTGGCTGATTTTAAGAGCATTTTAAACAAAGGAAGATAAAGACACTATGTGAAGTTTGAAATGATGACTTATGGTAAATTGCAGTGTACTGTGAGTACCTGGATGGTGCACTCATGAATGTAGAACACCGGAAACTTCTTGCCCTCAATGGTCGTCATTGTGGCAACACGGATATTGTGAAATTGCGGCCAACAGCGCTGCTGACGCGAAGGAGTTGCGAAGGTAAGTTGTACATACATTTTAACATAGACTAGAAGAGTGTCCATGCCTGGTGGAATCTGAGGGTTAGAATGAGCCTTTTATAGCTATAGATGCTGCAGGTCCTCTTCTGTGGTGTCTGCCATGTTGAGCTGCCATGTTTTTACAGAAGCCCAGAACGGACAAACTACTGGACTTAAACACACCTGTTAGATTTGATTGATTCATCTTTGACCTTCTCTTAGTACGATGTGACTAATTGATTGACTGGGCGAATAACTGGGGTCAGGCTCCCTCTTTTGCATGATATTAGGATTAGTTTAACAAGTTGCAGTTGGATGATATGGAGCCATATTGCAGCTGTTACATTAAAAGTCACTAAAACATGACAAATAAATAGTCAGTCACATCACTTCTAAATGAGTGGCGATTTGAGATTTTGACCGTGTGACCACTTGCGTCGCTGCCCAACATGGACTGTTATCATAACCAAAGGGATTGAACTATAAAAACATGAACGCTCCTTTGAGTTTTTTCACAGTCTGCAAATTTGAATGGAGCACATCAGCTCCTTGGTGTTTCTGGCTGAACTTTCTGTACACTCTGAACCATCTTCACTCATGACTTGACATGGTTCAGCCCCTGCACACACAGATGTAAGACAAACACACATACACACACACACTTACACATGCTGACATGCACAAGCTGGTATATGGTACATGAACACTTAGTCAACCATGTAATGTGACCCTCTCAGCCAACACACACTCACACACTAGTAAAGAGGTCATCGCTTTGCCATCTGGTGGTCAGACCCCCACCACACACACACACACCCACCCACACACACACACACACACACACAGTCACACATAATGATATAATAACCTGTACTGTCCAGCATACTGGACTACCATGACTGTCTCCTCACCCAACCTAACCACTGACCCTGTTACACACACACACACACACACACACACACACACACACACACACACACACACACACACACACACAGCTGACATCTCCTTTACTGAGAAGAAGTGATGAGAGTATTGGGGGAGGAGATGGGATGGCTGTGTGTGTGTATGTGTGTGTGTGTGTGTGTCCCTGCTACAACGGCTGCTCCCGGCCGTCCACACAGCTGTCTGCTCAACACACTCATGCACACAAACACACACAGTGAGCGGCTGTGAGAGATCCCCCCCACGACTGCTTCCCAGGCCTGTGACGGAGAGAAGGGAAAGGAGGGGAAACGGCTGGAAGGGATTACACACACACACAAACAGACACTTACACAGCAGCAGCGACACGTGAAACATTATGCACACACACACACTCACACACCCACACAAACATGTTATCTTGCAAATGTTTTAGTGCCAGATAGCTGAAGAACAGATTAATGTTGTACTCCACCTGCTTCTGTACGAGCATGTGAAGTTTCTCAATCCTGACTGAGAATGTGAGTAACAGACTGATATCTGTGACAGGAAGAGGTCACGAGCCCGCAGTTCAGCTGAATCACTTCATGTGAAGGTAGAACCATGTGTGAGTGCATCTCAAATGCTGCATTGCATAGGGAACTAAAACAGAGTAGGTCAAAGTTAGCCTGGACGTTGGTCCTTAAACTGTGATGGCTTTTTTACAACAGATGCTGGATAGTAGTTAAACACTTTGCCTGTATTTTCTGGCTCTCTGATCATTGAATGCTCCTGTTCCTCCTGTTGCTGCATTCACTATCTCAGTATTAGTTGCTGAAATATTACTTTGCTTATCTAACCCAGGCAAAGTAATATCCAAGTTTAAAAAGACTTTTTGCAATAGAATTTTAAAAAATGTCTCAGACAAAAACTTTAATTGAAACGAGAAAAGGCATGAGTAGTGTGATGTTTTTATGTTGCTGTGATAAGTCATAAGAAAGAGCTCTGGGTGGGTGGTTGGTCGCACTGCCTTCACTTTGAAATGGAAGATCTCAGCCGGCGTCACAGTTTCTCTGTTAACCATGAAGGCATTCACTCTCCAAATGTGGTTAAAGTTGCCTAAAGTAGAGTTGTCCTAACGCTGCAAAGCAACAAAACACAAACAAATACAGAAAAACGCAACCAAATATAGAAATGTAGCACAGACAACAACGGTTCCAAGGAGACTAAAAGTGGTGAACATGGCTGGTACAAACTTGTTGTTGCCACGGTTTATGACTTATTCTGTTACTGAAGTCGGCTATCTGTAAGTGGTGTTGAAGTTTTACCTTTAACACAGGGAAATACAGTAGATCTGAAAATGCTCAGGTTCAGGTTCAGTTTATTGTTTAGATCTGAAGAATTGTTGCAAACAGCAACAAGTCTTTTCTGTTTGGATTGACCTGTACAGAAGAAACAGTATAAAGGAATACCTTTCCCAATAATACCATAACACTCAGACAACACTTCCACAAATGTCAGCACAGAGTGATCTTGCTCTCCACCATCAGGAAATTGTTCATAGTTAACAGGAAACAGAAGCACAGTCTCAACAGGAAGCAATGGCAGCCAACCTCACGGGTAGTAAGTACATTTTTAAGAAGGATGTGTCCATTTAACACGTCTTCTTTTCATCAGGTATAAAGCCGTGTCAGATGTGTCACAACATGTTGTGTTATTGTGTGTGTTAAAGTGTAAGTTAAAGACAGATTTTGTTTCGTAAATGTCCACATCCTTTTTGGTTTCGCTTCTGGAAATGTTTTGATTGCAGAATCTGTGCTATTTTAGTTATTTGTCGAGGGCCTCGTGGTATTTCGGACATTCCATGTGAAAACATGCAGAGGACTCAGACATATTCCCCATGTTTATGTTTGTATCGGGCGCTTTACACTGTGTTTGTTATCCCTGCAGATGGAAATAGACAGAGGCTGGAGTTTCACAGGCACAGGAAAGGCTTTGTTGGCAACCAGGGTACTCAGAGCTGTCACAGCAGGCGTTCAGATCTGTAAATCTGCATTGATATACTGAGTCCTTGATGGTGATCAGGTTCAGTCAAGAGGTATTGTATGCATTCAGTGGCTTTTAATGAGAGACTACTGTAAAAAAACAACAAAGAGAAACAGAAAGAAGAATAATCAAAGTCACTTGACAGGATGAGGCCCCATGAAAATCAAAGTTGTGACATCCCTGCAATGATTCCAGACCCCAGATTTAATGTTTGGTGTTCACCACACATATTTGCTTTGTAGCTTTTTCACGATTCTCATGAATATTTGGGATGTGTTTGTTGTTTAGGCGACAGCGGGTTCCTCTCTGTGTATGTTTGCGTGAGTGTGGCGTGTAGGGAAGTACTGTTGTGGTTATCGATGCATGCTTCTTATGAGGCACGGCATTACGAGCTGGGCAGAAGTTAAGAGGGTGGTGGTGTGTTTGTTGTGTGTGTTGAGAGTGTGGGAGCGAGACAGAGAGAAGAGACAAAGACACTGAGACAGTGAGAAAATGAGGAAGCGTGAAATACACAGAGCAGAGTTAAAAGTTAACAGAGAAGACACTCACGCCAACGCACAACGATTGCATGTGTGTGATTAAGACGGCAAATAAGAGAGTCAGGAGGAAGAGAGAAAATGATCCTGTGTGTGTGTGTGTGTGTGTGTGTGATACACTGGCAACCTGATCTAGTGGGAATGTGGAGTGAACGTGAGCCACACGGAGCCATAAACATAACAGGAAACTGTGAGCACAATCACTGTCTTCACCCAAACTGTTGTAAAGTACACGTATGCATATGTACATAAATGCATGCACAGATATATATATATATATATATATATATATATATATATATATATATATATATATATATATATATATATACACACATATACATAACCAACCCCAGACAGTAAATTTAAACATTTAGTATAGCAACTAAATTCTACTAATTTTCTACAGTCCATATAACACTGCATCCCATGTTTTTCACTGGTGGGGCACCCTGAAGAGCATTTTATCATTGTTGCCTTGGACAGGCCACCATAGAGGGCCCTTTATCATGTTTTATCACATACTTTTCCTGCACATCACATGTTCTCTATTAAACTGTACGACAGAGGTCTTTTGGGCAGTGCACATGATGAAACTGTAAAATAAATGACAAACAAATAAAATAAAACAAGATAAAACACAAAGTTGAGGAGGAGCTCGAGACACAGCAGACATCTTAAAGAAACAGTTCACTTATATTGGAAACATTTATATTTAGTGTTAATGATGATTAATGCTATATAATAATCCTTTCTATCAGAGTATGGGTTCAGTTTTCATTGGAGGACGTCTACATTAAGATGAGGAGAACATGTAGACTCCAGGTGACCCCGGGCGGGACTCACGCACAGCCTTGTTGTGTGACATTTTATCATATTTGGCTGAAAAATGGTAAATACATTAAAAGAAAAAGAAAATAAGAATGAGTTGCAAAGCTAACATATAAAAATGTGTCCCTGCTCACATAGTTTCCCACATTACAGATGATCTAAAACAATCTTCTCTTCCTTTGGCAATAAACAACCATTTGAACCACTTAAAGAAATTATGTTTGATATATAAAATGTTGTTTTAACAAAGTGGACTGTTAAGTTTAATCATCTCACTGATTTCCAGTAATTCATCTAAGTGTGTGTGCATGTGTGTGTTCATGGGTGTGGGATCTGCAGCAGCAGCTGGTGGATTATACAGAGCTGATGTGTCCCTCATGTCCTTCAAAAGTTGTCGTCATGCTTCCTGTATTTTGGCCGGTAGTACATGATGTCACTTCCTGTGCTGGATAGCTTGTGTGTGTGTGTGTGTGTGTGTGTGTGAGGGTGTGGACCATGCATGGACCCAGCTGCAACGGGCTCCTAACTGTCTGTCCCAGATGAATGTAACTAACACACAGAACAAAAGACAAACATCATTACAGCAATGTGAATGTTGCTTAAAGGCAGATAAATCTATGACACATAAATAGTTGATGAGTGATGTGTTCACAGTGTTCATTAAAGGTGGATGTCAATTAGGCTTCGTTAGTAATCAGGGTTAGCTACATCACATCCTAAATGTAAGATTTAGTCAGGTTTCTATGGAAAATCAGTATATTTATAACTGCTGTTCACTCAGTCTGTGATCTTTTTTGAATATTTGAATCCATTCTGACATTTTTTCCTTACATTTATCCGTTCATACTATAATCACGAGGATCAGTAGAGGTTCAGAAGAAGCTGGTGGAGGCCAGAAGTGAAATATTTTGGCATGAAAATGTGCAGGTGGATCAGTCAACTAAGTCAAGAAGCCATTGTAGTGTACAGTCAACATCTAATTTGATATTACATGGATATTAACTATTTACCACACACAGCTGGGCAGTGAAGACCTCATAAAACATGAAAAGATAATGTATTCTATTACAGTATTTATGTTCAATGTAGCTCTGCTTCAAAGAAAACATGTATGTGAGATTGTAAACTACAGAAATGGTGGAAGTGAAAAAATATGGAGAACATTGTCAGATGTTTATGTTTATAGATCTATGCTCTGTCATCTGCATGATATGTTACAGGAAACATGAAACATTAAAAAAAAGATAAAATATACAGCATAACGTGCAAAAATAAAGCTGAGTCATATTGAGATCCTGGTGCACAGCAGGAAATGTTGCTGACTCATTATGATAAAAGAATAGCAGTGTGTTGTGTTGTTATTATTAGACAGAATTATGAAAGAAGCCAAATAAAAAGCTGATTGAATGTGAAGTTAGTTTATATGATACTCTGATTCTTTACAAGAACAATAAATGACTAAACATCTGGTCAACCAAAACCGCTTACAAGCTGAGCAGCTTGGATGAAACATTTTCATATTCCAGATTTCTCACAATAACACCAAAACACCAGATGTAAAATCTCCAGTCAAACAAAGAATCAAGCATGAGCTGAGCTTAACTGATGATTTATGAGGCAATAATGTCACAGTTTGGATTTGCCCTTCTGATCCAAGTCAAACACTGACTCAATCATATTGTCATAATTAAGAATACCTTCACTCTCTGTTGAATGGAGATGGTTATTGAATAAACCATCATTATAGAATAAACTATAATTATTTCACTTTGGTGTATTTTCAGTTAAACCTTGAATAAAACTCTGTTAATCATAAGAGACTTCTTTCGGGCAAGTATGACGCCTTTCTATGGTCCTGTGGTGAAGTCCAACAATGGACCCTGGGAAGCCCCAACATTTCAGATCAAAATATGATCATCTTTATATCCATCCATCCATCCATCCATCCATCCATCCATTCATCCATCCATCCATCCATTCATCCATCCATCCATCCATCCATCCATCCATCCATCCATCCATGACAAAGACTTTCTCTCCTGAAACATTCCCTTCATCCTTTGCTCTATCAGTCCATCCATCCTTCCATCTGTCCATTCCACCACTTTGCCCTCATCTATTCGTTCTTGTTAATGTGACCTCGTTTCAGAGTCCATGGTTGGCAGCCGGGGCTACTGGGACACGTGGTTCATTGACTGGGAAGGTCTGGCAACTCACTCTTTCCTCTCACGCCATTTATTATCTGGACTGGGAGACTCCCAGGACCCAGGAGCTTGTGCTCACATGAACACTGGACACACACACACAGGAATATAAGCAACATTTAGTGTGAGAACTTCAGCAAGGTCTCTTCACCCGAGTCACACAGATGTTCCTCTTGGCACCTCAGCAGGTTGTGTTGGGGCGGCTCAGGGGGCCTTTCTGGGGTCTGGGGGGCCGCCGAGGGCCAAACTGGGCCCCAGAGCCTGGATGAGAGCTTCCTTTGTGGGACACAAAGCATTGTCTGTGCTGGGAAAGGCCATGAGGATGGGAACACCGCCCAGAGCTGGACACTGAGCAGCGATTCTAGCTCTGTGAGTGTGTGTGTGTTTACTTGAAACAGAGAGACAAGGAAGTCTGAGTGTGGGAGAGAGAGTGTGTCCTCACATATGACACACAGACGGGGTGTGTGTGTGTGTGTGTGTGTGTGTGTGTGTGTGAGAGAGAGAGAGAGAGAGAGAGAGAGAGAGAGAGAGAGAGATACTCCAGACACTGCTCCATGTACGATTAAGACGCACAGTGAAGTTGTGTGAAAATCTGTCTGGGAGTGTGAGAGAGCAGCTGGACCAGCAGAGTGGTTCACTACTTTTCCCTTTAGGGTCTCGTCAGTTTGAGCTCAGTGTTGGGTTCGCTGGTCGCATCCATCCGTGTGTCTGTGTGTGCTAAAAAACAGACCGCCTCTGGTACAACACCATTTCCATCAGCATTCCCCACTGGCTGCCCCTCACACCGGGGCCTGAACGTCTCCTCCTCATGCTGGTCCAAAACTCCTTTGCTAGTATTGTAAATACCAATGTTCCCCTGATGCTTTGAACTTCCAGCACAGACTGAGCTAACTATCTTAGTGGTTAGCAACAACTAAAGTTTGTAAAAACCAGAAAACATTTTCTCCATAACACAAGATCCAATTTCACCAAAATCAATGATGTGTGAATCCGTGGTGCCATAAAGTTTTACACACTGCTCCTGACCTGGAGCCGTACTATGGCTGTCTGTTCTCTCAGTCTCTCCAACTCTGTTAAGCTTGACAATGTGACTTCACACTCCAGTGTTCACCTAAATTGATTCTGATACAGACACGGACAAATCGTCTGATCATCTTTAGTGAAACATTCGTCTATTTCTGGGCAGCATTGTGTTCTAATATGTATATAACATATGGACTGGGTTTGGCTTGGAAATTAAGTGAAAATAATTTAAGTTAATCATTAAAACTTAGAGCTACATTTTGCTGATGGCCCTAAACGTTACTTTGTACTATCCCAACACTGCCAACTAAATTGCCGTCTATTCTTGTACTCTGAGCTATACTGAAGAATGGTCACTTGAGAAACATGGAGGCAATATAAATTTTCATCAGAAACAATCATCAACACCAAATTAGCTCTGGGACAAAGCTGTTACTATAGCAACAGACAATCTAACAAGCAGTCCCACCCGCCTTTTCTTTCAAATATGATAAGATATGGAGCTGATGAAGGACAAGGAAGCATGATGGCTATTTTAAGCCAACGGAGTGAGCTTGCATGTGTGCATGAGCGTGAGTAACGGGGCAGAGTGGGGGTTTTAGGGACGGTGGGAATAGAGGAGGAATGTCAGAAAGCCAAAGAAGGGGAAAGAATGAAAACAAAAAAAGCAAAGAAGTGGTTTATGCCCGCAGAACAAAGATGGAGAGAGGTTTTTTTTTTATATAATTGGCTTTTTCCTTCGGGTCCCAGACTCACTGGCTGAGAGGAGGAGACGGGGACAGAGGAGTGCATGTAGTCTCTCTCCAACACACACACATTCAGACACACACACACAGACCACAAAGACAATCCAAACTGCAGAGGACTCCAGGAACATATTAGGAGAGTTTGGGATTGAGGTGATGTGGGAACCTTGATAAACCATCACCGTCTAATTACTGTCGCCACAGCTCTTTCACTGGCCGAGCATTACACCAAAACAAAACACACACAATCACTCACAAAGTACCACATGCTCTTACAAAAACTTCTGAAAACACACACATAACACTCTACTTCAACACATGTGAACATCAGAGCAGGTTGGCCCCAGGCCCTGAAGTTCTCTGTGGGTAGCTGTGTTTTACATAAGACAAGCGTGACCCTCATGCACCATGGAGAATGTGAGTTTGTCTGTGTGTGTGTGTGTGTGTGTGTGTGTGTGTGTGTGTGTGTGTGTGTGTCCACTTTGCAAACCACCCTGGAAAGCCCCGCTCCTTAAAAGCCATGTGGGTCTGCAAACCCTGCAGAGCTGCTGTCTCATAGTTTATTCAGCTATTTCTGGGAGCTGGGTTATTTCAGCTTTTAAGAAAGCAGGAAACCTGAGAGAGTTTGTGCAGAGGTTTACTCTCTCACAGGGACGTTCAAGAGAGTTGAATGTTTGTTGAATGGTTGTGATTTGTGCAGCATCGCCCGTGGCGAGACTCGTGCATCGCAGAGTTTAAGAAAGAAAATGTATTTTACTCTCAAGTATTCACAGACATTTCTATGTTTTTATCCACTGCAGTTTTAATCAATCAACATAGTTTCATATTCAAAAAATATGTTGTAAAATAAATACACCCTCTGTGACTAATGTGCAGGCACACAAGAATAAATAATGCCAAAAATGTAAAATGATGTGTCCATGTTATCAAATAAAAACACACTTTGAACACAACAGAACTCTGATGTAGAAAATCAACCACAAACTACTTTGAATTTAAAATTTTAATAAGGTACTATACTAAGCCAAATAAAAAGCTGATTGAATGTGAAGTTAGTTTATATGATACTCTCATTCTTTACAAGAACAATAAATTACTAAACATCTGGTCAACCAAAACCGCTTACAAGCCGAGCAGCTTGGATGAAACATTTCCATATTCCAGATTTCTGGGTTTTTTGGACCTTAAATTATTACATATTCTGTCCTTAAATATAATAAAGGAACAGAGGATTTGATTTCTTTAACATTATTTGATTAATTCCTAATCTGTGACTGTTCGTTCCAGATGATGGCATAGGATATGGATGCATGTTTTTTTCTTTTTTTTCAGTGTAAAATTCCAATTTCCTTGGAAAATGTGTCATCCTCTGGAATGGAATTCTCTAAATCCCCAAATAATCTAAAGTAATCACAGCATGTGTCATTTTGCCCTGTCATCTGCATCTCTTTGGCAGCTCATTATTCATTAGCATTATTCTTCATTTCTTCTTGAAATTTGCCTGAAAAGAACAACACCAACAGCATCTTTAATGTTTCCTCGCCATGTCTGTGAATCTAAGCCCCAAGTCCATTGATTTCAACTGAAGACACCGATTTAAAAACAGGTCTAAAATATGTCATTTCATTAAGAAATATGTCATTTACCATCCCCTAAAACAGCAGGGCATTGTAGTCTTTAGCAAACGTTACTATAGTAGATTTGTTTGGGACTACTTTCAGCTGCAGATAATTTCACTTTGTTGCTCCAGTGATATTTACAGCAGTTTGATGGTGTATGTGGGATCCAGTTATAGATGAATAAAGAGAACATGTAACTCAGTGCAACAATGTAGACTCTGATGTGTTTTTAAAAGTTTCTGGACAACAAAAGAGCGTTATGACACAGAGGAATAAGATAAATCAGGCTCAGGCTGCAGACATTCATTGTTAGTGTTGTGATTTTATCATTGGTTCTGGTTGGTTTTGATGAAAGATGAAAAATATAGAAAATGTAACTTTTGCCAGCTGACTAAATATCAGTCCAATCAACGTGTCATCAATTGTTTAAAATAGTTTTAGTCTGTTTTCTTTCTGGTCTTCTGGTTGATTTGTTTTTTGAGCATGTGAATTTGGCGAAAATACACAGACGACTGGCAGTACGCCTGCACACACACACACACACACACAGTCTGTACAGTAGTACAGTGGATGTTGTCACTGAGCCGGCTGCAGTAGCTCCGGTTGCGGTGTCTAGTTTCCACATGATGAGAGTGTAATCCTTGCAGGTTCCTGCCTGCTGCTTTGTTTTCCTCACTGTCTGACTCATCCCTCCAACCTGTGGGAAGGAGGGAGAGATGGACTGTGTCACTGTCATAACATGGGATTACTGCCTACAATACACTTTCTCAAAGGGATGGGAAAGATGCCCTGGAGTTTCTATCCTCTCTCTGCCTTTGTCCTCTCGCTTTTCTCAGATTGCACTTTTTGTTTATCGACCATTATCACATTTCCTTTTCCTCCTCTGTCCTCTCCTGTATTCCAGTTTCACCCTTTAAATAATTTTACACATTAAATTAAGACAAAAATCATTTTAGCACGTGCAACTAAAATCACACAAAATCCACAACTTGAGGTTTTTTTTTATTCCACTTCAGTTTGATTCATTGAGATTTTTTCCATCTTAACTACAACAAAGACTTCCCCTCTCTGTTTTTAATCCAATTATCTCTCTTTGTTAGCTCGTATCAAAACTTTCAACGATTAAAACGATCAAAGATTATCACATCCTCTAATTTAATACTTAAGGCAGAGAGATCATATCAGCTCAAGAATTCTGTGTTGTGTTACAGTTATGCCAGAGACTCAAAGCTGGTGTGATTTGTGATTTTGGGTTATGTTTGAGATATAAAACCTTTGCACGTATAAATAAATGTTTGCTGGGAGTTTCTGTCGGGGCAATTTTCTTTCAGAAAAGTGATTTATTGGATGCTGAACAACTTCATTGCAAAAAAACTACAGAGTAATAACACATTATTAGAATATGATTAGGACAGATGACACTGAACCAAGGTGTAAAAGTTCTTTGCTGATTGTAATTTAATTATCTTTTCATTTTACTCCTACGTAGAGTAATGTGTAAACACATAATGTTATGTTTTGAGCAATTATTAATTAATTGAGACAAGGATTTATTTTCATTTTTTCATCATTTATCTGCCATATTCCTCCTTGTATGTATATGTATAATGGACATTTATTAAAAGTTTCATTTTTAATAGTTTGAAATTGTTGTTTGCACCCCTAAAAAAACAATAAACAAAACATGTAGTATCGAATGTCCAAGTCAAAGGTAGAGTCATTGGCTACCTGATTTTAAATTTTAAATGTTGTTTCACTGAGCGTATAAACGTTATGACCAATGATAATTGATACAATCACTCCAAAACATGTCTCATATTTTTCCTTAATTAAAAGGGTTATATAATCTGCATGTAAGACAAAAACTGAAGGATCTTTACTCTCATTCTAACCATCAGCAGTTTGACAATACCGTTACTGATCTCACTGACAGAACTTTTTCTCCAGTCAAGACCAGCTCGTTCTTTCACTCATCCCACCAACTTTCTCATTATCTGTGTGAATCCCAGGTCTTATCAGCCGGCACCTGCGCCGCTGCTCGAGCTTGAGTAGACTAAATCCAGCCGGATCACAGCTAAACACTGGGATTACCACACGGTTTAACACTGCAAGCATCGAGACTTAGGCCTGACAGCCTTTGTGAAGCTGAACCTCCCAGCTCCAACAATCGACCCATTTTGCACCCGTACGAACTGACGTGCGGCGTGGCTTTGCCGCTGAAAAACACCTGTCTCTCAATGTCAGAGCTTGATAATGCAATGAAACAGCTATTGAATCATTCACGCCCTTATATGTTTTTATTTCACGTTTTATTGCCGGATGGTCTGGGGTAATAAAAAGTAGTGATCGCAGCCTGCAGCGATGCATAGGTTTTTTTGTTTAGTTTTTATCAGAATCTTTAGTGCAGTTTCAACATATTGGCAGCTCCAATGAAAATAATCATAATCCTGATTCAATTACCAAGCTGATTCAAGATCCTACATGCAGCCACAGAGCGTTTGGGTCTTGATATTTTGCCCTTTGGGTGTGAGTGGCAACATCAAAAGCTGCACACATACACACACACACACACACACACACACACACACACACTGCTTTTCTTGTTGCCAAAAGAGCTTAACAAAGTACACAGAAGAGCTTATAACTCACAGCAGCAACATAGTGCCGTCCACCTGGCAGGAAACCCAGTGCCAATAACGAAGCCTCACCTGCACCTGCACTGATTATCCCCCCTCTTGTTGTTTCAAAATCTTCCCCGATGGAACGGAAGGAGACGTGAAAAGAGTTCAAGTGTGCCGTGTCAAGAGCTTTTTTGACGTGTGTTTTTGAACTTTGAGGGTTTGAAATTGTTTCTTTTTTTCGCCCCAGGAGTGAAGCTGTGGACACCTAAACAAGGCTGGTAAGAAAAACAAATGAAGGTCGGCGTATTTTCATCTGGAAGAAAAGGAGGAAGCTTTGAATACCGATGCCAACAGTTCAAAGAGCTGCAGGGAAGGTGGGGAGGGTGTACGCACACACATACACACAGACACACACAGATACGTATGCATACACACACAGTACGTCATTCAATTTAAACAAACAGGAGGCCTCATGGACCGTCGTCACAAGGCCATGCTCTTGGTTGCTGAGGCTACCAGTTGCCTTTCTCACACACATACATGTTCGAACAGCCACTGCAAGGCCCGGTTTGAGCGAGTCATTGTTGTGTTACATTCACACACAAGCACACTCACACACACAAGGCCCCCTCGTTGCCTCTCCTGTTTCAGCCGCATGCAACCGGTAATGCGTACAGCCACACAGGAGAGGCCTTGTGTGCGAGGGGTCGTAACAACTGCGGCAGTAGCTGCACGGCAACCTTTAACCTCTGACAGCATGGGAAAGTGGGCGCACTCAGCTGTCAGGACCCCGGTGGGCCAGTTACCCCCCCTCAGTAATGGTTAAATGATGATTATACATCAATGGGAAGACACCCACAACGCTCAGCAAGGAATGTCGTAACGCACATAAGTACACAAAGTGTACACAAACACACATAAAAGAAAGCAGCGAGTAATTGATACTTGTCCTGACCTCTGCTGTAACGATGAGTTAGCATTGAATATGACAAAGAGACCAAAAGGGAAAAAGACTCTGCTCATTAGTCTAATTGACCTTTCTCTAAATCCCCACCCACCAAAAAGCGATTGCGTAATCATAGGTTAGTTACCATAACTAGGCCTGTCAAGGAAGTAGTGAACATGGAACTACTAAACATCTAAAGAGTGTGGTCTTTCCACATGACAGAAACAAAGGAGCAAAAGTGTAAGGAATGGATACACAGTAGCTATCTTAGCAACCTAGCAACATAGCTGGGTAACCTAGCAACAAAATTCATTCACTTCCATCTACCACTTGTTACAATGCAAGCGATATCTTGTGCTGGCTAATAATCAATGATGGAAATAACAGCGTTATAAGTAACAGTGTTATTTCTTTCAGTAAAGAATAATCTATTTGATTACTCTTCCCATCATTACCGCCGTTACAGTTACCGCCAAAAAATGCAGCACGTTAATATGATTGAAGACGGCTGTTTTTCATCAGACCAAAGCTGAGTGGCAAACATTTTTCTTGTTCCTCCTTCCTTGGTGAGGGCGGAGACAATCGCATAAATGGTAAGCCAATCAGAGGTGGAGTTGGGCGGGTGTTGCTTACACAAATTGTCAGACACACAAAGACGACACAAGACATTCATTCAGTCAAAGAGAAACAGGAATAGTGAGTCCGAAAAGTCCAAAAGTAGCCTTCTTTAAATGGAAGTATAGCCATTACTTTTCCTTCAAACAAATGAAGGGAACGAGCGTAACTGTGACATGCACACTATGCCCTGGAGACAAGAACCTCTCCATGCTGGTGTCAAGCATAAACACTATATAAGCATAGTAATTATAATACCTACAATAATCCATGACATTTTATTGGATGCTATTCTCACTTTCCCACAGCAACGTTAAAACAGTTTAGGTTCGTGTACTGTGGATTTCTGTTATGTGTTATATTAAGTGTCCATTTCATTATAATATTCAGATTTATCATACATAATTGAACACATGTATTTTACATTCAGTCAAAGAGTGATGGAGGTGAGGTTAATTATTATTATTAATTATTAATAAATAAGGAAGTACTGCAATAGTTACTCCCCAAAGTAACTAGTTACTTTTATAATTTGTAATTCAGTAACTACTTTAGTTACTCTCTGGGAGAAGTAACTAGTTACGGTAACTAGTTACTTTTCCAACACTGCTAATAATTGACCATATATGAGGAGCTGTTAATTACGGAAGCGCATTACTGCCACCCTCCAAAAAATAATTTGGCTCAGTAATTTCACATTATAATATGATAAATATCACGTTATAACATTTTTTCACCTAATTACGTAATATGAAATTATCATGTTGTTTCATGATGTGGTATTGTCACGTTATAATGTGAAAGTATCACATTATAACGTGATATGAAATTATCACGTTATTCCGTGATATGGTGATATTTTCACGTTATAACATGAAAATATCAAGTATGGTTTAATTTGAGATCAATAAGGAACGATGCAACCTCAAGAGGGTCAGATTCATTCTTTCTTTGGTACAACCCCATGTTCTTCAAAAGTATGCATACATAACAATGTCATCTACAGCAGTGGTCCCCAAACTTTTTTATCACCACGGACCGGTCAACACTTGCACACCCGGGGGTTGGGGACCACTGATCTACAGTGCTCAACAACTGTAGCATGTCACCATATGATTAAAGTATATTTATGTATGTATTTATGTTATGTACTGAATTAAGTAGACGAGCCATAGTCAGTTTACGGACTGAACCATGTCGTGAGGGACTCGTGTTGGTACACTTACGAAATCAAGTAAAACCATACTTGTACATATCATGAAATAACGTGATAAATGCTTATTACGTAATAACGTGATCATTTTATATCACAAAATAACGGGATAATTTCACATTATAAGGTGAAAATACCACATCATGAAATAACATGATAGTTTCATATCACGAAATAACGTGACAACTTCGTATCACGAAATAATGTGATACTTTCACATTATGACGTGAAAATACCACATCATGAAATAACATGATAATTTCATATCACGAAATAACGTGATAACTTCATATCACGAAATAATGTGATACTTTCACATTATAAGGTGAAAATACCACATCATGAAATAACATGATAGTTTCATATCACGAAATAACGTGACAACTTCATATCACGAAATAATGTGATACTTTCACATTATAACATGAAACTTTTCACATAATTACGTGATACTGAGACGAATTTTTTTGGGGGGGTGGCAGCAATGCGCTTCCGTAGTTAACTATCGTTTAACCTACCTTATCAGAATTCCAGTGCTGAAATCCGGAGTTTGTGAACGTGAACATGAAAGGAAGGACAGAAACAACTGTTTGGGTGGTAAGCAGGTGCCCGCTGTTACATACATACGTCAACGCGTACAACGTAACAGCTGGTGACATTCTTAATCTCAGTTAATTCACTTTTGAATTAACTAAGTTTGAAAACTTTGTATTAGTTGAGATGACATAAACACAAAATACCAAGTTATAACAACTACTTCAATAAAACTGACCTAGAATCATAAGTTATCATGACTAATGGGCCACTTTATTTACAGTGTGTTTATCTGCTTTAACATAAACTGCAATGTTAGCATGTCCAGCTATTTAGCTTACAGTTTACCACCATTTAGTTTATGGGTTCACTGGTTTACAAAATAAAGCTGCACTGTACAGAGTACTTACCCACTGTGCAGAGGCTGGTCGAGATTACTATCAGAGGTTACATTAACATCAGCATCTCATTTAGATGGATGGATGGATTTAGATAAGTTTACACAAATTTAACGTTACTTAAGACAGGGTGATGTTTGCTAACACATTGCTTAGTCCTCATCAATACAAACCTTTTCTCTTGTAATGTTAATAGTAGTCAGCTAGGCTGCCAAACACAGCTAGCTAACACAGCATGTTTTTCTACATGGATTTTGTCTGGGACAGTCCTGAGCACAATATCATGAATGGGCCCTTTACAGTAAGAAATCAGGCAATGTTTAAACCAATTCATAGAGTTAACATGAGTTAATTAGCTAGCTGCTGCTTATAAAATCTGCCGGTGTCAAATGTCAATGGTCACAACTGTAAGTCTACTTTTTGTCTGAAATCAAGCCCCCATTGTTTGAATAAAATATGCATTTAAACTGCACATGTGCCATGTGAGAACAGAAAACGGACATATATGCACATACACATGCACAGCAGTCAACTGAAGTACACACAAACCGTAGCCACAGCACTACATATAAACTGTCAATTATACACTCACTGAATGTTCAAACACGTTTAAAAAAAAGTCCATTTGCATTAATTTACACACACACACACACACACACACACAACTACATCAAAAAAATACATTTTTTCCAGCCTTTTAAGACCTAAGTATATTTCTGCCCATGTCCTTTGGTTCTCACAGTCCTCAGTCACTGCAGGAATGCTAAGTATCCAGGAACCCCCCCCTGGCTGAGCAGCCAGAGGTTAGGCCTGAGATTTAAACCAGCCCTGGTTGTTCCCATGTCGCACGCTGTGAAAGTGGGCATGTGGAGGTACAATGTATGCCACGGCCCTCTACAGTCAGCTCTCCATGTGGCTTTACATACCTCTGAGTTCTGTGTGTTTTTTTTTAGCCGGGCACCTAGGGTACCTCCACACCACTTCAAGCAGGGAGCAGAACAGTATGTTTAATGTTTTAGTTCATTAACTACAAATTGTGTGATTACTGCAGACTTTCCAAAGCGTTGTCTAGCTTTTTAGAGTGAGTAATGCGTTTTTCCTACCTTCCAGTCAGCCGCGGGTTTTAGTTCATCGTCAGCGGTATTTTGACGCCAACATGCAGAAGTTTCTTGCTGTTGTAATGCAACTGAAACCAGCAAACCTTTCAGTGTAGAGGTATTGAAACCATATTATCTATGTTGCAATATACCAAAATTACAGAAGCTTTCAACAGTCAATAGAAATCTAGGTTGTTGTATCGCAAATTATCAGAGAAGAACTTTGATATTGTATGATTCAGCAAAAAACATTTAATGTCAGTCTTTTGAAATGTCTTTCTTCCAATGATATATAACTATAACTGCTGCATGGTTAAGGTAAGGTAAATTCTTGAGGCGAGGACGGTGGTGGTTACACTTAAAAAACTGTTAATTACAGGTTGAGGCAGTAAACAGGAGTAGGACATGCTACACACCCAATCCTCCGCCATGACCTCCACACCCTTACTTTACGCTAAAGTTTGTCTTCTACTTCGTTGTGAAGCGTGGGATATTAATGACATTAGACAAAAAACCAACCACCCACCAAAAGTGACCAAATAATGATTATTATTTATTCATCTCGAGCATCTTTCAAGTCTCTGCAAGTTGATTTTCCTACAGACATCAACTGAAACCAGTGGCCCCCAGCAAGACGGGGAAAAAGCTGTCATGACTTTAAAGGCTCATGGTATGCTTTTGTAAAAAAAAGACTGCAATATGTGGTTAATAGGAAAAACACATGCAAAAGTTTTTAAAGAATAAAATCAGCAGTGACTGGTTGCATTTGTGGAAGCATGGATTCTGTGGTTCATCATGGAGTGAAAAAACATGGCCCCTTCCTTTAAAGTAGAACCAGTTTAGATTTGACGAGGCGTAGTGGTGTTAGGCTACAGTAAAGAAATAAATCTACGTTTTTACTCTCATCAGGCTAGTAACGGGTCAATGAACACACTGCTCTCAAGGATCATCCTTCGATTGTTATAATCTCTCAGACAGCTGGGACCCACAGACTCACAGATGCCCAGGCGAGAGGAGTTGAGACTGATAAGGAATGGAGGGTGTGTGTGTGTGTCTGTGTGTCTGTCTGTGCGGTGAAGAACCTGTTACTGATATGCATGTGAATATGTACAAGTCTGTGCGATGCAGGTTTGTGTGTGTGGCGTAGGAGGTTTCATGCCCTGCATCCTTTCCTTGTCAGGTTGGCAGCTGACTGTGATTAATATTTCACAGCTAACAAATGGAAAGCACAGGCAGGCCCGTGTGTGTGTGTGTGTGTGTAACCTTGTCATGACAGCAGTATAATTGACATAATTACACACCCTGCCTAAACATCACACACACCCTGTCAGACGCAGGCACACACACATGGACAGCGTTCTACACCTTTCACTGTGTATGTTCACATGTCTAAACTGATATATGTGTAGCAGTCACACGCAGAGGAGTGACCACATCAACCCAGACCAAACACACACACAGACTAAACACACGCACGCACACACGCCACTGTTTTACTGCGCACTCACTGACACATTAATAAAGTATAACTTCTAAATTTGCAAAATACTTAAGTTTAACTATGGAATAAATTAGTGGAAAATAAAAATAAAAACTTGAATTAAAATGACATTTTTATTTTTGAATATTTAGTTTAGGTTATTCTGTCATCAGCTTAATATTCTCAGTTGCTACAGACTTTATGACTGGTTATCATTTGAAGTTATGGATCCATGGTTCTGGTGTGGTTCTAAGGACAGCAATGTCTGTCATTCAGTAGCACTTTGGTCCAGACTTCTGCTGCAACAGGCCAACAGTTTTCAGCTTTGTGACAGTGCATTTTTCCAGTTGATGCAAGGTTGTTGTTGTTGTTTTATAAATTATTTGTCTTTCAGATGGATTTTATCAACCATAAAGGAAAACTTAACAAAAAATTAACAATAACCAGAGGTATGAGGTTGTCACTGGACAGGATGGAAAATTGTAATGAGCAAAGTAACTAAGTAAAACTGTCTGACAAAAAAAGTACAAGTACCTCATCTTTGTACTTAAGTACTTTAGTAAATGTATTTGACATCATGTTATGCTATAATTTCATCACAGCATAACATACTGACTTTAGGCCCTCACATCTGATCAGGTATTTGATCCCTTCTTTTGTATGTAACGAGTTTTGGTACCAAAAAAAGGTTTAAACACTGAGGTTTAGCCGTACACACAGTACTGTAAACCTACAGAAAATAACCTCACATTAAATATTATCAGATATCAAATGCAGTAGTTCACAGACGTGTATACACATCTCTGAAACATATACACATTTCAAAGAGTTTCCTTGAAAAATCATTTTAAAAAATATCAATCCTTCAGTGTCAGCTGTGTGACAGACTACCACTTTCAAGTCTCTATCTTCCCGAGTACATAATCTCCTTACAAGAGGAGGGCGTCACATGTTTCAAACAGCAGATAACTCTGAAAATTAATGCCAAAGTTAAAACAGTTATCTTTGTTGTTTGCTGTTTTTGTACATGAAAACATCAAAATAAAATCTTTATCCCATGTGAAAGTTCTCCCCGATGAGACGGCTTTGATGAAGCCTTTGAAGTGGAGGAGTCGTGGTAATAATGGTGATGATGGTAATTGATAACGGTGAGCTGAATAGTAAATGGCTGTTCATCAGGGATAGGAAGTGCTGAATGCAAGCCAGACTGGATGCTGCCGAGCCTCGGGCTGCGTGATAATAAACGGGAAGGGTTGGAACGACGGTGATAAGAAAAAAGTGGCACTTGTGTGTCTGTGGGTGTACACTTCCAGTACATGCCGTGTGCCCGAGTAGGTTTCTGTCTGTGCGCGTGGTGTGTGCTGCTGCTGGTGGTTGTGCATGGCTCGTTGGAGCATTAGCCGTAAAGGTCAAAGAGCATGTGTGTGTATGTATGCATGTGATTTGGGGGGGCTGTAGCAGGTGGTTGAATGGTAGAAAACCCAACACTCTGATTATAAGGAGGGTGGGGGAGAGGAACAAGAACAGAGGGGCGAGATTAATAAATGGAATTTAAAGAATGGAATTAAAGAAAGTTACTTTGATTGAGCAATGGACTTTGACATTATGAGACAGATGGATCAAAGTCCTCCTTCCTCGGTGTGACTCCTTGTGTTATGTTCAACGTCCCTGGTTTGCATCCTGCAGTGATCCTTTGTTGCATGTTTCCCACTCTCTCACTCTGCTCTCATTTCCTGTCATCTGTCTGCTGCTGTCTGTTTAATAAAGACACACAATGCCCAAAACTTATCTTCAAAATAACAATTTGTCTGAAGAGAAGATCTTATATATTTGATTACAGTTTTTTCTGATAGCTAAGACGCAATTTTTGAAACTTTTGGCTTTTTTTGCAAAACTCTACACACAAATCGCAAAACCTTTCACCCAAATAGCAAAACACAGTAGATCACTTGCAAAAGCATGTTTTTGTACTGTTGCATAAGCACTTTTTGCTAAACTGTTCACACTCTTTTAAAAATAGTTATTTTTGTATCCGACGGTGCACACAACTCATAATATCAGTAAGCACACAAAGCAGCCACTGCACACTGACAGTAACAATGAAAAACTCATTTGGCTTTTGCTTATCCTGTGTGCAGGGCATATCGGTTTTCAGTACCTTTTACAGTAACACACAGGGGTCAAAGTGAATGGATATTTATTTACACACATCCAAATACGTAAACACACGTAAACGTGTGTTTTTTAGGTCAAGGCACAAAAAAAAAAAAAACATAAAATGACAATCATTGAGGGAAAAAATCAGTCTTGTCTTCTTACTGGGTCTGGCCACAAAATCTCGTCCACATCACATGCAATGTCTTCCATTGCTAGGCACCGGGGAAAATATCTCCTGTTTATAGTGCTCAGGCAGATTGCAAAGTGAAGTAATTATAAATAATAGTTTTCACATGTGAAAGTGTGGCCTGACAGTTGGCAGAATTGTGTAAAAAATAGCCATAAATATGTATAGTTTTGATAGGAGTGTGTAGATCATCTGGAAATTGAGTGTAAAGCAGTGGAGCTGTGTTTACAGTTTTGCAAAAGGAGTCCTGTGCAGTGAATTGTATTTACACATATACAAAGTGTGTTTTACGAAATTGCAAACTAAGTGCAAAGCAATGTTTGTGCTTTCAGTTTTGCAAACTCGGTGAAGGGTTTTGTGATAAATGTTAATAGTTTTAGAAATTGTGCTATAAGAATCCATGTAAGTGTTTAAGCCATCAGAAAAAACTGTAACACAGTACCATGTGCGAAAGCACCTGTTCAGTTCAGTGTGCCATATTTCTGTAGGTATTAAAATTCTACTTTTGATTCAAATTAAGGCCCTCAATATTTGACTTGATTATTAGGGCTGTCAAAGTCTAAGGACTGAGGCTGAGTACACATGCATTTGTGAATTTGAGAAGAATAAAGAAAATGGAATTGGATGGAAGTGATATAAAAAAAACAACTTGTTTTTGTTTCTTTTAAATATATTTTTACAGAAATGTTAAATAAAGAGAGACTTTAAAAAGGAGACAACCAGACAAATGGTAAGAGAGAAAGAGAGAGAAAAACAGGCAACGGATGGAGTCGGAAAACAAACAAGAAAGTTAAAAAAGAGAGACGTGGCATGACGAATAGGAGCAGAGCACGTCTACGCAGCCTTTATCTCACCCAGTGTGTGTGTGTGTGTGTGTGTGTGTGTGTGTGTGTGTGTGTGTGTGACTGTGCTGCAAACTAATGGAGCTGGCAGGGCGGAATCAATTACTGACCAGTGAGGATTTTCCCACAAGCTCGAGCCGGTGGGAAAACGGGAGCTCCTCAACATGCATCTGTAAGTGTGTGTGTGAGTGTGTGTGAGAGTACCTGTGTCTAAGAATAAGGAGGTGTGTGTGTACGTGTGCACACATGTCCGTTTGGCTGCTATAACTGTGCGTGATGTCGGTATATGCAAGTGTGTAGGTGTGTTAGTGTTTACTGTGTGTGCGTGTGTGTGTGTGTGTGTGTGTGTGTAGGACAGCTGGCATGGAGCGGACACTGGGAAAGGAGCCGGCGGACCTTCAGAAGAGAAACAAGTTGACTTCTAAACTGGTGACTCAGTGTTCTGTACAAACCTTGTTATGTTTTCTGTCTCCTCCGTCGCTCCCAGGGAAAAACACTAATTTCATTACATGTGGCTTTTGATTTCACCCCCGACTTTACAACATAAATTCTCCTCCTGTCAATGTAATTGTCTGGCCGCCTGACACGTGTGAAGTTACAGAGTGTATGAGTGGGATCCAAAAACAACACCAAACATAAAAATGAGTGAATTCGTATGAGCAAACAGAGGCTATGCTTATGAAAACTGTTTTTTTTTCACTTCATGTGTGCTTTCTCTTTAAAATATGACATTTTTCATATTCTGTATTTATGATTGACAGATTATTGTAACAAGATCCATGAGTTCATGAGAATCATTGTTGGTGACACTTTTGTGCTGACTTTAGCCAGAGTTTGAGGCCTGCAACAATGCAAGTCTGTGAGTCTCTAAAGTTTATGGGGTAACTGAGAAAACAGACTGACCAAAGGCCGTCTTCCTAAGCTGAGATGCCCGGTCACCTCTCATAAGAGGAGGGGTGAGAGATTATCAGTCAGTTTTTGAGATAAGCACATATTCAAACCTCATGAGAGAGGTTGTTGCTGAGTGCTGGGAAAACATTTCAAGTTGTTTTATTGATGAGTACATGCTCAGGAATGTGTTTTCTGCACTGGATATGTTTGTGTGTGCAACAGCTTACACACACGCACATATATAAACAACTGACAGATGTTATGTCAGTTTTCTATAGTTACAATGGAAATAATATTGCAGTACTGTAACATACAGGCTCTACAGTACAGTGCTAAGAAATGCTAATATGATATTTGATGTATTTTATGAAGGTCAACTGGAAGTGTGAAGAGGTGGATTATGATCCAAAGGTGGCAGATCAATACATGTTTTCAGGCCATGTTTTTTTCTTCCAACTTCACACCTGCTTCTATAAATATGACTTTGCCTTTGCTACCTTATGCACCTGTAACAAAGCAGCATATCACCATGGCAACAGGTGCTACTAAGCAGTTACCCAGCTGACTTTCCCGTGGGAAAAATAAAGATTTACTGAAGTTCAACCAGGAAGGAATATAGTATAATATAATCAGCTGACCATGGGCGTGCAATAAGTTATATATTTTTTAAACTTCATTCTTTAATTTGCTCCTGCCTGAATGTAAAACTGTTTCTTTTTGGGCTGCGGTCAGCCGTCAGCCGGCTAGGTCAGCCGTCATTTCAGATTCTGATTCATGTGCCCAGCCTCCACTCCTCCACCTTTTATGTTCAGAGGAACTGGGATGTGTCACAACTTTAGCTCTGTCCAGTGAGCGACTCAGATATCCTTCTGAATGCCACACTCAGCAGCTCAGTTCTTCCTCCATGTTGTGCACCTGCCAAATTCATTTTCGTTTCTCATATTTAAATCGGACTCAACACCACAATTCTACTTTAGTTGAATTCATTCAAATGAAACTATGTCAAAATAATTGGCTTCATATCTGTTCTCTGTCTATGTGTGTGATCAGCTGTAGCTGCAGGTGTGTGTGTTCATGTGTTTCTGTGTGTAACAAAGAGGTTCTGTGATGTTCCTGTTCTTACAGAGAGGAAAGGCGCTGGAGCAAAGGCTTCACATTATTGTTTACCCACGCTTCGTGTGTGTGTGTGTGTGTGCGCGCGCATGTATGTGTGTGTGTCAGCCCCATGCGAGCATGTTGTCGCCCTTTCATTTGTCTGATTGTTCTGTTTAATAATCGACTCTGTGTTGAGTGGCTGCTGCTCTATAGTGAACAACTGCAGCAGGAAGCAGTGCCATGCAGGATAACATTGGCCTGAATTTAGGACTTGGTGACCCAGGGGATACTGAGCCTGGCGACACACACACACACACACACACACACACACATTCCTGTACAAGCATCATAGTGAGGTCCAGATAAGTTCACATGTAGAGTGAGGACCACCCTTTCTGCTATACTTAGAGACAAATGAATACCACATTTCAGCACTAGATGTCTCCCTGATTCCAGTTTCCACCTCAGATTCTTTAAAAAAAAATGTTTTTCTCTAAAAGTTTGGCACCATTGAAGTGAGGACCTTTTCATAGGGGGCGCTGTTAAGTTCGTTTCAGAACAGACTAATTTAACTGTGTTCTGTATTTAGCCTGCAGTCACTCTTTATACATCTTATGTTTTAATAAAGAACATTAATGTAATAATAAATCAGTGTGGAAGTTATCTAAATTCATAGATAAGGAGAATACCTAATATTAATGTTGTGACCATCCACTAAACTGCTGTACAAAGATACATCTGTACTTTTACTATAAAATTACCTCTTTATCAAAGTGAACTAAACTTTCCAATAAAAAATGATCAGTTATCAGTTATCATACAACTTCTAACAAAGCTTCAATAAATACTGTTTATATCTTTTAGATTGCCGTATTTTATGTAGATATCTTTTAACATGTATATATATTATATTTCATGCATATTGCTGTTTGCACCAGGGATGATGGGAAACACTATTTCAATTCTCTGTATGTCCTGTACATATAGCAGCATTGACAATAAAGTTGACTTGACTTTTTTAAATTTTATTTAAACTTGTGGACTGAACTGTACTGAACACAAACCAACAATGGTGGTATTCTTTTACTTAAGAATATATATTAATGAGAGAGAGAGGAGTGAGAGAGTTAGAGTGATAGAGACAGAGAGAGAGAGATTTAGAGTGAGACAGAGATACAGAGAGAGAGAGAGACAGAGAGAGAGTGAGAGACAGTGATAGAGAATGACAGAGTGAGAGAGTTAGAGTGATAGAGACAGAAAGAGAGAGTTAGAGCGAGAGAGAGAGAGAGATAGAGTGATATGTTTAGACAGAAAGAGATAGAATTAAGCAGAAATAGTGATAAAGAGAGAGAGTCTATCCTCTATCCTCCAGTTTATCAAAAAAAAAGAAAAAAAGTCACATTCAAACTCACCACCTTAATCACTTGACAGGAAGTGTATAAACGCTTGTTAACTGAGAAGCAACTGACGCTGTTGGACAAATGTAGTAAAGTTACAATTATCGTATTTATATATACTTGAGTATTAGCACAAATGTTTAAACATGCCAACTAAGTAGAAAGCTGAATGCTCTTCAGTAATTCAGTTTCCGTGTCACAGATCTGCGATTTAGGGTAACAATTGTGTTGTGCACAAAGTTTTTAACGTCCTTCCAGGACCTTAGCTTCAAGGATTTCTCCTTCATTAGGCATCTCACACAGTCCTCTTTTCCTGGGACACGACGCTCTTCTGTGAACCTGCTCATGTGTCTGTTGACAGCTGCCCTCTCTGCTTCACTCCATGGCCTCCTTACCTTCTGCTTTGGTAGCTCTATAGATTAAAAAGAAGACAATAATGCAAATTGTAACATAGAACACAATGTAGTCATGGCTCGTGTATTGTTGTCGCACTGAAAGAACCTCATAGTAGCTTTGAAATCTAAGTTTGCACGTATTCACACAGGATCAGGCGCTCTGGGAAAAACTGAGGTCTTTCAATTCATTTCAGTGGTAGTCAGTTTCTGCAGTCCCAACTTTTGAGAAAACAGAGCCTGACATCACACTCTGGCCACCAATCAGACACTTAGATAGGTCAAACCTCCACAGACAGCCAGAAATGTCTCTGAAACTGTCTCTGAGACTATCCAGGTCGATAACAGACTAAACTCTGATAATCTACCCATGTGTGTTCTGTTTATTTCATTCTAAATCTGAGTCTGTTTACGTTCACAATTTACCTGTTTTTTTCTCCTTTTTTTTCTTGCTTTTTCCTCTTTTCTTTTCATCCTGTCTGTGGGGTTCACGTGCCCTTTGGGCAGAGAGGTCAGGCATTCCATCTGAAAGACAAACATAAAATGACAACTCATAAAACGCAGCACAGGAAAGAAGACGTACTCAAAGCATGCACCTGCACAGATACTGATACACGAGTTAGCATAGAAGGGTATGCATCAAGATCACTTTCAGATCACACCAGCCGCACCACTGACTAACCAAACAAACCTGCTACAGCTGTGGAGGACTATTTTTGGACACTATATTTGAAATATATGTTGATTTATGTTTAAAGAACAATGAAATAACTCAAGAATATAAAGTGTCTCAACTGTTGTATGTACACAAGACTCTGACAGGCTGTCTCACACTATATTAATCACAAATCCAGTCATCACAATCACTGAAAGAACCTCATAGTAGCTTTGAAATCTAAGTTTGTTTGTTTTCTACTCAGTTTTATAGAACCTACCTGTTTTTTTCATCACCACTTTCTTTTTTCCTTTTTTCTTCTGTGGTTGCTCTTCATCCCAACTTCTTCTTTGGCTCAGATCTAGAACTGTAACAGACAAACATTAGTTCCTATTAATTCAGGTATAGTGGATTTGAAAGTTCCTGTGCATTCAAGATAAAGAATTATACTGAAACAACTACAGATGAATTCAAGTATGGAAAACTTTTATACCAAAAGGCAGGAGTAAGACTATTTAACTCACCATCTATATCTGAACTTTGATCCTCAGAGGTGTCATAGCCTCCATCTGAAAAACAAGAGCAAAAGATTTAAGTATGGAGAAAAGATACTTAAAGCATCTGTATCTGCTAAATGATAGAATAAATTTTAATAGAAGTGTTTATATAAACAGGTTTAAAATGGCCCGCACCCTTAAAAACGTACCATCATCCACCTTCCTGCTTCGTTTCCTTCTGGTCACACGAGCCGATGTAGGCCTTTTAGCTGCAAACAGTGACAAATGTTAGTGCTCAAATAATCAAGTACAAACACTACTGTGATTTAAAAGAACTCCATTTATGAGGACAGAAAACAAACAAACAAATCCCATAATGCAGTGCAACACATTTTATAGAAGTGGAAATACAGTGTTCTAACAATACAGCTATTTTATTTCAAAATATAAAGTTGATGGAATACCCACTATTTGTTGTTAATGAAGCCTATTATTATTTTGAGGTAATGGTGAAGGGTATTAATTAAAAAAAGAAAAGAGAGAGAGAGAGAGAGAATGAGATAGAGAGGGAGAGGGAGAGAGAATGAGATAGAGAATGAGAGACAGAGTGATAGAGAATGAGAGAGAATGAGAGAGAGAATGAGAGAGAATGAGAGACAGAGTGATAGAGAATGAGAGACAGAATCAGAGACAGAGTGATAGAGAATGAGAGACAGAATGAGAGACAGAATGATAGAGAATGAGAGACAGAATGAGAGACAGAGTGATAGAGAATGAGAGAGAATGAGAGAGAGAATGAGAGAGAATGAGAGACAGAGTGATAGAGAATGAGAGACAGAATCAGAGACAGAGTGATAGAGAATGAGAGACAGAATGAGAGACAGAATGATAGAGAATGAGAGACAGAATGAGAGACAGAGTGATAGAGAATGAGAGACAGAATGAGAGACAGAGTGATAGAGAATGAGACAGAATCAGAGACAAAGTGATAGAGAATGAGAGTGAGAGTTAGAGTGATATGTTTAGACAGAAAGAGATAGAATTAAGCAGAAATAGTGATGAAGAGATAGAGAGAGAGTCTATCCTATCCTCCAGTTTATCAAAAAAAAGTCACATTCAAACTCACCAGAGATGGGAATGACATGCGGGAAAAAGCCACAGGTTGGATTTGAACCCTGGGCTTCTGCAGCAAGGACTGAGCCTTCACACACGGGGCGGCTGCTCTACCAGCTGAGCTAAACAACACCATGAGCGTCCTAATTCTTAAAAACGTACCTTCTTCTTCTTCTTCTTCTTCTTCTTCTTCATCTTCTTCTTCTCCTTCATCTTCTTCTTCTCTGCCTCGTGTCCTTTCCCTCTGTGGGACACACTCAGACGTTGATGTCGGAGTTTCATCTGTGAAGATAAAGATCAAATATTAGTACTCAGTGATCAAGTCAAATACTCAAGTTTGTAAATTACTGTTCTTCAAAAGTTACACAACATATATGGCAACACAAGAAAACCGCTGATACATTCACAACAGAGCAGGACAGGTCAAGATCAGTTAGTGTATACATACCACGGACAGAAAGATCAATCGTGCTGAGGTTCTTCCCTGTTAAAGCCCCAGTACCTTGCTCCATTGCAAACAGAAGTTTACTTATCTTGGCAATTTGAAATGTTTTGTCAGTCTGTCTATAAAAGTCACGGTGAACTCTGATGTCATGACCCATGAACCTTGCAACTTGTTCCAGCTCCTGCTCACTGAGATCCAGGAGTTGACACAGTGTGGCAACCTGTTTTCTTAGTTTGGTTGATCTCAGGAGTTCAGGATTTTCTGCTTTACTTTCCTCTGCATATTTACGCAGGCAGTCACATCCACGTATGTTTGTCATTGCACCAGATCTTGCAAAGAGGTAAGGATTTCTGCAGGTATTCCAGCATCATCTCTCTTTCCATCAACAAATCGATTGACTCCTTCATTCTCTCCGTCAAGAAAACCGGGTACCTTCCGGCCCTCTTTTTCCCCGGACTTCTATGCGTGTTAGTAGCTTGCTCAGCTCTTTCTCTAATGGCGACAGGGTTTCATAAATGTCTTCATTTATGGGATTTGTGCCTGCTTTTTTGTAGGTCTCCAGAGTTAGGCGTGATGCTTCCCCTTCACGCCGCTTGTTAAAGATGATGACCTGCGCCAGAACAGTCTCATTTAACTTCTTGTACGCTGTTAAAACTCAGCTGTTGCGTCAGTTCCACCTTTGCTTCATCTTCTACCATCCTGAGATGGTTTCTCAGTGCCATCACATTTTTGGTGAGGGGTATGTCATCTTGTTTATTCCACCTCTTTTCCTGAATAGTTTGGTGAGCGCTGACAGAAACATGGGTTTTCCAGTTTTTTTCCAAAAGTTCCAGGAATTTTTTTGCCTTTCTCTCAGCCATGTCATCATCATTCATAAGAGTCTGCCCAATCAGGACCTCCACAGCTCCTTTAAGACAGTATCCAATTCTGACAACTGTTGAAGGTTTTCCATACTCATTTTTGCTTGGACTAAATGCTGTGAGCTTCTTAGCCACATTGACAACAAGTTGAAATTTTGATGGTGCACACAAGTCTTCGAGATCCTTCACACTCTTGTCCATATCTTTGGCAACCAACATGAATCGGCCGAGCTCCCTCATTCTTTGTGCAATGTATTGATGCCGTGACTTCACACGGCCATGTTTAGCATAGAGTGAATCACCATATCTACAAATCAACGAGTCACTCCTGATGTGAAAGGACACATCATCTTGTCGCATGTTATTAATGACATCCTGACATCCACCAGTGGAAGCTGCTATTGGAAGCAGGCGTGCAGCAAGACTTTGCACTCTTCTTGTCTTTATGTCACCAGTTACACATGCTTTTTTACTTTTGCATGAGGACTGATGTCTCCACAAATCCTTTTTAGCAAACATTCCATAACAATATTGGCAGGGCAAATAATCCTCAACAGAAGCATTATAAGAGGGCTGCTTCCATGTCACTACTTCTCCTCTACCTTTTTCCAGGACTTTGGTATTGTGCTTGAAATCACCTTTATTTCTCAGTTGTTCCAAAAGAGCCTTTCGTTCTTTTGAGCCTGTGGGAAAGCTAAAAGCATATGCTACGTCCTTTATTTCCATGTGTTTTCTCTGCAAATGCCTTGCAATTTTTAGGTTTGATTGCCCACAGTAAAGACAATAATGGCTTTTGTCCCATGCTCGTTTTTTATCTTCTCTTTTTGTACATGTCTTTATGGTCACAGTTGATTCTGTTCTGTTTTTCTTTTGCTTGTTCTTTTGTTTTGCATATGTTCTTTGGCTCTTGTGTTTATGAATGGTGCACTTGCCTCTTCGGTGGTCATCTTCTTCTCTGGACAGTTTGTCAAAAGCTTTGTCTGGAGTTTTCCCGCTGTCATCCTCACTGGATGATGATGAATCATATAAGGGATTGTAATCTGGGTCCAATATGTCAATGCACCATTCAATTTCAGATGTGTCGTCTGACTCTTCATGGATGATGTCCAACTGTGAGCAAAAAGCATACGCATTATCATCAAGTAAAAGTCATCACAGTCACCATCCAATTCAGTTAAGTTTTATATAGCTCCAAATCATAACAAAAATGATCTCATGACACTTTTCATACAGAGCAGGACCATACTCATTATAATATTATTGTTATTACAGTTCCACCATGAGCACACAGTTGGCGACGGTGGCAAGGAAAAACCTCTTTTAACAGGCAGAAACCTCAAACAGACTCAAGCTTAGATTAGATGGAGAGTTAGACAGATAAATAGAGAGACAGAGACAGAGAGAGACTCAAGTCAACTTTAAAGAAACACCTAACCTAATCACTATCTTATAAATGGACTCACTCACTTAGCCTGAGTGATGTCACTTAGTCACTAAGGTTGCATTGTGACATAACAGTGGGACACATTTCATCCAGTTTTGGTTGTATGGACATTATAAAAGCCATGATCTTAACAGGAAAAGTAATGCATGGAGAAATATCAGCAGTCAAATGGCGAAACTACCAGCTCTGTGAATGGACACATAGTTTATGAACTTAGCTTGACAAATCTAAAGCTAAGGTTAACTGTTGTTTGTATGTTAAATAAGCCAGGTATACACAGTGACATTATGCTCTGTATCATATGCATAGCTATAACAGTCGGTGACCAGAAAATGTTAGCTTAGCAACATTAAAGCCCATCATGTCGTGTAAAAAGTACATATTTGCTGACTGCACTGCAGTTTTCCTCTGCAAGCACTCTGCTTCGTGCCCTACCTCACCGTGAGCTATCTGTAAATCTTTTATCATATGGAGGCAGCTTTAATTCCAAAGCCTCCAGATGTTGATTCTTGTGTGAATTGACCTCGGTTTATCATGTTCTAGTTTAAAATACTAATATATATTATATATATATTATATATATATAATATAATATAATAATAAATAATAATATTTAACACTAGATTACTAGCACTGCTAACTATTCCAGTAAAGACAGAAGTCTGTATCATGATAGAGGGAAGATTTTATGAAAGCACATACCTGCTTTGACTCTGCCATCACCTCTGGGACCTAACACCAAAGAGAAAACAGAAACTTATTTTGTTATACAGTTCAGCTGGACAGTGATGCTTTAGTGCTGCATTCATCTTTTCATATGTGGGTGAAGACATTTTAAATATTCATTATTTACTACATGACACATCCCATGTAGTGCAATATGCTATATACTAACAACTCTGTAAAGTATAGAATTCAACACCTGTATTAGGGTTTAAAAAAGCATGATAACAGACTTTATGGCAGCTGAATTATTGTATGAGGTATACTCAGTAACATGTAAAGTAGCTTTATTCAGTCACTTTGTGAAATTAATTGTAGGCTGCAGGTAAAATGTAATTGATTTCAGAAAACAAGTGTAATCTACACAGAGAATAACCAAAGGATAATATTTTCTTTTAGGATAGCTCTAAAGGCTCACACCGGGACGTCAGCGGCGGCTGCGCCACGGTTCAGCTCCGTCCTCTGCCGAGCGTCAGCTCACACCGGGCGTACTGGCAGCGTAGCGAACTAGCCATATTCACGCGAGATCACAAGATCACGCGAGAACCCCGAACATACGCGAGTCCCCGCGATGAACTGTGTATAAAAGAAACAACAACAAACAGCTAACTTTGCTTCTCCGACATGGGAGAGATTATAAAAAGGATCTGTTGTGTCATAAATTATTGTGTGCTGTTCCACTTCAACAATTAGTCTCTCGTTGTTCATGTTGAGACTCTTTGATTGATTGACAGCTGACCTGGTGCCACCGGTCATGACGTAATGTGGACGTGAAGCTGTGACAGGCGACATGAACTGCATTTTGTGTTTTATTTTGAAAGGGGGCGGAAGTGTATTACGCTGATTCTGTGTTGGATTTCCTGTCTGGTGCTACCTGCTCTGTTGAAACTGACGCGGTTTAGCAACGGCTCGCGTCAAAAATAGAAGTGCTACGTAAAGATAGCGCTGCAGAGCGGAGAGACGCTTCTGGGAGCGCCCGGTGTGAGTGCTCTCATTGATTATAATGGCAGCGATCAGCAACGGCCGACGCGATGCCGCTGATGTCCCGAGTGTGAGTCAGGCTTCAGCTGTTGCTGATCGCTGCCATTATAATCAATGAGAGCACTCACACCGGGCGCTCCCAGAAGCGTCTCTCCGCTCCGCAGCGCTATCTTTACACTTGTCTGTCAGTCAATCAAAGAATCTCAACATGAACAACGAGAGACTAGTTGAAGTGGAACAACACCCAATAATTTAAGACACAACAGATCCTTTTAATAATCTCTCCCATGCCGGAGAAGCAAAGTTAGCTGTTTGTTGTTGTTGTTTCTTTTATGCACAGTTCATCACGGGGACTCGCGTATGTTCGGGATTCTCGCGTGATCTCGCGTGAATACGGCTAGTTCGCTACGCAGCTGAGTCCCGTGTAAAACATCAAACCACTATTTTTTTTCATGGTGCCGGCTGTCAGTCATGTCTGTGTGCCAGTATGCCAGTATCCCTTTAAAACAGGGGTGTCAAACTGTTCCACAAAGGGCCGTGTGGCTGCAGGTTTTCTTTCCAACCAAGCAGCAGCACACCAGACTTGACTCATTTAATCAACTGATCTCAGTCTTCAGAGAGTTGATTGGTCAAACTGTGTGCTCTTGGTTGGTTGGAACAAAAACCTGCAGCCACACCGGCCCGTTTGTGGAACAGTTAACAGAACTGAGTTAACTGAGTGAACAGTCACATAAGTACAAAAAGTTTTTCATGCATTAGTAATTATGGATAAAGCAAGCCATGAGAAAAAAAGACTGTTTCATCTTTACAGTACTGTTGGTGTCTTTAAACTGCATAGGCTAAATTTTACAGTCACAATAGTTGTAAAACACAATTTCCTGCAGTTATCAAATCTTAAGAAATATGTTCCAAAATTTCCTACAAATTCTAACATGCTATAGAGACACTAAAGACACTATCTACAACACCGCAAGCTAAACGTCACTGAGTTCAAGTATTGAAATCATGTCACATAATCATCTGTAGGCTGCTTTGCCCCCTAAAAAATCAATTTTTGCAGTTCAAGTTCATTATTACTTGTGAGATCTACAAAAACACACAATTTCTACTTCAAAATTATTCAAAAATTAATTTGACTTATTGACAATTCAAGTCCGCACTAAAAAGTTTAAAGTTGAATAAGTTTCTTCTTGGCCAAATAATACTATTAAGATAGTGGCATGGAAGCAAACAAAGAAAAAGTTTAAACTTAAAAACTTTACCTGCACTGAAGGTGAATAATGTAGGCGAAGTCGCTCCAGCCTTCTGCAAAAATCTCCTCAGGTCCTCTCCCTGTCTCCGTCTCTCCATGCCATGTGCTCAATTTAAAGTTCAATTGAGAGGAGAGGTGGGGGATGGGCAAGGTAACGCCGCTCAGCTCAGCTCAGCTCAGCTCTGCTCTGAGGCAGCAGCAGCGTGCAGGTGCTGTGGGGGCGGGGCCCCTCCCCTTGATGGGCCATTAATTAAGGGCGAGCTGAAGGCAGCGGAGGACCACACAATATTCTGCACTTCAACTGTGACTGACACAGGCCTGTACACAGGCCACAATGTGGAAAATACACCCAGAACTAATATTACACTATTTAAATACTTTAATACAAGTAAGTAAGGTAAGTAAAAGTAAAAGCATCAACATATAGTATCAAAGTACCAAAAGTAAAAAACTATTTTACACTCCATAGGAGTTTATTTTAACTGAGTAGCTGAACTCCAGGGATCAATAAAGTTTGACCTTTACCAGTTACAATAATTTATTTGTACTTTGCATCATTCATCTGAATCTGTAAACATGTAAACATATAAACCTCTGAAATGTAGTAGAGTAAATATATCAACCTCTGAAATGTAGTGGAGTACATATATCAACCTCTGAAATGTAATGAAGTAAATATATCAACCTCTGAAATGTAGTGGAGTAAATATATCAACCTCTGAAATGTAGTGGAGTACATATATCAACCTCTGAAATGTAATGAAGTAAATATATCAACCTCTGAAATGTAGTGGAGTAAATATATCAACCTCTGAAATGTAGTGGAGTAAATATCAACCTCTGAAATGTAGTGGAGTAAATATATCAACCTCTGAAATGTAATGAAGTAAATATATCAACCTCTGAAATGTAATGAAGTAAATATATCAACCTCTGAAATGTAGTGGAGTAAATATATCAACCTCTGAAATGTAGTGGAGTAAATATATCAACCTCTGAAATGTAGTGGAGTAAATATGTCAACCTCTGAAATGTAGTGGAGTAAATATGTCAACCTCTGAATTGTAGTGGAGTAAATATATCAACCTCTGAAATGTAATGAAGTACATATATCAACCTCTGAAATGTAGTGGAGTAAATATATCAACCTCTGAAATGTAATGAAGTACATATATCAACCTCTGAAATGTAGTGGAGTAAATATGTCAACCTCTGAAATGTAGTGGAGTAGAATATGAATACTTTTCAGAAGATTGAAATACTCAAAGTAAGTGTAGTCAAGTCCAGTAAATGTACTCAGTTACTTTTCACAACTGATATATCATTACAAACAATCTGTCAGTATATTGCAGTCCACTTCACTGCTAAAGTTTCAAAACAGACAATAGTTATAATGAAATAATCATAAATGGATAAATAACCCTGGATGCTTTACACATATGGCAATGGATAACCAGCTAAATTTGACCTAAAACATAGTATGTATACTATCTGACCCATCTTTCATCCTAGCCTTTATTTAAAGTTGTGATTCTGTTATGTTTACTTCCTTTCTTAACATTTCCCCCACTGTGTTTTTTGCATTTATCCACACTATTTTTCCACACAGGCTGATCCTCAGTTCTTCATGTTTGAATTGATATTTACTCATTTTTCATTGACACCGACAATAAGTATATATATACATATATTCTTTTTTTTTAATATTCTTGGTTAGCTAATTCAGGTTTGACTTGTCTATAAATGAATAAGGAGTGTCCCCACTAAGGATACTAAGTCACTAGTACGTAAGCTAATAGCTAGTTAAATTAATATTGATGTTATTTTTCTTTGATTAGTTATTGTCTAGGCATAGAAGCTCCCAAGACCAGCTGCAGGTGCCACTGAGGATTTGGAGGTGGAAAGGAGCACAGAGCTTCTACAATACATTGAGTTAACACTTAACCAGGGTTAATGTGACAGACAGTGCCCATGTGAATGTGAACACACGATATAGCTATAGAAGAGGCTGGGTGGCTACCACTGTTTGTGAGACGCAGAGGCCTGCTTGCCGATCAGCTCCATTCAGCTGTTCATCAGAAAAACACCAGGCAGGACAATGATAATTCTATCTAGAGGCAAACAGGTCAGTGACTGGCTGTCCAAAGTGATCCCACAGGTAACTGTCCAAATACAGGTGAAGTTTACCTTTACTCTGAACATCACACCAACCAAGAAGGTTGTTCTTTGCCCTATAGCTAATGTGAGAAGTACCCCAATCCCCAACACAATATGTCAAAGCACTGTCCAAAAGCCTGTGTAAGTAAGTATTTATGGCTTCTCTTTGCTCTATCAGGCTAAACATGTAGATAAAGTGAGCAGGGCCAGCAAACAGCAGCTGAGATAAAATAATCAAAAGTGTGTAAGAAAAGGAAAATAAACGTAATAATACTTACTTATAGTAATACTGAATATACTTAATATTAAGTAATAAATTATTAATATACTTAATAATAGACCTTTTAAATAATCTAAACCCAGCTATGACAAAGATGTGGCTTTCTTTATCACATCAATTATCTATGATATTAAAATATAGTTGACATTTTATTTTAAAATTTGTGCCACTAGAATTACCACAAATTAAATGTTTACTTTCCTGTTGATATATAAAACTGTTTTTCTATTTTATCATCTTAATATCTTAGTTTTGCATGTTAGTGTGCTAACATTCGCCAATTACTACTAAACACAGTACAAGCAAGTACAGCTGAGGCTCAATGAAATAATAATAATATTTATAATAATTATTATAATTTATTTAAAGGTTTTAATTTAATGAAAAAAACAATAGGATGTTTATGTCTTGCATATAGTGCTAGATTAAATTCATCCAGGGGAACTAAGTGTCAGATCAGACAATTACAAATCTGTCCATATTGTTAAGATGCTTCAGTCTGACAAAGACAGAATGACATTGTCATCCCTAAAGCCACATTGCTTGTGTGGCTAAAAATAGCAGCCCTAAAGTCAGAAGAACAAGGCAGAAATCCATGTTAGCTTTGTTGTGTGAGCAGTAAATACACTGTTTACTGGGTTCTGTGATAAATATCATATTATCATTTACAAAGTTTAGTTTAGTTCCTGTTTGAATGTCAGTAAATCGAAGATCTACATAATAAAGGTATTCAGCAAGAGCTAGGTCTCTGTAACAATTCAATATATTATCAAAAGGTAATCTTACAGAAATTTGCTTCCTTGGTATTTGCATTATTTATGCTATCAGCACATGAATACATCTAAAAATAAATATGTTGGAGAGCTTTTTGTAATGTACAATGTAGACTTTAAACCATATATACTGTATGCTTATGTCAACATATTATTTGAATCACTGGACTGTGTGTAAATGTTTAGATATAAAGTAATTACAGTCTTCCCACTAAGGTCCACCAGGAACAGAAACACTAACTATTGCTAACATTAACATAGTGCATTGCTGACTAACATAAATGTACACTTATGTTGTAAATTTACTATTTAATGCTAAATGGTAAAAGAAAGGAGACTGAAACATTACTCATTAATGTATGATATGATAGGTAAGTGAGTAACAACTTCAAAATCTGTCCTTTTCCTCTGTGGTGGAATAAATGATCAATAGAGAGAGATAGAGAGTAAGTGTGTGTGGTGTAATAACTCATCACTACCAGTGGAGATGATAGAGAGCAAAATGTACATAAGGTGCATTACTGGTCAAAGCCAGTAGGAGTGATAGAGAGCAAAATGTACATAAGGTGCATTACTGGTCAAAGCCAGTAGGAGTGATAGAGAGCAATAAAGTGCATTAACGGTCAAAGCCACTAGGAGTGATAGAGAGCAAAAAGTGTGTGTATTCAGAGTATGAGTCTTTAGTACACACACATGAAAATACACACACAAATTTCAGTTTACTATTTTTCTGAGGACCCCTCTGAAACTTTGAGAGAAGCATATAAACAGCCTCTGGAGGCCATTGCAGTGAAAACAAAGTGAGGACCGGCCTAAATGTCCTCACTCTGTAAAATGGTCCTCACTCCAAGGGTCTAAAACTGGGGGTGGTCCTCACAAATATAGCTGTACAAACACACACACACACACACACACACACACACTTGCACAATTGGGAGCCAATATGGCTGGACAACAGACTCCTGGGTGGGTCTTTAAAAAAACTAATCAAGCAGACATCTTGGCTCTTGTCATTGTTGGGTGCTACAGTAACACCGCCTCTGTGACCAGATACAACAGCAAGTAAAGTCTTTACAACAACATGCACACACACAAACAAACACGCACGCACACAGACACATACACACACATTCAGTCCTAGTTTTAAGATGGCCACTGTATCTCAGGATGCAGGGTGTTGTTCCAAAGTTTTACATAGAGAGCAGGGAGTCACTTCTATCAGAGGAAATAAACTTCTAACACATGAAAATATGACTTAAAAACTGAAAGATATCAGAGTAGAGGCTGTGGTACAACTTAACCCACATGCAAGGTGTATGAAGAAGAAAGCAGCCTTTAAAGAGAGACCATGCTACTTTTACTGAACAACAGTGACCACTGTGGCCACAGGTGGTAATTACAGCCTCATGGCACACTGACTTCCATCTGACTCATTCTCTTAAATCAGTTGCTTTAAACACATAACTATGTGTACAATGTGACATTTAACATAAGTTAACGTTAGCTACTATAAGATCCTGGTCCTGTCAGACAAAAAAGCAGCAAACACCTGAGTGTTCAAATGAGTATTTGTGTGTTTGAATGCAAATGAATGTATCTATATATTCATAAGCATGGATACGAGTCTAGTTTCTTATTAAAAAGGTAACATGACCATCCGTAAGTCAGTACCACATTGTGTGTTACTTTCCTGAAATAATTAGGACATTTCAGGCCTTAAAATGAAGCGTCAACATTCCAACACCATCTGTAATACTGAGATCCACATTTTGTTGTGTTTGGGACTGAGAGCCATCGTCTTATGTAACAAATTAAACAAATTAAAGTGTGTGTCTGTGTGTGTGTGTGTGTGTGTGAAGGGAGGTGTAGAGGACAGATGAGACTAACAACAACAGCTTTAGTCCACTAGCATCCCAACACACACATCGACTATTTAAACACTTAAATGTTAAACTAACAGGACACCAGCATTTGCATGATCAGTGGAACGCTCACACAAACACACACATTTATTTGTAGACAAACAAACACACACACACTCTCTCTCTCTCTCTCTCTCTCTCTCTCTCTCTCTCTCTCTCTCTCACACACACACACACACACACACGCACACACAGCACTCCCAAACTTGCTCACATCTGTTTGGATTTGTTTTCTGTCTGAAGCAGCCTCCTCCATCCTTCACTCCCTCCCCGTCTCCTTTCTTACTTTCCCTTTTCTTCACAGCAGGCCAAAGAACACTTGACATGCTCTTCACTCTCTCTGGGTGTCACACACACCTGCTCTCAACATTTTGCCAACCCTGACAGGTTGGCTGCATCTTCTTATATTAACATCTTAAAATGGTTATTCCTGCTATAGTAAAACTAAACTATAAATGTTCTAGTCATTTTATTGAAAGAAAACACACAGAGACACTATTCAGCAATGGAGGTCACATGTTTACATCTGTTAATTGATTTGACTAAATAAATCATCATCAGTGGGAGAGAAAACTGAATCTCTATTGAGAGAAACAGACCAAAATAAGTAAGAGATAAGTAAAAGTAATCATTGTATTCACAATTGAATATTTAATTGTGAATACAATGATTACTTTTACGTGAGGCATGAATAAAAGATGAAACCTTAAAAATATATATTGTCAGTCTAGAAAGTAAAAATGTGCAGCTGCCCTGAGGCAGGAAACAGTTGACAGTTTTTATCAGACATCATTCTTACTCATCTGTGTGTTTTCTGGACTCTGATCCTCTCACTACACAAACTGCTGAGGATCATCAAGAAATAAAAAAAGGTAAACTAAATTGTGTCAAATAAACAAAACTATACTTGTTAACATGAACCAGCTCAAAAACTGTTAACCTGTCTTAATGTCAAATGTAATTTCCTGTGTTCACATCTGCATATTGACTTGCACCAGTGCCGCTAACAAAAAGAAG
>CM024811.1:2393467-2665967 GCA_014281875.1 Nibea albiflora
TTAACAAGTGCAGTGCAGGGGATGTTTGACTGTTTGACTGTGCAGCAAGAAATGCAAAGAGAGGTGCTGCCACCTGGTGTCAGCTGAGACAAAAAAAAAGCCAGATGACAGTTTAGTACAGAGTGTTAACAGCAGATGGCAGCACTTCGGCTTTCAGGGGTTGAGTTCATGGTCTCATTCACCCCATCCATCATGACATCAATCGTGACAACAGAATCAAAAAAAATCAACAGATTATTAGAGCAAACATGATTCAGTGATGAAACTAGACAACAGACAAGACAACTCAGCTGCAGTGTCTCTCCTTCTTCCTCCAGAGTTTATTTGTAGGTGTGTGTGAATCTGACAAACCACTAACTACACTCTGAAGTGCCCTGATTTGAAGCTGTGCAGCTGTCAGTAAATCTCCCAAAAATATCATCTCATCACCAGGAATGAGTTACTATGACTGTCTGCTGGATGTCACCCGGTTGTTATCCTTTAACCACAGGTGTGTCAACATGAGCTGTGCCACTCTGCAAACTGTTGGTTTACAGTATTGGGAGTTAAGAGAACACTCACACAGTTCAGGTTGCTTTAAGAACATTTGCTGAAACACACACCAAACAAACACCACATCACGCAGCATGGCCTGTATATGATATGATCTTTCTCCCTGCTGCGTCCTCACATGCAGTGTGTCGTCTCTCTGGTCCACGTCTCCCTCCACACATACAGTCTCATACAGTCTCTGCACAAGCAGCCTGCTCTCCCACTCTGACGTCTGTATGCTCCATGTTTGATCAATGTGGCCATTTTCACTCAGATCTTTGGATGAGCATGTTGCTTATCGTGAGATTTTGAGACAACTGACCACTGAAATGTATATTGTATCATATAGTGGCTGACAGTTGGCATATGTGGATTTAGATCGCTGGCGAACAAATCGTTTATCCTTAAGGACTTCTTCACATCACGGGATCTGGATTTCCTCTTTATCTCCGAGACCTGGCTGAATGTTGGTGAGTCCAGCGTCTGGACAGAACTTTTACCCGATGGATGCTGCTTTTTTAACTCGCCTCGGACGTCCGGCCGAGGAGGAGGCCTTGCGACTGTTTTTAAGAGTGACTTTAAATGTAAGCAGTTATCGCTGCCATCCTCCTTCAGCAGCTTTGAGATCAGTTTATTTGAGCTGGGGCACTCTCACACGGTGCTGTGTGCTGTGATGTATCGGCCTCCCAAATATAACAGAGACTTTTTAACTGACTTTTCATTGTGCCTGGCTGATATTATGCCAAAATATGACCGGGTCCTTATTGTTGGAGATTTTAATATTCATGTGTGCTGCCCTGATAACCCGTTGGCACGAGATTTTTTAAACATCATTGACTCTTTTAACTTTGTACAGTCTGTACTTGGGCCCACACATGAACGTGGTCACACACTTGATCTTGTTTTATCTTATGGTTTGCCTGTTCTTAACCTGGAGGTGTGTGACGCCTTCTTCTCCGACCATATGCCTGTACTTTTTGAAGCTCCTGTTTGCTCTCTCGCAGTTAAACCTCGCGCTGCTGTTCAGAGACGTCGAGTTTTTAACCCTTCCACTGCTGGCAACTTCTCCGCAGCTTTCAGCCAAAACTGCATCATTCCTGAGTCTGTGTATGAGGATACAGAGGCTCTCCACTCCTGGTTTCTCCACGCCTGTCAAACTGCCATAGACATTGCGGCTCCTTTAAAGACCAGGCAGCAGAAAGTTAAATCAGAGCCCTGGCTGAATGAAACAACCCGCACAGCCAGACAGGAGTGTCGAAGAGCCTAACGAAAGTGGAAAAAGGACAAATTGCAAGTATCTTTTCAACTTCTAAGGGATAGCTGGCGTCTCTACCAGTCAACTGTGAAAGAAGCTAAAAGGAAATATTTCTCTGATATTGTCCTGTTAAATTGTAATAAGCCTCGTGTGTTGTTTAAAGTCATCAACTCAGCTCTGAATGCACCACAGACTGGAATTGAGGCCTCCCCTACTGTCTGTGAGAACTTTCTGCAGTATTTCATTGATAAGGTCACTTCCACCAGAGCTCTTATTTCACCTCCGGCTTCTGACCCCTCAGTGTTTGCCCCCTGTTCTGCTGTGTTGGACACATTTGCGCCTGTCACCCTGCCCTTTGTCCAGGAGATTGTGCGACATTTGAGGCCCTCAGGTTCTCCGGGTGATATTGTTCCACCACGACTCTTTAAGGAGGTCTTTCCCACCATTGGACCGTCTTGCCTATCAGTTATTAATAGTAGTCTGTCCTCTGGAGTGGTCCCTGTCAGTTTTAAACATGCAGTTGTGCAGCCTTTGTTAAAAAAACCTGGCCTGGATCCCACTGTTCTGGGAAATTTTAGGCCTATCTCCAAGTTGCCGTTCTTCTCTAAAATCCTAGAGAAGATTGTTTATGCACAACTCATGGATTTTTTTAAATGAACACAAAATTCTTGAGACTTTCCAATCTGGTTTTAAATCACTGCACAGCACAGAATCAGCGCTTTTAAGAGTTTTTAATGACATCTTTTTAGCTACTGACTCCGGTAACTGTGTTGTCCTTATACTTTTAGATTTGACTGCAGCTTTTGACACAGTGGACCATAAAGTCCTGATTGATCGCTTGGAGCAGTGGGTGGGCATCAGTGGCACGGCACTAGAATGGCTCATGTCCTACCTGTCACATCGGACTTTCTGTGTGAGCCTGGATGACTCTGTGTCCTCCACTGCTCCTCTTTCATGTGGGGTCCCACAGGGCTCTGTGCTTGGCCCTCTTTTATTCTCTCTCTACCTGCTCCCACTCGGCTCCATTTTTAGAAAAAATGGCTTATCCTTTCACTGCTATGCGGATGACACCCAGATTTATGTCCCACTCAAAAAGTCAAATTCATCTTCTATTAACCTGCTGGAAAAGTGCCTACATGAGGTCAAAGCCTGGATGGCCTTAAACTTTCTTAGTTTTAATGAGAAAAAGACTGAAGTTATGGTCTTTGGTGGCACTTCAGGACCCACTGACTTGGGCTCCCTGACACAGTACCGGGTCACAGTTGCCCAAAATCTGGGGGTAAAAATGGATGTAGGTTTTAAATTTGACAACCAAATTAAAGCTGTGGTGAAGTCCAGCTTTTTCCAGTTACGGCAGCTGACAAAAATCAAACCAGTTCTTCATAGACAACAGTTCGAGACAGTAATTCACGCCTTCGTGACCACACGCCTCGATTACTGCAATGCGCTTTATCTCGGGGTTAGTGGGTCCTTGATCAGTCGTCTCCAACTGGTTCAAAATGCTGCTGCACGTCTTTTAACTGGCACAAACAAATTTGAGCATATTTCGCCAATTTTAGCTTCACTACACTGGCTGCCTGTCCATTTTAGAATTAATTTTAAAATTCTTTTATTTGCTTTTAAGGCCTTGAATGGCCTCGCCCCATCTTACCTCTCTGAGCTGCTGCACCCCTACACTCCTTCCCGTTCTCTCAGGTCAGCTGACCAGCTGCTCCTGAGAGTGCCAAAAGCTCAACATAAGCTCAGAGGGGATCGAGCGTTCTCTGTTGCGGCTCCTAAACTTTGGAACGAACTCCCGCTACACATTAGACAGGCTTCCTCTCTGTCTCATTTTAAAACTCTACTAAAAACCCACCTCTTCTCCTTAGCGTTTGCCACCATGTAGAGTGTTGATTTTATTTTCTTTGATTTTATTTATTTATTTTTATTGATTTTATTTATTTATTTATCTATTTTGACTTTGTTTATTTTGATTTCTTCTATCTTGTGCAACAGTGTTATTCTTTGTTTTATTTATTTATTTATTTTATTTTTATCTTATCTATTTGACTTGCTTTTATTGTCTTTAATGTGCATTCTATTTATTATGTCTTTGTGCAGCACTTTGGAAACCCTGTGTTTATGAAAATTTGTGCTATATAAATAAAGAGGATTGGATTGGATTGGATTTATGTAACAGCATGATGATAAACACGTCTGGGCATAATATAGTAATACAGATCAGCTGAAAAGAGTGTAATCCATTTTGATCTGAACTGGATGGATCATTTGGTCAAGTGTAGATTTTTGGACTGTGTGATAAACACAGCTCTCTAGCATGGGAAGAGAGGGTAGGCGACCAGATCATTCACAGGCCTGTGGTATTAATAAAATAACTGTTCTGGAGGACGTGGAGGCAGTTTGTCAGGATGCTTCTAAGAGAAGCTGGATGCAAACTGCACTGTGTACAGAGTAGTTTGTATGTGAAAAAAGGTAAACATCATCAGGAACTGGTTCACGGTTTCTTCAGGGCTTTTTGGAAATGTTTGGTGCTCCAGGTCTTTAAATTTGTTCTTCTAAATACAAACAGGTTTCACTGCAGGTAAATAAGAAGACAAACAGGTTAAAGCAATATCAAAGTTTTATTCTTAAAATGTAGTATAGAGAGGAACAGTAGTACAATTCAGACAGAAAAAAGGAGAATGTAGTTCCATCTTTGAAAACCTTTGATAAAAACGTAAAAAGAGTAACCTGAATTTGCTTTGTGTTCAGAGGGCACTGAGGCGCGGCCCAAGTTTTGCATCACTGTTAAAGTTCGAGAGGAAAATTGAAAAATACAACCTTTTGCAACAGCGTAAAAAAATACAGCTGGGGAAAAAAAACCTCTGCTTTTACATCTGTAGTGTTTTTGCTTCGTTTTTTGTGTTTTGTTTTTTTTTTGTCCATATAACAAATACAGCATAAAATCTAAAATGATACATCATAGTTTTGAGTTTCATTCATTACAGTAAAATCAGTAGGATGGTAAATAGTATCAAAAGAACAAACAAGACAACAGGATGGTATGATGAAGAAGCACACAGCGTGAACAGAGAGAGAGAGCGGAAGGTTAAAGTTCACGGAAATATAAAACCACCATGCCAGGAGGTCTGTAGCTGACTGTCAATGTGATCCATTAATCCACGAGTTAAATAATATATTCTTCATATATATATATAAATGTATATTTATCTTATATATTCTCAACACACACGCATATATATATATATATATATATATATTTATTTATATATATATATATATATATATATATATATATATCCATGATATCACCCCTCCCATAGTGATTTGAAGGTAAAAGTGACACGAAGTTGAATATCTCTATGACTTAAAATATATCTTCCTCCACTGAGAGTAAAGGGACGTTACACATCTTCTGTATCATTAGCACTTCAGTACATACTGTATATTCCACTGCATATGAACAGATACTGCTGCTCCAAGGTTTCAACCCGCAAACAATCCGTGTTTCTTTAGAAAATATGTGCTTAATGAAATAACAAAAACAAAGGAGAAAGGAAACACCTGTGGAAAGGACAAAATTAAACAAAATATGTATCCTAGGGTAAAGTGAATGATTCTGTAGCATAAAAACATTTAAAAATCTCAACAATTACAGACACAAGCAAGGATTTTTCTACACTAAGCAAGTTTCCACCTGGCTTTTTCTCATACATTATATTTCAACAATAATTAAAAACAACAATTTTGGTTGGACAAATAGAAATTAACAGTCTTGATTGCATTTTGGAGTCAATATATAATATTAAATAACAAAAAAACAAAATGTCTAATAAAAAAAGTTGCTCATTGGAAGAAAAGACACAACAGTTTTTTTTTTTTATATAGTTCCATTCAGACCCGCTTTTGGGGGAAGCGAAGAAACATAAAATTATTTTCATGAACACAAATGTAAGTGCATGTCTATGAGGCGCCATAGAGCTTCACTTTTTGTGGAACAAAGTGTTTTTCTACCTGGCAGACCTAAAAAAAAAAAAATAATAAAATAGAATAAAACAAACTTACATCAAATTAAACTGATGACATCTTGTATACCTTTTACACGTGAAAAATGGAGTTCTTTCAGACTTTAAACAAACATGATTTTATGCACACTTCTTCCCCCTCACAACCAAGGTTCAAGTGATTCAAAATATATATACTGTATTTACTATATAACTCAGTACCAAATATAAACAAACGTATACAGGTATTGATGTCCACTTAGGTCCTCAAAATGTCAATTACAAGTACTGCCGGTAGTTCTACAAAATGGGGTGTGAGTGTGTGTGTGTGTGTCTGTGTGTGTGCATTAAATAAAATAAAAAGCTTAAAAACAATGGCAAAGCATACCTGATAGTCGCCGTAGCACAACAGTGTTCTATAGTTTGAGCTGATTACATATGTATAACTGAGTCAGTTTAAGCTTTATGATTATAAACATCATATATAGCCTGTAGGTCCAGTATTCTGCGACAAGCATTACAGCACCAAACGTTTCATCATTTGGCAAAATTCAAGCTTTAAGTGAAAGTCAAATGCTTTTGTTTAATAATAATAAAGTGTTACTGTGACGCCGTGATTTGTATAAAGCTAGCAATAACATTTCCCCTTGTACTTTCGCTTTTTTTTTCTCCATTATTTGTCTTTTTTCCCGCTTAACAAAAAAAAACCTCACGTTGCCATTTTCTTTTTTCTTTTTTTTTTAAAGCGTATTCAGTAGTTTTTGTTTCCTGCTAAATCTTGGTGTGCGGTCTGTTTGGCACAATATCGCAGCCCTCTTAAATTAATCATAAATATGGCTGTGATACATTAGAGTCACAAAACAGATTTTTTGGTTCCAAGATCTGTGCAGGGAAATAGAAAAATTTTTTTGAAAAGAATAATATAATATTTAGCGCATCTAAACAAGATCTACAGAGCAAGTTAAAAATCTTCCTGTGGACAATAATGCTCTTCTTCTGTGTACTTCTACAAGCACCAAGCAAATATACTTTCAGATTGTGCAGAGAGCAACAGTTATTACTGTGCCTCTGCCTACAGACAAAAACAACAGAAATAAAAATAATAGCATTTGATAAGACCATTATAACCTCTCTTCATAAATTAAATAATTAACATTTTGCTTTTTTTTTTTTAGATGATTGGCTTACCCCAACTCTACAACCCCACCCTGCCCAGCTCTCCCTCGAAAAACAGGAAATAAAAATACATCACCAAAAACCTGATTTATCATATTATTCGTCGTTATTAATCTTTCTCTTGTGGGCACTGGGCCCAGAGTTGGACACAATTTAACAATAATAAAATCTGTACATCTTGGAGTTCCCATCCAACCAAAGCTTTTTTTTCTTTTAAATCCATCTCTTTGTTGTATACTTGCACAATTAAGTAACCTCAAGGTTTGATAGCACTTTGGAGTTGATTGTTTACCAGCTAGTTTTTGTATACATATATATTAAACATCAACTTTTTTTTTAAATTTTGTTTCTCAAGCTTGTTAAAATTCTTAGTCCTCCTCCGGGGCGGCACCAGGGTTGCCGTCGGCCCAGTTTGATTGGTCGTTGTCGGTGGGTTCCTCTCCCTCCAGGTCCTCCCCATCCTCACCTTCGAAGTCTTCGTCGCGGGGAAACTCCATGCCCTCCATCGCCTCCAGGCCCTCCTGAGTTGCCTGGTGTGAGTCGGCGCAGTCCGCGCATACGCCGTAGCGCCGTGAGCCGTGACGGATGCCAACGCTGGCGGCGAGCATGAAGATCTTCTTGCACACCATGCACTTGTACTTTTTGTCCTTCTTGTGCACCTGTAAGAAAGACGAGGAGGGAGTGGGTGGAGGAGATGAGATGAGTCGTATATTTCAGGGATAGTTCAACTTTTTCGCTTTCTTGATGAAAGTTAGACGAGAAGTTTGATACCATACTCATGATACTAAATATGAAGTTACCCACTAGCACTCAGCTAGCTACTTAGCTTAGCATAAAGACTGGAAGCAAGAGGAAACAGAACCGTCTACTTTTCCACTTTGTTTTTTGTCAGGATTGAACAAATGAGGTATTATGTGTTAATTAGTGAACTTAACACATAATATGAAGATATTGTTCTCTTTGAACAGAGCCAGGCCAGCTGTTACCCCAGAGTTTCCAGTCTTCACATTTAGCCAAGCTAACTGGCTGCTAGTGGTAGCTTCATTTCAACAACACACAGATGAATAGTATCGAGCTCCTCATCCAACTCTCATCAAGACAGTGCATTTCTCCAAATGTTAAACTAACACCAATGGAAATATTTTCCAAATATTGAATAAGGAGCATGAAATCTGAGACTGAAAGTAATGTAAGTAAACTGAAAGTAATGTCAAGAAGAGTCTCTCAAATCCATTTGTTTTGTACCACTTTGTGAGAGACTCTGAGATACTCCCTACATTAGAAAATATGTATCATAGCCAAAAGTCTCTGCTTTTAAAAATATCTGGCTGCACTCACTCCCTTGAGCAAATAGCTGCCAGACACAAACCATGAGGTGGAGTGCAATGATGCGAGGGTGGACTGTGGTGTTTGGCAGAAGATGGTGGTAACAGGGAGGAGAGGATCCTATGCATGTGCAGACTCACCAGGGAATGTCTCTTTACGTGCTCGCGGCGGGTGAACAGCTTGCCACAGATGTCGCAGCTGAAGGAGCGAACGCCCGAGTGGATGATCAGGTGCCTCTTGAGTGTGCGCCGGTGCTTGGCAATGTAGTTACAGTGGGGGCACTTGAGCTTATTGAGGGCTAGGTGTGAGGACTCACCTGAGAGAAACACAAGAGTCAGCAACACACAGATTGATCATCAACATGTTTTAGTTCATTCATCTGATTGCATCACATCTTAGAAAACTATAGTTTGTTCTTTGTAGCTTCCAGTCAGCCTCACTCAAACTGGAGTTGAAACAAGAGAATGACCATAAAAAAAACATTTGCATCTATGGATCCTGTATTGAGTGAGAGGTGTGTCAGGAACCAATATCCTGTTTTTCCAATCACTGAGTTAGGATGTGGTAGCCATTAAAGAGAATGAAAAACCCACAAACATCAAAACGCTTCACAAAAAGCTCCTTCAGTGAAAGAAGTTTGTTAACGGATTACAGACGGCCATGTAAACTTCACCATCCAGCTCTGTCACCACTGCTAAGTAAATGTTGCATGTCTCAATAAGACTGGAGGTATCACCATGGAACAGGAGTAAATACAAAAGCAGCAACACGGATCTGTTGTACTACATGGACATACATAGAAGCATACAGTTTGTGGGGTACTAAAGAAATCGGCACTGCTAATGTGACTATTGATTTAAAGAGGCACAACTAATAATTTAAGAAACTGTCCGTTGCCAGCTACTATATATAACCCCTAATGCTAAGTCCTGCAACCCAGGTGCACACAGTTCTGAATATATTCCATAATACATGAACATAAACACCATTAAATCTAAATATGAGAGCGCTGTCATTTATCCCACAAACCTGTCTATCATATTACTTAACTAGAGCATATTGTCTCTGTCCGATGAAAACCTCATGTCATGCCAACACTGGAGTGAGTGTTGGCAGGTGTATCAATATCTATGTTTACACATCGTCATCAGTGAACTGTTTAATATTTTGAATGGATTCACGTGGATTGTGAGCCAAAGCGGATGTATGCAGGGGTTTTTTTCATGGTGGCTCTAATGACATGCGGGTGGTTCTGCACTCCCCTGTCTATGTCTCATCAGTTGGTAATCTATCAATATATAAGCTGTCCTCTGTGTTTCTACACAGCACAACGTCCTAATCAAAGCTATTTTACCATTTTAGATTGACATCAGCATAACCCAGGCTAACGGTCTGACACTGATGTGTTTGCGTGTCAGTCTGACTCAGTTCAGAGGACAGCGAAAGACATTTATCTAAAGCTATCCTCCTATCTATAATATATATGATGTAACCAAAGTGAGATTCTACATAATGACACGTATATACGTGGTATTCATTAGACAGTGATGATACGATACAACCATAAGAAAGAAATCAAGATGTCCTCATGCCAGCGCTGTCTTCATTAACCCTCCTGAGATGTTCGTGCTAACATCTTAGCGAGGGAGGCTGGGCTTACAGATAAATAAGCTATCGATTGATTTTTTTTTTGAAAAAGGCTCCAAACAAACAAGAGTGCTAGTCTTCACCGTTGAGAGAGTGGGGTGACAGGGCCGGGCCTTTTGTTTGAGCCAGGGAGCACACAACAGAGGCGTTGTCAGGGCAGGTTGCTAGGGGGGAGGCAGAGGAGGAGGGGAAGGATGGGAGGGGGGAGGGTTGATGAGAAGCAGGTCACCTGTGTATTCTCGGTGCGTTGTGTACACACAGCAGAGAGGCACTTCAGGTTTATGATGAAATTAAATATTCACTATGCGTCATTACACAGACGGAAAATAGCCTCAAAACTACATTTAATTTAAAAAAAGAAATTAAAAAATAAAAGTTTAATTCAACTGGACTGATCATTTTGTTTTATAATTTAAGATATAACCTGAGTGAGCTGAGACTTGATCTGACCAGAGTCCTCTTTGTCTCTGTAGCACAGATGTAATCAAACAGGCCAAAATGCAGATTTTACTGTTATTTTCTGTGAGTAGACCCTAAGTTGCTTTTGTGCAATGCATTGTGGGGAAAATAGTGTCTATCAACAGAACACTCGAAACTGAAGAGGTTTTCTTTTTCATGCTGTCATTTTTGAGTACTCTTCATTTTGACACTTGTAAACACACTGAGGTATGCGGCGCACATACATGCTCAGAATCAGTGTGTAGTATGGATCACAGCCCTGTGTGTTGGAGACAATGTCCGCCTACTCAGTGAAGTACTGGCTTATATAAACACAGCTAACTTCACCCACTGGTTCACTGACATGGGGAGAACATAGATCATCGTTTGATGTCAAAATTCTCAGCTAAGCAGTTAAATGCTGGCTGAACACGAGTCCTTAAAAGAGAAATAAGATGTTTGTCTTTTCTCTTATTCAACGAGACAAACTGACAGGACTGATCTGGACTGCACACACTCGTTTGAGAAGATGAATTTTAGTGAAATGTTTCATTCCCGTTCTTTAGCTTGTAGTCTAGAGAGTGCGGCGTCTTACCATTCTCCCAGGACTCCCCTTGCTGTAAGTCCTGGATGATGCTATACTGGATCTGATTGGCCAGCTCTGGGAAAAGGGGGAGGGAAGGAGGGGGTGGGAGCAAGAGAAGCAAGAGGGAGAAAGAGAGATGAGAGGTGGTTGAGAGCCTGGGGGTTGCACACACACAAACACACACACACAAACACAGCTCACAATACCTCATGTACACAACTAACCACCCCCGACATGGAACAATGGAAGTTTCAGTTAACAACATAGGCAAACAAACAAACACACACACACACAGGCCCCTACTGTATGTAAAGCAGTGTGTTCCCCAGGCCAGAGCAACAAAACTACTGGTGTAACCAGGACTCCAGCAGGGAGGGGGTTAATTAGAGAATGAGAGCCGGGCCCTCACGCCAGCTCAGCTTACACTCGGCTTTTGTAAGCACTTGTGTGTGAGTACCTGTGTGTGTGTGTGTGTGTGTGTGTGTGCTTCTCCGGTTCCTTCGCCATCAGCGCTTAGAGCCCATTAAAGACACACCCCTGAGAGTGTGTATATGTGTGTGTGTGTGTGTGTGTGTGTGTGTGTGCGCGTGTGTGTAAGTGTGTGTCCATTCTCCCTGGGTCAATATTTGGAATAGTGAGGACAGCCCCAGTGCATTAGAGTGGATTAGGGAGGGAAGGGACTGCCCCTGGCGGCTTTGCACCTCGCAGGGATTCAGGGAGGGGGTGGGGGGAGCAAAGTTATTGTGTGTGGGCAGGTGTGTGTTTGTGTGTGCACGCTTCAATGGGTACTAGTGTGTATGCAAATGTATTTCACCTGCAGTGTGTGTGTGTGTGTGTGTGTGTGTGTGTGTGTGTGTGTGTGTGTGTGTGTGTGTGTGTGTGTGCAGCACCCACCCTTTAAACAATCCAACAGTCTTGTTTGGAGAAGACCCAAGAATTTATTGGCCGCGAGTGTTGGCTGTGGGCTCAGCGTGGTGAGCGCGGACAGCAATGGCAAAGTACTTATAACGCTGAAACCACCCTTCACTTTCAACTGTTATTTTCCACAACACGAGCCGTCCTGTGACTCCTTAAACAGTCCAACACCGCTGTCATATTTGCCACAGTTTCGCCCTTTTTTTGGTAGATAATGAATCAGCCAATTTCAGACTTTATGTAAAAAACCATGTGATCCCATTTTTGAGATAAAACAATAAAAGAAAGAATGTCATGATGCTTCATGATGCCTCTCAAATGTGAAGATTTTCTCCGTTCTATAAACTTGTCAACAGAATAGTTTTGGATTCTAGAGTATTAGACACCTCAGACTTTCAGACTGTGGCAGGTGTTTTTCTGGCATTTTAAAAGAGAAGCATTGAAATAATAATCAGCAGATAAATCCATAACACAGACAACAGTTGTCACTTGCAGCCCTGAACACTTTTAGTTGAACAACCTCCCAAAAAAGGAAAAAAAAAGAAGATACAGCACTACTATGTTTGCATCCTTGAAGCATGACCACACAGATCAAACTGAGGTGAAATGAAAGCCAAGCGAGTGACCTCACTGTGGGAAAGTGGGACAGCTAATATTGTTGGATGACTGCTCAAACAGAAATATGCGAGCAAACGGAGGCTAATTGTGTGGAGGCCCATCTTATTTTAGTGTGAACATCTTACAGCCAAAATGATGAGGCTTTGGTGCTGAGTCACCCCATGAGCAAAACTGGTAAACCACTCCAAGTCTCTTCTGCGCGTGTGTGTGTGTATCAACAACCTTACAGGGAATAATCTAAATAACAAACATGTACGCCTTCTCACTTTTTGCTTTGTAAAGCAATATTTCAGCACAGCGTAACTAACACGTCAGACATCATGTGACATGCATATCCACGGCGAATTAAAAACAAATGAGAACTGTATGCAACACAAGACTAATCAGGTCTAGACAGCAGAGACAGGCTGTGTGGGAAACACGGTCACAAACTGAAAGCAGTGATAAGTGACGTTCGGTCCATAAATGGTCTTGGACCATCCTTCATGCGTGGTCCAGGAGATGTGGAGTGAAGAATGAGTCCATAAATATGGATCTGAGTGCTCGGACACTGAAAGAAGACATGCAGCACACAAGCCACAAGTAAACCTACATCACATGCACACCACAGGATCCCTGCTTCTTCCTATAAAGTATATTTTCATTAATACATCAACATCTGATTCATTCATGAGCTCATGTTAGTCATTTTAGATTTTGATGGTTGACATTAGAACACGTTCATTTATTTTATACCACTGTGTATGTATAAACTATGTGAGCAGTTTGTTTTTGTTTTTTATCTTATGCAGGTGTTATACCGTGCTTCTCCTGATGTGTTGCTGTTGGTTTATGTTGCAATGAAGGCCCAACTTTTAATTCACCTCTGCTAGTCATTATGGTGCCATTTTGTCACGTAGTTAATAGAGAAATGTGTTCTTCGTTGTGTATCTGATTACAGATTTTGTGGCGTTACCATGGTAGGTTTATTCATCTGACCAGAAGCCAAGGTTAAACAAAAAAAAAAAAAATCAATGTCAAGCAGCTTTTACATATGACACTCAACCCACAGCACACTGATGTACATGTGGCTCCACTTTCTGTTTGTTTTTACTGTCTAAAAATCTCCTACACATCTGATGTATTTGAGCAAAGAGAACCTCCGCAGTCAGTCCATACTTAACTTCTGTACTCCACTTTTTCTGAGAAAGAAGAAAAACAGCCCCTCTGCACTTCAGAAAGCATTTTGGGAACATTCTTTCAAAATACGGGAACTGAGAGACAATTTGGAAAACACTTTTTCTCACAGAAAGAGCGACAAGTGGAAGTGAAAACCCTACATACAGTATGAGGTGACTGTTAACAACCCACAGAAATGAATGCAACTGGACAAAAGGGCTCTTCTCTGATGCAGACATCAAAAAGCATCCAGATAACGTGTGCATGTTTCTGCTTCAAATTGTGGAGACACAATCTCTCACACATGTTAAACAATAGGCTTCAATCAGCTGCAGATACTTGATATTTGACAACAGCAAAGGACATTTTTTGGTGATCTATATGGACAAATCTTTATGATTTCAAAGCCTTATAGACAATAAATATTCACAGAATTGTATTTAATCTGTATCAATGAACTCAACAGTTTGGAAGTAAATGAACTGTTGAACACAAAACTATTATCTAGGAGTAAACAGTTGAAAACCTGAAAACCTTTTACTGTGACTAATAGTCTACTTGAAGTCTGTATTTGGAAACGTAGTATACATTAAATAGAGACGTGGAGCTAAACAACAAAAGCTGGGTGGAGAGAGGAAGGTTGGAGCGTTCGCACACATGCAGATGGGAGTCGGTCTTAAAGTGAGCGTCTCTCTAGGCTATTACAACACCCTGGATCACTTGGTGCACACATTAAAAAGAGTCCTGTGAGGAGTCGGAGGCACTAAGAGCATTCAAGTGCATTTAGGGAGGCCTGGGGGAAGAAATGTTTCCCCTGCTTTCTTCATAGGCCTGCATTAGAGATGGCTTCTCTCTCACACACACACACACAAAGTGTCTCTTTGCGCGCACATACACGCACGCGCGCACGCACTCACACACACACACACACACGCGCACTCACACACACACTTTGTACTTCACACATCCCCTCCCCTCCGCATCCATACCACTCCACTTAATATGTGATATCATTATGGTTACATAGAGTGCCACGCTTAATGGGGCCAACAGAAGGAGAAGGCTGGAGCTGAGAGAATTACCAAGAGTGCTGCGCAGCATGTGGATAGGATGGACGGATGGAGGGGTAGATTTAGGGAGGGTGAGAGGAAGTTTATCAGATGTACAGAGAGAAGATGAGGAAACATGATTGAAAGAGTGAACGCCATTAAAAGATCAAACTGACTCTGTGGGTTTTGCTAACCACAGCATACAGTGTGGACTTAAAGGTTAATGTAGGAGAGGACACATCATCCATTTTTATCTGCAGCTCACTTTAAAATAATGACAGGTCATTATTATATACTTGAAACCATTATAACACACTGATCCGACTCATTCAATCGATTCAAAATCCTTCAATTGGACTCACAATACGTCTCTCCTTTAGAACAAGTCTGAGCAGCGATGTGGCAACACATCTCTGTGCTGAGACAAAGCACTCCAGGTGGGCGTAACTCCTGTAAGCCCCCCCCCTGCTCTGGAGTGATTAGTGGAGATCACGGCTGGGAGTGACTCACTCGCTGGCTATGCACGGCAGGTTCAGAGCTTGATAAGCAGTTAGGTGTAACAGCGGGGGTATTGATTGAAAAGCTGAATATCCATACTTTTTGTGGTTTGATCACAAACTTGCCAGTTTAGTGCTGCTGGCAGCCGCAGCTTAGCTTAGTCGCATTGAATTACATGTGCGGTCATGATTGTGACATGGTTAGATATGTACATAATGCCTCATGTATAAATGAGACAATTCCACCCCCAAGTTACAACAGCACCGTTGTCCGGTGCTAGACTCAAATTATGCTATATTATATAGGTTGGGGGATCAAATACTGAAGGCATGTATGCTATAAAGGTTCTCCTCCTCAGCCCCACTGAACCTCTGATGTGCAAATCATTAGAGATGCACCTACAGAATTCAATATTACACCTCATCCCCAAAAAATGGCAAATTTAGGGAACATTTTTATATATAAAAAAAAAAACCCACACACCCACACACCCACACACCCACACACCCACACACCCACACACACACACACCCACACACACACACACCCACACACACACACACCCACACACACACACACCCACACACACACACACACACACACACACACACACACACACACACACACACCTTGAATATTAGAAGTGGTTGTGCAGCCATAAAAACAGTGTCTGTGGTTGTGTAAGTATTATTTAGCCTCAAGTCAGCGTTGGAACAAGAAGCACTAGCTAATAATGCTACCTGACATAACTGGTTATTTTGTCTCAAACCAGCAGTAGCTTTAGGCTAAGTTTACAGACATAATCGTAATGTTTGTGAAACAGCAACACAGGGGTGGACAGTTAGGTAGATGAGTGCACAGCGCCAACTACCTCTTTCAATGCTGTTCTTGGCCCTGCCCGTGCTGTTGGGCTTTATGCATGAGAGGCTACTTAGACATACAAAAAAGACGTTTAACTGGAGGACTACATTGGTGTTTAACAGACCTTTCCATAAATGAGGAGAAATGTGCCTCTCCACATCATAAATAGATGTTACATTTACGTGATCTGTTGAGCAAATGTCACAGAGATCCTGCACGCACCTCTCTTCCTCTTTTACTTAGTGCCCAGCAGCATGACTAACAGGGATAAAAAAAAAATAAATAAATGTGAAGGCATACATGTACTATAGAGGAAAAGACCAGAGGGGTGTGTGTGGGTTGCGTTTAGAGGTACTAATGTGTGTCATACCAGCATTTTCAGAGAGGGAGGAGAAGTCCTCTCTGGGGTAGGAGGCCGAGGGCTGAACGAACATCCCTTCATCGAATCCCTCTTCAGGCTCTGGTGGAAAGTTGTAGACAAAACGTCGCGTGGTGGTCTGTTTTTTCCTCCGTCCGCTTCCAGCTGCGGCGTCCGGCGCTTCTTGCTTTATTGCTGCGGGAGCTGCTGCAGCGCCACCTGTGGCTGGCTCGTTCCAGACGAACACCTGCACCTGGGTACTCGCCGCCCGCGTTTCATTGGTCTCTGCTGAATCAGACGAGTTGTCATTGTGGTGGGCCCAGTTAGCAGAGGCTCCGGGGGTCACGAGGGCACAGCCCTCAGCCCCACCCACTGTCACCTCTATGTCGCTGTTCTCCTCCTTCACCCTGCCACCTTCGTCTTCTTCCATTGCTTCCTTTCCTTGGTTGTTGCTGGCCTTGATCGACAGCTTCGACAGGATGCTTGTGGCCCAGAAGTTGCTTGGCTTCCGGTCCGGCCCTCTCTGTCCCTCTTTGGCAACCATCTGCCTCTTGTTGTAGTCCACCACAACGGAATCAGGAGCCTCCTGCTTGATGCTGATATTCAGGGCATCCTTTATGAATGCCCTACACGAGTGGACAACTTCTGTCATCTGCAGGTAACTAGCAACAGACATCACCTCAATGGCATTTTGGCTTGTGAGCAGTAGATTCCCGGAGTAGAGAAAGTCGAGGATAACTGAGAAGCCCTGCACAGCAGCAACATCCAGGTGCGTGACCGTGGCCTGGTCCTGGGCCTCGCCCTTGGTCAGACAGTAGAGGGTTTTGAAGTAGCGGCTGCCCGCAACCAGGATGTTCTTGTGTGCGCGGAACACCTGGCCCGAGACAACTATGTTGACGTCACAGAGAATGCCACTTTTGCGTTGCTTGTCCAGCTCCTGGAGAAGCTGGTAACAGTAGGAGTTCTCATTGGGCTTGCTGCGGTAGTCTTCCTCTGAGCAGTTAGTGGAGGGGCTGGTGTTGTCGGAGGGCCTCACCATCTCCTTTTTATGTGAAAGAGAGGAAGAGAGGGAAACATTATTGCAGAAGCTGTGTGTGCATTTGCAATTTAATTTGCAAAAGCAAGCACAAATATACTTATTTACAAATACATTTCCCTTCCTGTAAGTCTGTTTTTACAAAAATAAACACAGACACACACACACACACACACACACACACACACACACACATCCGTGGGGTTCTTAGTGTGCACACCTGCCCTAGGGGTGAAACAGGTTTGACAGGCTCCTGTTATGGAAGAGGTGGGAAAGGTGTGTTACGCTGAGGCTGGCTAGTATTACATAGCCCTATAATCAATTCTTCTCACAACTCCTACCACAGGCAAATATGACGCCAGATCCAGACACATATTGATAAACCAGGAAGGACTCTAATTGAACATAAATACATGAAAACAAAGTATGTGTTGTTGACCTAGCTACAAGGTGGCACACCTATTTAGATTTACATACATTTTCCAGAATGCATTGTGACAACCGCAGAGGACGTATCCAAGCATTCTGCACGTGTCGTAGTTCTGTTGGAGGAAGTAGCATCGCTGCAGAAACCTTTGCTCAACAGAGCTGCTATGAATGCTCTATGTATTTCAACATTTGTCCAGAAGAAGCACAAATGCAAACATCATCTATGGATCATTTTTATGGATTTCTAAGACTACTGTCCATCAGGATTCTGTTTTATGAGTTTTTAATTTCCTTTAAAGCAACAATGAGGAATCAATTTGCTGGGAGCGATGAACACTTACTGTAGTAACACTAGAGAACGTCTTGGTCTTACAAGACTTCTAGACAAGACAGATGTTTATTTTTTCATGATTAATGAACACACTTTCCAATTTGGCTGTGCTTGTCATCTCCCGGGCCAGACTGGAGAGTCGATTTGCAACAGTCCAAATTTTACGCATATTTAGCTTCTGTACAGTGAAATTATCTCTCTTTAACTTGGAAGCTGGATGTTAAAAATGGGCCATAATTAGACCTGGAGGAGGGCCGGCAAGTGTCCAGAGCAGGACACACAACGTGGCTGTAAGGATGGGAGGGGAACTGGCAGAAGCATAGAACAACCCTGTAAGAGCCCCGCTCCCCCTCCCCTGCTCCCCCTTTAACAGGGCAAAGGGCCAGCCTGGTACGGAGCAGAGGAGAGGGGAGTATGTACACATGTGTGTATATGCAAAAGAAATACATATTTATATGCATACACACACACACAGACAAAGTAAACGGCATGCATGCGTTAGTCGACATCGTTTCTTTACACCAACGCACACACACGCAGCAGCAGCATACATCTCCAGCTCATTTTAGAATTGCACAGCAGATGTCCTAATCCAGAATAATTCACGATGCTCCAGCTCTGCATTTTTGCCCCCTCCCACCACCACCAACTCTCCTGCTCACACATACATGCATGTGCGTACACACAAATCAAGCTGCCTACACTTACACACACAGCTGGGGTTTCAGCTCGAGTAATTCAGATTAAATCCATTTCTCTGAGGTCCCCACCCTGCCCCCACCCCCACTCCCTCCACACTGCAGCTCTTGTCCAGGGCAGCCTGGGCACACAGGATAGTATAGGGGGGCTTATCATCCTCTGCCACAGCTGGAGGGGGGGGTGGAGAGTGATGGGATGGGATGAAATGAGAGGCAGAAAGAGGGAGAAACAGAGAGGGAGAGAAAAGTCGGTGTACTTTGCAGGCTGGAAGAAATAAATGTTTAAAAAAGACAGAAAATAACAAGACAAGAGAGCAGAAAGGCTTGGATGGAGCAAATAGACAGGAAGAGAGCTGACAGAATTATATGTGAAGAGACGAGAAATGATTGGAGCATTAAAGAGAAAAGCCTGAAACAAACGCACAAAGAAACGAGTGAGAGCATGAGGCAGAGTCAGAGAGAGAGACCTTGAGCCTCGACAAAAAGGGCGGAGGAGAAAATGTGGAGCAGAGGGAGCCGGAAAGCCAAGCGCGATAGGGCGAAGGAGTTGGGTCACCCCATTTTAGCCTTCACAATAGCCCGTGTTCTCCCCGAGGCTCATTGTCCAATCACTGTGGGCCTTTGTGAAAGAGCTCGGCACTCACTCTCTTATTACACAGCATCTCCCACTCGCAGAGCATAGAAAAAAAAAAAAAAGAGCCCGGGTGCATGTGGGTGAGGTGAAGAGGACGGGGAGAGGGGAGAGAAATTATTCCATGATATACACATCAAAGCCTCTGGAGGGGGGGGACGGTCATCATGTCGAGTACTGTGGTGGAATATATTGTGTGGTGAAGGGCAGGAGTGCTGTCACAACAAGAGGAGTTGGATATGCTTCAGAGATTATCGGTGGTCACATGCGGTTTTAGCTCATTTGTTTTGGTGTGCCGTCTGCTTTCTTGATACGTTCAGACCCAATAAGCTTTGAAGTTGCAGGGATGACAGGAAGATGAATTATGTTCAGCATCCTACAACAAAATCGCCTTGTTGAAGACGATTAGGGCTGAACAGGGAAAGAAAAGAGCCAAACTAGCCATCCCACCCCCGAACCCCATGACTCCCCACAGCTTTTATCTATTACACATAGCAAGGCATCGGGCCAGAGAGGTAAGACTGTTGCCTGACAGCTCAGATATGAGTTGTGTGTGCGTGCACTTATTGGAGTCAGGCTAGGACAACCTGGTACTGGATAAGTTGCTCCATACTGGCCTCATCAGCAGCATCATTCTTTCTCCAGATGTGCCACGTGTGAGCTGGGGAGCTTAGGGAACCAGCAGACCAGCAACCCTGCACAGCAGATGCTGGAGGCAAAAGCCAGCCTGAGCCAACACAGAATGTGGGGACAATATCAACCTCCCCCCTCATGACGTGGCTAGGTTTTTTTAAATTTTATTTGAGCCAGAGATGGTAGGGGTGGAAAAATAAAAAGGCAGAAAAGAGAGTGGAAGAGAATCCAAGAGGGCGCCGGGGAAGAAGAAGAACCCTTTGATCTGGGTCTAACATGGATGCTTCAAACTCCAGACTCCGAGCACAATAAGCTGAATTGATGTACAGGTGGATTATGTGACAATTAAACTCAGCTTGAACTCAAGAATTAAACAAACCACAGTGATCATAAATTCAAGCTTACTGGAGCACTGGCCACAGACGGACACGCCTCTCAGCAGATCATGTGATACAGCGCTGTCCCCATGCAACATAATGACCCGCTGGAGCCAGTTTTTGTTTACCTTTTAGGCATACATGTTTGTCTACATCCCGATCACTCATCTACCCCCACCCAAGACCAGCCCAACCCTAAGGCCATCTCCGCCGGTCCCTCACTAAACTCCCCTACATCTACTGTATCCTTGCCTCAATTCCCCCCCACCAAGCCCCCTCCCTTCTCCTCACCCAACCCGTCTGTCCCCAGATGCTAGAACAATACCGCAGTGTGCGTTTGGCCCAAGGTGTGGGAGGGCTGTACGGAGTGTCTCCCGGCCTCCTAACAATGCTCTGACAGTAGAGGCAGAGAGAAGGAGAGAGGGGGGTTTGGTGGTGGTTAGAGTCACTGACGGGATTCAACAAGAAGAATTCTCCCTCTGGCTCCACCCCACCCCGTTCCCCTGACCTGTGGCCCCCAATAAACATCCCATCTATTTGGCAGACACCAGAGCGCAAAGGGTGGGTCCCCTCTCCCCATTCAGGGAAACTCGCTCCCAACAATGAGTGCAGTGTTTGTCTTAACTAAAATGAGGGGGTGAAAAAGACATCCGACCCCGGGGATCAGTAAAGTATGGGGTTATCTTATCTTACACCCCATTTAGACCAACACAGTAATCCAGGTAAAACATTTGTTTGGCCGTCAATCTGAATGAGGCAACACAGACCGGCTCACGTTGCTTCACGGGGCTCCAGCCTAGCTCGGCCTGGATGCAGTTTGGACGTTGCAGGGCTTTTGTGTCTGTGTTATGGATAGAAATTAAATTTGGTATCGACAAGAAAGTACAGTAGTGGGTGAGAGAGATAGAGGGAGTGTACGGAGGGTCTGGATGTGGAGAGAGCTGAAACTAACTCACTGTGCTAATTATGTAATGCATCTCTCTGTGTTATGATTTTTATGGGTATACAGTTGTAGAAATGGTGACAAGGGATTACTTTGTGACAACCAACGTGGGTCTGACACGGAACAACTGGGGGAAAAAAACGCTACTAGAGAGTAAAATGACGCATCTCCACAATGTAATCTCACATTTGACCTAAAGGAACCAATGGTTTACTCTCGCCTCATCTTAACCTTTTACCAGTGAGCACAGGGAACAATCGGAGCACAAGACAGCATCTAGAGAATTAAGGACAACAGCCCCCTTCTCCAAGGAGACCCGCATTCACCACAGCTGCCCTGGTGTGCTTGGGCTAATTGAGTTAGCTTTAACGAATGCAGGAGAGGCCTGACTAACGTCAGGAATGGGTGAATAGAGCAAGTCGTTGCCTCGTAACACCATAATTCCGCTTTAATGTACTCCTTCACAATGCTGCCTTGCTTAACATACACCGCTGCTCATTATCTCAACAGTGCTGTATATATTCATGACGAGAGGCAGTCTTCAGAGAAAAAAAAAATCTGTGAAATATCAAAACAGAATGTCAAAACAGCTAAATAATTTTAGTTTCCAAACATGCAGCAATGGGACTGTATCTTCCCAAGTCTGTTCTACATGAGAGAATGACCCGGATAACCTCTCAGCACAGTGTCTGGGGTCCTTGTTGCCAGGGAAAAGCCACACCAAGCCCCTAATCCACTTCTACTGCTCTCCTTACCAATTAGATGTGCACAAGTTAGTGGATCACTTTAAGTCATTCTGATTAGTGATTGCGTGTGCAAAAGGAAGGAACTAAATGTAGCACCCCGCTCTTAATTCCCCTGACAGCTCAGACAATAGTCAGGATAGGATGTGGAGATGTACAAGAGACAATAAGTAACAGTAAGGCTTTTTTAAAATATAGCATTGATGGGAGGAATGCCCTTTGACACTAGATTGTGTGGGGAAATACGCACTCACTCCCTGTTTTTATGAGGTCTCTGAGAGGGAACAGTAGAAATGCTGCCTACAATGCAATAAAAATAATGAACCAATAAAAAGACCTCATGCACATCAATAAAGGCACAGTTCACCCTGTATAAGACTGGCTCAGTTGTTTTGAATTAAAAGCACCCAATATACTGATACAGTCAATAACTTTATACCTCAAGCATAAGCCAACCGTGTTGTATTTACAGTATGTGGTCATTAAATAAAGAAGTGGGTGGTGTGCATACAGAATGGGAGCGTTATCAGAAGACATGCCAAAACGTTTCAACACAAGAGCCCATTAATCCAGAAATATGTGGATGACAGAGTCAGGTGATGCCATGTCATCCTATTTGCTGACATCTCACCCACTGTTCAAACGGTTGCATATGGGCCAGGCAAGCTGTCAGGCTCCAGGCAACATGATTTACTCTCCTCCTCTTGTCCTGCCCTGCATGTGACACCATCTATGGATTTTGGGGGGTCATTCTAACACAATGCCTCTAATTTAGCTTCCCCAAAGGGAGGAGGAGGAGGACGAGGAGGAGGAGGAGGACGAGGAGGAGGAGGAAGAAATGCGCCAGAGGTCACCCGGGACTGCGAGCCAGCAGAAAGTACGAGAGGCCAAGAGGCGGGGGGTTGGGTAGGGGTGCGGTTCCCCAAAGGCTGCTAGGGTCGAAGCCCTTGCCATTGTGTGACCTCTAGCAAGCTAGCAATCAAGACAGCTGCTGATCCAACAAAAGGGCGTGCTGTACAGTGTGCATCTAAAAAAGTATTTTACAACAACACCTCTGTCCATTACTCGTTAGGGACTTCTTTAGGTAGTTTCAAATGATAAACAGTCATGTGTGTCATGCAGTTAATGCTTCATTCAAAGACACAGGCTCCGGTGTGATAGTAGCTAGCAGGTGTCATACTGGAGCAGGTTTGAGCGTGTAACTTTACCGATGAGCAGACAGACATGCACATTTTAGACATTAGCTGAATGAGAGAGTTTCGTGTCATTCACACTGAAGTTATTCAGCGTGTTTTGCCATTCACTAACTCACTTAGTCCACATTAGCCCGGCTAGGGGCTTTCCACTCCCGTCATTGCCGATCTACCTCCGGCTCGACAGCGAAGCTACGAGCGGCTAGTCGGCTAGGCTAGTTGTTAGCTCAGGTTAGCAGGCTGGTGCTAGCTAATCAGCCAGGAGAAGGGATTGTGGAGCTTAGGTAACGGCCTGTTTTCGCCTTCGCTGTGTTTTAAAAGTTATAAAAACTTGAAGCATTAGTGACAAAACAAAAACACACAATGGCGTATGGTGTGGCAAAACGTGTGACAGGTACTTAATGGTACGTAAGTAACGAGTTAAACCGTAATGGACTCGGGCTAACGTTACCTGTTTGGTGGGGTCATTCCTCCCGTGCTCAGAAGACAGGTGATGTCTCAGCAGCAAGGCCCGCTTGTAGTTGCGACTGCCTTTCACCAGCTCGTCGCTGTTTTTAGTGGCAATGTTGTGACACCAGGAGCAGGACATGAGTCCCGTCTCCTGGCAAAATTTTAACCATGGAAATTCTTGCAACCACGAAGCGTGGAATAGTGAGTGTTTCTGAAGCAACGTCTGCGGTCTCATCTCTACCCCAGATTTCCTGGATCCCGTCTCGCCTCCCGTCGCACCGCTTCCCGACTCCTGGCCGTCGGCGTTGTTGTTTGGACCGTTCCCGGCTGTCAAGCTATTCGCCTCCCTGGACCCGTCCTCCGCTTCCACAGAGCCGACACGATCGTCGCCGTCTCCAGCTGCCCAACTGCCCCCTTCCGGGTCCTCTTCTTCCTCCGCCTCGGGTTCCGTGCTATCGCTGACAGACCCAGCGCCCTCCACTCTCTTCTGCGATGATCCGTTTGCCCCCAGATCCCTGTCCTCCTCTTGATCCGGCCTATTCCCGTTAAATTGTCGGTCTTGACAGGCCGGGGCCTCCCAGCTGTTACAGTTCCCCCCACCGATACCGCTGGAACCCGTTAACCCAGCTAATCCACCTCCTCGGAAAGCCAGCGACCTGCGGTTTCTCTCACCGGACATTTTCTTAATATATATTAGAATCTTCACTTTCTCAACAGTATCCCCCTCCGACAAAAATAATGTGTTAGTATGGGATGTATTTTCCGAAAGAGATGGACCGTCGTCGTTTCTTTTCTCCGCTTTGGCCCTCCCGGTGAGAGTATGTAGGTTATGCGGAAATAAATAAAGGTTTTAAACGCATAATGAATTTGAGGGTTCTCGCTGCGTCCGCGCAGGCCCCGCAGAGGTCGAATGGCAACGACTTTCCTCCCCACAATGCACCTCGACCAGAGAAAGGGGGGGTTGGAAAGGGAGGGGGCGGCTTTAAAGGAAGATGGGGGTGCTGTTGATCAGCGAGGGGTCTTTTGTGTTTAAGGCTGCACCCATTTTCCGCATGCTTTTCATCTTTTCACCGTGCGTGTCTCCTGAGCCCGTGAAAGCTGACTTGCGTGCCCCTGTTTAGCTCTTTGTTAAACGGGGTTACCGTAATATTATTATAATATCTGTATAGGAAGTACTGTAAGAACTTGTGTCTATTACATTTTCTCAGTTTTATTTTATTTATAAAAAATGAATATATAAAATCAAAGATGTAAGTTAGCATATGGATACATAGTATAATTTTAAATATATATATATTTATATATGCATAAATATACATGTGTGATATATGGTGATATTTCATCAAAATTGCTTATTAGTATTTAATCACATTAATATTAATACTTTGTAACACTAATATAATATTTTTGTAAAACCAAGATAGTATAACATCACGACATTATTTATTATATTTGTTTATTTATTATATTTTAAGGATATAGGTATATGTTAAATAATAAATACATATACACTTATACAATATTAAAAAACACATGTGACTTTCGTGAAGTCATGTGACCTGCGATCATTTGGATGTGAAATTGGCATCCTCCAGGGACTGCTAAGATGTTATAGCCCACAGTAAAGTATTCTAACATATCAACATGTGTCTAAAGTCTGTTTTTGTTCCCTGTCATCAGTATCAGGTCCAGCAGGTGGCACTCTTTCATGTGAACATCAATCTCTCAGTCCCTCTCGGTGTGTGTGTAATGCTTGACATACTTGGGTGTATAGTTTCAGTTCTGTCCAATTAAGGGCTTTGCACACAGTGTGTGAACAAGCGTGGGGTTTAACCCGGGTCTTGATTACAGTAGGATGGGGGTTTGTGTATATCCCTTTGTAATGGTTAAATCCCCAAGGCGGTAATAAGGTATGCCATAAACGATCAGTGTATGTATTTATTACCCCAGTTCATACAAGTATTGCCTATCAACTTTGACATAACCACCAGAATGAATTTGACAAATTTAATTGCCCTGCAGTGAATAGGACAGTGTGTGTCAAACTATTCTCTAAGGTATGAAATAAATGAGTTAGCCTTGCAGGTATCAGTGATTGAGTGTCTGCCACGGCTATGCCTTTAGATAGCTAATAAATCACTGACACCACCAGTTTTCCTAAAGCTATGTTTGGCAACTGCCAAAAACTGCCAGATCTGGGTTTCCAGTCATATCAGTTATAGGTATATACATTCCAAACATTCATACCACACACATTGTACCATCTGTAAAGAATTATATCAGGTTACTACTTATCTACATATGTGGCACATCATATTTTGTTTTTTATTTAGTCTTTCATAACTCATACTCATACAATTTTAATTAAAGAAGACACGTTTTATGGAGATACTGCACAAGTGCTGCTCTGTCCTTGCCTCTCCTTGCTATCAGAAGCAGTAGGTTTATATCACAATACATCTTTCTGTATTAAATCCATCTTAAGTTGTATTTACATGTGTGGAACTTGGCTGAAGTGTGAAGCATTGTTCTATAAAACAGTACATAATTCAGGTATGACGTTTAAGGATGTTTGAGCTCGTGTTGTACAGCAGGAAAACAAAGCATGACGTGTCGCGGACACGCAGCTCTGCGTTGTTGACGGTGTAAAAGTTGATCCACGTGCTCGCCTCTGTTTACACTGCTGCGTCATGACGTCAGCGCGAACCCCACCCCGTACGCCGGCGAGCTGCCTGGCAACATGAGAGAGAGAGCAGGAAGGTCTGCTGCAGCGAAGTGAGCAACCTACACACTGTGGACGTAAAAAACAGCCAGAAACAACTCTCATCCGAACCATGGAGGACACGCAGAAAGGTATTTGACTTACTGAAAGAGTTTCTCAGTGACTGTTGCTGTTGTTAACGAGAATGTTTGGACTTTTTGTCTCACATAAAAGTTAGCAAACTAGCTAAGTTTTCGCAGTGACTAACGTTGGTGAGTTGGGAACATATGCTAGTTTTCACACTCAAATAAAGCGCGTTTTTTTGGTGACAGATAGAACAAAGTCTAGCCTTTGGGAAGCAAATAAATATTTAAATTCACAGGAACAGAAAGACAACTTTTACTGGAACTACCACGGAAGTTGAACATTAATGTTACACAGCATGTAACCACCAACCGAGCTACTTTAATAAAAACAAACGAGGAAGTTATCGTTTGAATAAAAAATATTCCCGGGAAAGTTCGACAGGCTCTGAAAGTTAACTCCATTTGGCGTATGACTTTAAAAAGTTAACCCCTGTGATGTGTCAGTTTGGGGATGGTTCATAGATTAGGTGAAAACTTTGCCCTATAACGACAAGCAGTAGGATAAGTAGGTCACACCGGTTTGACAGCTCACTGTCTCCACTATACCTGTTCTAGTTCAAGTCACTCTCTCAGGCGTGCTTCTTTTTGAACAGAGTAATGAGTGCATGCGATTATACTGTTTTCTATCAGTCTGTGTTTAAAGGTGTATTAGTGAGGTCAAACAGGCCTCAGCACACATGTGGCACTGCCAGACATTTTAAACCACAGGTATTCCATGAATGCATTCTGTCCTGCCATTCCTGCTTCCCACACCTACCTGGACATTTCCGCTCCTGCTCGGCAGCCATCTGCTCTCTCTCATAACTCTACACTGCTTGCGTCTCTTTCCCCATCCTCCAGGTTTGCCTATTGCGACAGCTGCTTCTCAGCTTTTTTGCACATATAAAGCCTGCACGTAAGACTCGGATCAGCCGATGAAAAACACAATTCTCTTGTGCGCAATGCAATATAGTTCTTGTGGAAAGAAGCAAGCAATGTGTATTTGTTCATCTCCATGGGATGCCAGGTAAACACGGCACAGAGCTGACCTTGTTTCTCTTCAGTAGAAACAGACTTCAACCCTCCATGCAGAAATGTCATTTCCTGCTGTCTTCATGCTGTGTTTTCATGGCCTCCAGGTGACAAATATTACAGCATATTTTGTATATTGACAGATGTGACATGGTACCGGTTGATAATTCAGGTTTATTGATGTCAGACCAAATGCCCTGGAGTAAATGAGTGAAGTTGGCAAAGCTGATAATGTTTGCTTGGTTATATTTATTTGAGAGGTGTTCCATCCTGATGGTATTTGTAAGAAAATGGCCTCTTAGTCACTGTTAGGGGCTACTTGTCTCGTGACCATGCTTCCTCTTTGGCAGTGGAGGCTTCCTGTGCCTTGCATCATGCTTTTAAGGTTTTCTGTCACATTCTTTTTCTTTGGTACTGCCGACTAGTATTCATTAAAGTCACGCCGTGGCTTTCTCGTGTTGTGCTGCAGGTTGGTTTGTTTCTTTGTTTGTTTCTGCCTGCAGAAGTATGTTTTCATCCTTCCCAGTTGTCATTGTATTATAAACGTTTTGCATAATCATCATAGGAAGTGATGACTTCTCCTTTTTTATAGCCACACTCTCATGGCAACAGACAGTGGAGTCACTTTCATTGTCACTTTCATGCAGGTAGCTATGGTAGCCGTATCCCGGCCCCATCTGTACCCGCAGCCTTGTTAATGTATTTTCCTTGTCACCATCACCTGTTGATTTCAGCCTGCTCTGCTCAGATGAAGCTCAGCTTCATCACGGATCTCCACGTTTTCATCCTTTCTTTGTTTAATCTGTTTATTACACTGAGTGTTTAGGAGTTCTTCCACAATCTTTTGTCAGGATTTCAGGTGAAATATTACAAATAGCAGACTGAAAAAGGAGCTCAGTGTTCTGACCTGTGCTTTTCAAAGAAGCTGTCAGGGGAGAGTCTGTCCTCTGCTTGTGTGGACGTAGATGACCTTTTTTTATAGCTAACATCTCTTTCTCTGTGCTTGCTTTTTCCCTGCATTTGAATGGACTTTCCAGTACATCATATGGGACTTTATTTTGATCAAGCGGAAATTTCTTTGCTTCAGTAGTTCTCAATTTTTTTGGCATAGTGAAGAAATTGAGGTTGTCTTTGGGTAGAAGCACATAACCATGTGGTGTACTGTGGAAACACTGATTTGATGTATTAGCATTTGTGGTTGAAATTCACATTCAGGCCTTGTGCCACAGGTACTATTATTTTTTTTAATTCACACTTGATTAGTCTAATTTCTAAAAAATCCCCTGAAGGTTTTTCATCTGAATACTCCAGAATATTTCCCTCCAGACGTCCACTTAAAATGTCATTTTCTCTCTTGCCTGATAAGAAACTCATCCATGATCTCTATCTTTTTACTGTTGCGCTGTTGGATGTTTCTGGAATTTTCCCCATGATACAAACTTATTCGCTCAGATCAGATGTCGAAAAATGAGACAGTCGGTCTTACCAATCCATCTTGTTTTTCAACTCAGTTGGCTAATGAGACCGATCATGAGCAGTGGCCAACATTTTTTCGTTATTGGATTTCAATGAAGCACAAGTGAAGGCTTTCAGCTAACAGTCTGTCACAGAGATAACAACCCCCAACCACGAACAGCTGACTTCTAAACTTATAAAGATTTCAAAATAATCACATGAAGCGAGCTGCAAAAGTATGTTTATGTAAATGAGTTGATAACAGCAGCTATGTACATATTTAGCCTAAAGGTTTGTCATGATTTGTCATGAGACTTTATGTTACATCATGTGAGCCTTGTAGTTCAAACACAGCTCGGCTACTGTCTCTCTCTGAAGTTTTCATGTAGGTGGAAGCGGATGTCTGTTTGCCAAAACCGTCATTTGCATTTACGTACAGCTCTGTCTGTGCACCTCTCATGGCTGACACAAGTCGTTTTAAAAAGAGGGCAGTTCCTGAAGGGTTTGATGTCAACCATTATTGAACTACAACACATAAAACTCTGAACCGAACCGAAGAACCTGCACGTGCACTGCTCACAGCAGATTCACACATTTCATCTGGAAGATTAAAGGGAAATCCCCTCGTCTGTGTGAAAACTCTTTCAGATGATAGTTGCATGAGTGAAAGCTGTCACATATGATTAAAATGCTCTCTGTGTTCTATATAATGGATTGAGTGGTCGAGCCCTTTAAAGATTCTGCACTTTACTCATCTTACTGCTGTATTGAGAAAGCGCAGCATCTGTGACAAGACAAGTCCAGGCAAGGATTACCCAAATATAGATGACTGTTCCACGCATGTTGTGTGTGTTCATTATTTGATGATCTTTAAATATTAGAATGTAAATTAGAAATCATTAAAATTTCTAACTTTCAAACTTTGCGGTGGATATTTAATTCTACCTTTTGGAGAATTTTCTTTAACCTGTGAGATATTCCAACATGGCACTGTAGAGAGAAACCGTGGGTCTCACTGTCAAATGGAGCACAGCAACTGTATAGATCAATCCTAAAGAAGTCCAAAAAATCAATAAATCAAAATCAAAATCCAGACACAGATGTGATTGAAACTAAGTATTATAACTTTAACATTTTCTGTATTTTCTAGAATCCGATGTAGGAAATGTGTTTTAGAAATAGGCCATACATACAACACTAAGTTTCCCTCCATCAGCCACGTAGACTCAGCCATGATGTGACAGTTGGAGGACTCTTATCACTCAGGAAACAGGCTTCTTCTTTTACGTCATCCCATGCATATTTGGGATGATTCTGCAAGTGTCAGGCCTTGTTTTTAAGAATGAACCTGATTTGATCAGATTCAGAAAATAATATAATAATAATAATAATAATAATAATATATATATATATATATATATATATATATATATATATATAGCCTTTGGACCAGGCTAGACTAGCCATTTCTACCAGCTTCCAGTCATCATGCTAAGCAAAGCTAGCTGGCTGCTATTGGTAGCTTTATATTAACTATACAGACATGAGGTATCACTCTTCTAATCTAAACCTCACCAATAAAAGCAGTTAGCATTTTTATATGTAGTATACAGCATATTTCCACAAATACCAATTATCTCGATGGCTGCTACAGTACTGCGACAGAGAGCTGGTACTGTATCAGATTGAGGCTGTTAAGATGTAGTAGACATGGACTCTCTACACAATGTAGAGATTTGTAGTTGTGTCACTGCTTCACAATACATGAACAGTATCTGTGTTCCATCGCAGGCCTAGCCACTCGTTGCCTCTGTTTTTCCCATGATGCACATGTCATGGGAACTTTGCAGGCACTCCTGCTGCATCCCCAGTCATCCATGTCTCATGACTCTTGTTTTAGGTTAATCATGTGACACCGTATGCTGTGAATAGTAAGGTAATTGATCTCATACTGTGCTTCATTAAACACTTGAAAATGGCTGTTTGTTCCTGGCTACAGTCTGAGCGGACGGGTTGTTTGTCCATGCTCTTATCATCAGTCAGATTATAAATCGTAAATGTGAAAGAAACGGACACGAGAACATGTAAATATTTTTGGTGAGAGAAGCGCACATGTGACTTTGATGTCATTTTTATTTGTAATATTTCATAATTTATCTCATTCAAACATACCAGTCATTTTTAACAAATATCACATGACAGTGATCACATGTCACTCCTGAAGTGACTTCACTGGTAAAGAGGGTGGCAGAGCTGAAGTAATGTTGAGTATGTATTAAGATATAAAAGCATTTCATTTCATTTATCTCACCATTAATAAACACTTTGCTGTTATATCATGCTGTCTGATAATAATACATCTTTTATAGTTGACTCATATGGTTTCTTACTGAGGGAGAAAAGGTGGGGCTATAGAGTAGGATTGTGTGTATGGACACGTGTGCTTGGCTTTGTTTAAAGATTTTAGCATCCATGATGATGAACAGTTTAGTTTCTTCCTAACAAAAATGATTCAAAAGACCAAAAAATGGCAGGAGAAGAAGGATGCCAGTGAGGATTCATCGTCCTTGCCGTGGACCTATTTTGGTGCATGTTGTTACTTGATAGTTGGCGACGGGTGAGTGTATGTGTGTCACTTCCTGGTCTGACCTTGCACGGTGCAGTGAAGCCTGACTCTGCAGATCAGGGCACAGCGCAGTTACAGTATTTAGCCTCGCGGGTTAGCACCGCATGACCAAAGTGATTTGTACAGAACATGGTCACTGCTGTCACTCCGTATATAAAAATAGCTCGTGTGTTTTATAGTAGACATAGTTTCATGTGAAAGTTGAAGACTCCCTTCTCTTCACTTGATGTAGATGATTGTGGTATTTGTCCCCCGGTGCTTCAGTACTTCCAGGGTAGCGCCCTGTCCTCCTTAATGCAGGGAATTTCCTGGAGAAGATGACAGACATGCTCGTCTGGCTCTTAACCACAGACGCATGGTGGATGGGAACTCAGCGTACACTTCTGTACAGATGAAATCATTTTCAGATAGTGTTTGTGTGGATCATCTGCTCTCATTAGCCTTCACATGTTCATATTTGTCAGAACTGTAGCATGAATCCAGGTCATAAGGAGATGCTTTATTATTGACTTTGTGGATGTTTTCTTTCTCTTGTCTCCGTCTTTTCTCATTAATCAACGTTCACCTCTTCCTTAAAGCACCTGGAGTAAGCTTAGAGCATATTTACATTAACACTGCATCTTTATCTTAAACCTGATATCTCCCTTTCTGACTGTTTGTACACTCTGGATGAGTTTCCACCTCCGTCCAAACCTCCTGCTGTTTATCGAGCTCCTCTGAATCCTCAGTTGCATCTACTGTACGTCCTGTGTCTTAGAGTTACTGCTGGAATGTCACCGGGCTGCTTTTCCGCCTCAGCAGGTGCGTGCACACGCTGCGATGCCTCAATGAGACGTGCTCTCTCTTGGTGCAGCTTGAACTCCTGCCTAAGAATTTATTGATTTTCTTAAATGTGGTTTAGCGCTTACATACAGTACTCCATACAGATCAGGCAAGTACCTACATCTGAGTAAATATCTGAGAAAAATATTTGTTCTATTTAGATAATTGATTAATCATTTTAAATCATTTTATTTTCAAGCAAATATGTCAGTGTCTTTCACTGCTTCACAGCTTCTCAAATATGAATCTTTCTTTGCTATTAAAATAAATATTTTTGGACTGATGGATGGGCAGAACAGTTGAAATGATCAACTTGTGCATGATAGGACATTTTATGTACCAAAAACATTCAAATTCATAATAAACATACAGACAAACACAGTGTCCACGTGCCCTCTTTACTCCACACAGAGCACTTTCTCTTAAGAACGCACACAATACAAAGTGTGGCCTCTGGCAGCCTCTCTCCTCCATTCTAGCTGACTAGCATTATTGCTGCTCCAAGCCGGACCGGCCACTCTGGATTAGCGCTTTGCTGTAATCTGGGACACTGCAGATTATGTTTTTCATCTAATGCCCCCCTCCACTCCCTCCCAACACACACACACACACACTCTCTCTCTCTCTTCACACGTCACGTGACCAGCCCACACAAATGGGACCTCTTTTATTTCCTCCTTGGATGTCAGGCTTGATGATGGAAAGTGAGGGAGGGAGTTCACAATGAGACCTGAGAGTATTGAAACTGGAGCGTCACGCAATCTCTGCAGTACTACCTGCCTCTGCTGACAACAGGCGGCTTCTGGAAACAGCACTGATTGTGCAAATGGATGTTTGAAGGATGGACTGAGAATTGACCTTTGGGATTAAGAGGAAGTGGGAGGGTGTGTGTCTGATTCAACAGCTGCCTGAAGGGACAGGTAACTTATTAACAGCAAGAAAAGGAGCAGAACAGTTCACAACACCTCGGCCTGCTGCAGACACCGAGGAGGGAAAACCGGCGTCTCTGACCTTCTGACTACCTGCAAGCCAATACAAAGCGTCCTCCCACCTTCACACGCACACACACAAACACTTGGATGTTGTGTCTGTCTGCCACACACACACCACAAGAGTCCAAGACGCCGTACACAAGGAGTCACAGAGGCTGCATGCTCCACGATCACATGAAGACAATCAGCACTCGGCTGCTTATGCTTAGGTAGTGTTGGTGGCAGTGGTGGCAGGGAGGTGGCGGTCACTCTGACTTAACAACACATTACAAGCCGTAAACATGGAGCCCCTGGAGGAATACCACTCTCCGTTTGACTTTGAGCAAGGAGTCAACGCCAGCTACCTCTACCTCTCCCCAGCCTACAGCGACACGCCGCCCAGCTCGCCAGCTGTCAAAACCAGAGGTAATCACAAGGAGGAAAGGGAGCTGGGCGGAGGATGTGAGGAGTGTGTTTTGTTTGTGTGTGTGTGTGTGCGTGCTGGACAGGACGAAAAAAACATGTTTGGTTCACTGGACAGGGAGAATTTGGAGGAACACAAAGCTGTGTGTGTGGGACAACAACTCAGATTTAGTCTGTTTTTTTAATTTTAGAAAATCACAATGCTTCCTGCTCCAGTACAACATGCTGTATTCACAAGTGCTTTGGCCTATTTTCTGTTTCTTCCTCATATTTCATAACACAATAGGCTCAAATGTCGAATGTGCATCTGTGGAGAACAAAACAGCTGAGAACTCCTGGTGAATTCGGTGTATGACACGTTTGTAGAGTTGCACTATAGCTTACACTGGTCTGCACTTTGTGCCATGTGTGTAGAAATTCTGGTGATTTCACACCAGGAAGGTGTTGACATATCTTCAGCAGGGTGCACATTGAGACAGTCGTTCATCAAAATGCTGTTTATTTTAGATGTAGGAATTAGACACCACGTAGTATCTGCGGTGTAACACTTTCCATCATACTCTGATCTGTTGAATAAGTCAAGATGATATCGTGTAGGATGTACGGGAACACATGTTGTTGGTGGCTCATGTGATCAGTCTCCGCCCTTGTCACGTTGTCTCTCAAACTAAATTTAATCATCTCAAACTTTGGGGAAACTTCTGGTCTCGTGAATCAGGGATGAGGACAGAAATGCCTTCATAACAAATCTTGTGTGACTTTTTTTGTCTCTGTGAAGCATCTCACTCCGCCTCAAGAAGAGCTTTTATCATTCTGCTGTGTGGAGGGTTGAAGAACAATGTCTTGTTATTGGGTCTTAACTGTTTCAGTTTGATCATATTTAATCTCAGCTAAGATTGCATCATACTTCCAAAATTCAGATCCCATACTAAAGCAAGTAATCCATCAATTCCACCTTTCTTTGTGCTGCTTATATATATCTTATAGATAAAAGAGTAACAAAGCAATGCAGTCATCAGATGATTAGACTACATTGTGTCAGTCGACATGAACATTTACAGAGCTCTGCTTGTGACTAGTTGTCACACAAAAAAAAGGTAGTAGTGTGCTGGCAGTTAAAATGTCTTCAGTCGTGCTCCAGCTTTATTTTCAGCCTCGCTTTTCTAATTAGTCGTTATGGATTTGAAAGCTACAGTGAGTCACGTGGTCACGAGGCAGAGCATGTTAGTCTAAGAGGAAATGAGCTGCAGCAGAGGGGTAGGGCAGTAATGTGGGCCGGTATGCAGTTTGGTGTAGCAAGCCAAACTTCTGCCTACACCCACATACGAACTTCTCTCTTTCTCTTTGTGTCTGCTTTTCCTCTCTTGCTCCGGGAAGCTTGCGATGGAAACACACCTCCGAGGCATGCATTTGCTGCGTAGCTACCTCCACACTTAGACATGCAGATCTCACATTGCTGACTGCAGGAATGTGTTACAGACTTTGACTTTCCACAGAGAAATCATGCGAGGTGTCAGCCCACAGCCCCAGGAAGTGCTGGACTTTCACTGTGATTGTACTATAAACAAAAAGGTCTTTGCAGCAGATAGGAGCTTGTGAGCAGATTCATGATTTAAACACAGGTGCCCATTACACAATTCTGTCTCTGTAAGCAGGTGTGTATTCTGTGTGTTGGTGTAGTGTGAGCACATATTAGATGATATGAGGTGAAAAGGAGCTTAAGGGAAGATGAAATGCAACGCTCCATCTCCTCTGTTACATGATGAATTTTTAGTTTAATCTCAAGCATGTTTTGACACATAAATGTTTTCATTTGAGACCCATCCAATCAGCTCTTCCTATTCCCATGATGTTAATTAATGTTAGAACGAGTAACGGCACAGCCCGGCCCTGAGCTTGTGTTAACACTGTGTGATTGGAAGGCCGAGGGCAGCAAGCAGCTCTGCAGACAATCTCGAGGACATTCCACTGTAGTCTTCATCAGGAGTATACACAGATTCTTGTGAGTTTAGTATCTGTGTCCTGGACAAACATTCTGTCTCGGTATAGGGAGTACTGGGGTGGGACATGAAAGAGGGGAATGGTGCCAAGTGTTTGGAATGAGGTGGGAGGAGAGGACGTGAGGTTTGTTTAGTGGAAAAAAAAAAAGGTCAAGAATCGCAGGATGGAGAGAGCACACTACTGACCACATCCATCAGAGAGAGTAGTCAGAGGGTGAAACAGTCTGAGAGAAGAGACGAAAACAGATCACGACTGCAGAGAATATTTGTTTTGTACCTTGAATGAATGTTCAGAATGCTTTTCATGTGAGCCTGGTGGTGGAGGTTATGAGCGGCCTGTTTGATGGCTGGGTGCAGTTTATTCAGGATTCTCCGTTAGTTGGTCGATGTGGCTGGCAACCTCATTTTTATATTCATTCATTTTATCAGTACTGAATAAACTGAAGCTCAGAATATAACTTACTGATGCTCATAGGCAGGTTTTCGTCTATCGTTTCTGGTCTTTATGCTAAGCTAAGCTAACAAGTTGCTGGCATTAGCTTCATATTTACACACACACCGACACGAGAGTGCTATAATCTTTTGGCAAGAAGAAGTGTCAAATGTTTTTTGAATAAGACCCAGCACATGCAGACCAAGATGCTCTCTTCAATGAGCTTCAGCTAATTAGCTTCCTGCAAAGTGTGCTGCACCAGGCAGACCGACATTCCTTCTATATTTTTCCTCTTGAAATTGGACAGGCACAAAGAAAGGATAACCTCAGAGCATGCTTCTGTCTCTGTCCTGAACATCCTCACTCGCTTGTTGTCCTGATTGACAGGCCCTAACAACCCCTCGTGTTCTCTCTCACGCTGTCGGAGCCCAGGATGTCTCCATCTAGAAAGTTCTTTGTATTATTGATGCACTGCTGCTGCTCGTACTGGCCACAGCTCTGTCAGAAACTGCAGCATCAAAGACACTGTGTGTGTGTGTGGAGTTAATAAATGACTTCATGTGTGAGAAGGTGAAGGTGTTGTGTGCGGATGTACAGTCAGATTGGAAACTTTTGTTGTGGATCATGAAAAAGATTTTCCTCTCTGTCAAACATAATTCAGCATCCTGAATCCTCTCAGATATCGTTTCTCTACGACCAGCTTCCTCTCTTCTCACACCGTAACAGCTTTAGTCTGACAACCAACCGACATACTACCTGTTCACTGTCACACAGCCATCACAGGAATCCGGTGAGTGTGTAAGCCAGTCTCACATGTTTTTTTAAATGTTACCTCCCAGGTCAGCAGCCGGACTCAGTTCCAGAGATGGGAGAAGATGCAGTGACGTCTGTCAACCCCTCTCCCCCTGTCCAGACCTTGTCAGAGGAGGAGCGGCAGGAGCTTCAGGAGGAGCTGTTCAAGGTCAGGTTGGAGGGGGGTGTGGTGTCAGGGATTAACAGGGTCATAGTTCATGGAGTCAAGATCAGGTGTTGGAGCTGATCTTGTGGAGAGGTGTTAGTTTTAAAAGCAGGCTTTTCTTATTACTGCATTTTAAACTGATGATTGCTATCTTTAGCCTGGTGTTATAGGTGTAATATATTTAAGACCAGTCTTCACACACTGCTGTGTGTGTATGTGTGTGTGTGTGTACTCTCTGCCTATAAGCAGCATGTCCTTCCATATCAACAACATGCTCATTTCAGGTCCCTCGTTGCTCTTGTAGCTGATCTGACCACTTACCTCCCTTCAGACATTAGACTACTCACCAATTTGCAATTCCCATGACAGCCAGTATTTCCAGCAGCTCTCTCACCAGGAGTGTGTGTGGTGGGAAACATAAAATGGAGCCTCTTCTCTGTTATGATTCATTAGCAGACCGAAAAGTTTCTTTCAAACGATGGAATTGCTCAACAAGCCACATTCAGAGAGCTCCATGAGCTTCTGTTTACTGTACATGAAGAACAGGCAGCAGAGTAGCAACATTTATTTATTTATAATATTTGTATCAAAGAAGTCAAGTATCCAATGTGTACAGTCAGTCAAATAAAAAAAAATATATATATATATATATTTCTGTCAATCAACCTGTTGACTACTCGACTGATTGATGCAGCTCTACTTGAAAATAAACAGACATTTGGTTCTGCTGATTAAATTTGGTTCATCAGTTGAAGTACGATAGGCACAGACAAAATAAAGTAAAGCTCTTCACGTGTATATTTCTCACTGTGTGTGTGTGTGTGTGTGTGTGTGTGTGTGTGTGTGTGTGTCTGTGCAGGTTGAGGATGAGATCCAGACTCTGTCTCAGGTGCTTGCAGCCAAGGAGAAGCAGTTGGCGGACATTAAGAGGAAGCTGGGCATCACGCCTCTCAACGAGCTGAAACAGAACATCACCAAAACCTGGCAGGAGGTCACCACCTCCACCGCGTAAGTGCACTCCACCAGCACGGCATCCAGCGTCTTGATTTTTAGGCCATTCTACCTGCTTACATCTGAGTTTTCATCTGAAAACATTATTACTGTAAACTGTCTGCACAGCTGAGAAGCTTCTTACTCATCCGTGTGTGAAACTGTTTGATGGTTTCATTGTACAGGAAATGAGTACCATTCTGATGCTTTCAGGCAAACCTTGATGCCTGTCTTCAGTCCTTGATCTCTGCATTTCATCTCTCATATCCTCTCTGTACCGCCCGTCACCTCTCTCTCTCCATCTCTCTCTTTCAGCTATAGGAGGACTTCTGAAACACTGTCTCAGGCGGGTCAGAAGGCTACAGCAGCATTCTCCAACGTGGGCTCAGCCATCACCAAGAAGCTGGAGGACGTCAGGTGAGTCAGACAGGAGACAGCAGCATGAGGCCTTATTCAGTAACTGTACAAACCTGGTTACCCGGGCAGACCCTCCCCGTCTGATTATTGTTCAGATTCCCTGATTTAAAAAAAAAAGTCTTCAAAGACCAACACATTGCTTGATTTGAGATGTACCTTCAGTTGTCGCCCCTCCTCCCTCTAGAGATCCTAATCTGTCTTTTCTCCCCTGTCATCCCTCTACTTCTCCCTGGATTACTGAGCTGCAAACAGGATTATTAGGCCCCTCAAAGTAGCAGTGTGCTGAGAATTGCAGCCTCGTGGATGAGCCTCCACACAGAGCTGGTTTAGGGGTGGGGTAGTGAAGAAGAGCAGCCTGACAGGGGGTTAAAGGGGACGTGTGTGAGAGAGTGTGTGTGAGTTATTTGATGACTAGATATTTCCCTTATGATATGCAGGATTACTGACTGTGTTAATACACAATTGATCTCGATGGGATGAAGCGGGATTTATAGGACTTATACGTTCATTGAATATATATATAGTAGAATAAATGAGGGTTTGTACCGTGTTTGTGTGTGGTGCGTGTGCCTTGTACTTTATTTCTGTGTGTGTACTATGATGAGATGACCACTAATGCCCCCTTTCTTCTCCATAATGCTGTCGGATAGCATACGATCATTGCCACACTCAGCTAGTATGCCTGTCATAAGGTAAGAGGACCCAAACGTAGATACAAATGTTTAAGTTCAAACAGTGTTTATGTTAAACATTAACACTGTTTGTGTGAGTCATTCGTGTACCCCGAGGCTGCCGAGAGCAACCACCACTCAGAGCTCACTACCTGATGCTTAATCAGCTGTCAGTGAAGCTGCAGCTTCAGTAATCTCGCTCAGACCGGGCTCCGGTTCGTCAAAGCTGGCAGAGGTCTCCAACCAACAGTAGAAATAATAGTAGCCGAACTTCAAAGATTGGATCTGGATTAATTTCATTCAGAATAAATCAGTGGATTATTACCGGATTAATCGATTACATGATTAGTAGTTTGGTCACTAAAATGTTAGAAAATAATAAAGTATGTCATATGTATCAGATTAGGTCTTCAAATTGATTATTTTATGCAGCCTACAACCTAAAGCACAAATAGTCTTACTTTACTTTACGTTTACTGTCATAGAGGACTAAGTAATCCAGAACATTTTTGCAACAAACCTAAACAAAACAGTGAATTCTGATCTAAATAGTTGTTGATAAATTATCTCTAGAGGCTCCGATCTATGTAAGATAAACGTGCTGATCTATATCCAGCAAAGTATTACAAAATATGAACATCAATTTCAGTTTGTGCTTGTGTGTTTTCAGGCTCTGCAGCTCTCTGTATGGATGTAGTTTTATTCTGTTTGTATTAGTGTCGATGTATTTTGAGATGTAAGAATCAAACACACTCATGCTTTAGAGAAATATGTCGTCTGTCCTGTTCAGTCTGCGCTCCCTTGATCATGTTTTCATGAAAGTCAACACCTCCCAGCATCTTTTCACCACAACAGAATAGAATGGGGTCACTTTAGAAAACCCTGCATTGTCTGTGTGGAGTATCACATGACATGACCTCTAAAGGTGTGAATAGAGTGGATGTCCTGCTCCGTCTTTCTTTTTTTAAAGGTGCGACTTGTCTGCATCTCCACTTTCCCAAACTCCTGGCAGAGTGTGTAAACATGTCAGACACATTCAAGCACTCTGATCTCGTCGTGCCTTTTTTGTCTTACACAGGAATGCACCAACTTTCAAGTCATTTGAGGAGAAGGTGGAGACTTTGAAGGTAACAATTAAGAACACGCGTGGCCACACACACACGCACACACACACACATTTAAGTTTCAGTGTGTTAAAAAACAGGACTGTCTGTGTATTAACTGAAATCATTTGAACTTCAGTAACTTCTTCTCTTACTCTCGTCCCCTCCTGCTTCAGACCAAGATGAGTCCACCAGCGTCCGCCACCAACCCCGACAACGAGGACGCAGCCAGTCCCAGCGCCGACACTTCGCCCAGTCAGCCTGAAGACTTGCCCACCCAGGAGATGCCAATGAACTGACCCGTCTGACCCTTCCTGACCTCCCACCGCCCCCCTCCTCCTCCTCACTTGACCCTCTAACCTCTAGACCGTCTCTACTCGCCCCCTAAACTTTTGTGTGCCAGTCTCCCTTTATAGGAAACAATGACTTACCACAGCCTTCTTTGTCATCTAATTGTCTGCTCTTTTTGTCTGACACGCGCTCACTTGCTAACCGGTGTGGAAACTGAAAGCTTGGGACGGTGCAGGCATGCGGTCTCGTGTCGACCGTATATATTTTTTTAGAGTCTATTCTGGCTCGCTGTGGGAAGAGTCCCACCTGCTGTATGGCTTTCCTTTTCCTCCTGCACTCCTTTTTTCTCTCTGCCTTTGTCTAACCTGCCAAACTCCAAAGCTGTTCTGTTTATTAGCACTGCTTCACAACTCATGTTTGGTTGAGTGTAGAAAGTTGCACGAATTGAGAAAGATTGACACTTATGAAGTTCATTAGAGAAAAATGTAAACTTTTTTTATGTATACCAGGCAGTGGTTGGTGTATTGCTTCTTGCATGGCCCTCATCATGTGCTGGAGTTCTTGGTGTAGGCACTTGTTTTGCCTCCATTTTGGGGCCATACTTGGTTTACTATAGGTTTCCATTTTGGAGCCAATTTATTTTGTTTCCTTCATCATATTAATTTTAGGGCACCACGCGACCATCAAATAGTCTAACACTGTTTAGAATATGAATGTATGCATTTTGTGTCATATACTGTAGGTACAACACTTTGTGTAATTGAACCCACAGTGCTGAGCTACTGATACAGTGTCACGACCACAACCACCGACTCCAAAGCTGGTGTTTTAACACACTTTCCATTGTTGAGAGTCGGTCAGAAAATGATCTCCGCGCTTAGATAGCTGCAGGAAAACGGCCAAGATCAGCAGAGCAGAGGCAGAGCAAACACGTAGCCGAGGTTCAGCCTTGACCCGAGGTGAGAGTGAAACAAATGTCTCTTCGAGGTCCAGAGTCAATATTTAAACACTCGTCTATTGTTTCTGTGTGGGAGGTAACACCGTAAGAGATGAAAGCAAGGCGAGGGTTAAACTACACTGAGACACAATCATTAAAAGTGTTGCTTCAACTTCATTTTGACATTTCCTCGTGGTTTTGGTCTAGACTGAAATAAGATTAATTGTAATAACGTAATTAATTCAATGTCAATTTGTGACTCACAAAGCTAACAACATTCCCAGCAGTCTCAGCTGTACTTTGTGTTTAGTGCTAATTAGCAAACATGAGCACGCTAACGTGCTAAAGAGTGTTAGCAGTGTCCGCCTCACAGAGCTGCCAGCATGTGTCCAGATGCTTGTCACTGCTACATTTTCGTCTTCAGAAGTTTCTAGGAAATTACATCAACGATCAAAAATCTGCTTCTTTTAGCACAGCAGGATTCTATTCAGTGTTTCCTGGACATGCTGCTTTCATACAGACCAAACACCTTTTATAAATGTTAAATAAATATATGAATATCAGCGTTACATTTTCAACCACAGCCTCATGCTGCTTCATATGTTCATATCCTAGAAACTATTCAACTACTGAACAGTCCCACCACACACTTTTCTGGTTGGCTAATATGCACAGAGCTACTGATGGAGGTTAAATCAAGCTTGAAGGGCAAACAGCCAATGTGAACGCAGCCAAGGTTTTTACAGGACGTCAACACTTCTTGTCAGCCTGGTACAAGTCTTCCCCTGCTGGTCGACCACTGGCTAAACATGAGTGGAATGGATTTTTAACAGTACTACAGCATCTCATGTCCTCGTGTAACATCACTTTCCAGCCATGACCTAGTTCACTGAGAGAATTCATTAAAGCCTTTTTTATCTCAGACACGAGGGCTTTATTTGTATTTAGTCATACACACGATACACACACACACACACAGAGGATTTGTTTGTTCTTTATTTGGAACCACGGAGTGAAGAAATGTACTCTAATTAAAAGTACCTCTGAAGTAAACTGATTCTGAGTCTTTATGAAACAAAGGGGTGAAGATGGGGAAATTTATTTGACTGCCAGGGGAGTTCCTCAGTGTAACAGAGCACTGTGTTTGAAGGGTGGGACATTTTGAATGTGTCAGTTTGTCTAATGCGGGAAACCACCTCAGTGAATGAAGCGAGAAAAGATCAAAATAAAAGAAGAAGTCGGATTGTCGTCAGTCTCAGGACAAAACAAAACCTCCGCTGCAGTACCTTGTTTGAGCACAAGAGGGCAGCCAAGAACAGAAGCAACACCCGATGGCTTCATTACTCTCAGTCCAGACTGGAGCAGATTGCCTGGAGACAGCACTGACTGACTAACTGCTGAACTGACTCATAGTTAACTGGAACCCTTTACATTTAGTCAGTCTCTCCCTGGAAGCTCAGTTCCAGGAGGATATCGAGGAAATGAGAGTCCCAGAATGTTTTTAATCTGCTTCTTACATTGAGCACTGATGGTCATACATGATGGATGATCTTTTGCCAAACACTTTGGGTTATTTCCCACAATCCAGTTCTTTGCTCCTCTGCTGGTCTGAAGTGAGCTGTAATGAGGAAAGGTGATGTATGTCTATGGATTAAAGTATAGATTGGGTAGTTTTGGGGGGGTGTTGGTGCGTGTATCTAAATATGAATTCAAGTTTCCAGGGACTTTAACACCTTCAGTCGTACTGTGAAAGAAGAGTGAGAAAAGCCTGTAGGGAAATGCCAACATCGTTTTAAAAACGGTGGCAAAAACAGAAGTACACATTTAGATTCCAGTGTAGTGTGAAAAGGTCAGTTACTCATAGTCCGGTGGGGTTTTTGTAAAGTCTTTTTTTAATCCAACAAGTCATGCAGGAAAAGATATCTTATGTTCATAAAGAGGCTTGAAAGTAGTCAATTACAAACTAAAACGGAGAACCTATTTTCATGTTAATCCCCCTGAAGGGTCACTGCTGAAGACGAATCTCTATTTTCAACCATATTTATGCACTTGTATTAAGGCATGAATTACTTCCTTATTCAGTTGAAATGATGTTCCACTTACGTTTGCTTTCAGGCTCTTTTCCTTCATGAGGTAATCTCCTAATTAAGTGTCCTGATAAAGAACAGACATTGACCTTTTTGGATACTATTAACGAGCAGGAAGCAGAAAAATTCAGATCTCTCACCAAAATAAAAGTAGCAATAGTGTAATTTTAAAATAGTCTGTCGCAGAAGCTGCCGGGTAGTCATGTCATTGTCCCTGAATTTAGTGATGTGGAGGCAAAAAGTAGCAAAGAATTAAAATACTTAAGTACGAGTCACTCAAAAGTGTAGTCAAATACTGTACTGGAGTAAATGTGCTTGGAAGAAGAGGTTAAGCTGTCATAGTCATAAAAAAAATGAGTTTCTGAAATCTAAAAGTGTTCTCTGAACTCACATGAGAGATGAGAAAAGACACAGTGACAGTGGCTAACAAACAGCTGCCAAAAAATCTTTATTCAGTTATAACCATATGCCTCCAGAGTGTCCCAGTCACACAGAACGCTCCGGAGAAGGTCGAAACTGCACACATAGTCAAACAACAACAGCACCAGAACGTAATTTGTCAGTAAAACACCATTTACAACAAGAACAAAGGCAGTTTCTACACAGAGATTTGATAAGAAAGAAAAAACTGAAAAAACTGGTACAGGAGTTAACAGTCAGTGTGTGTCGATTTTTCTTCTTTAAGAAAAATCATCATATATTCATAGAATTCATTTGATTACATTGTGGAAAAGAAGGTACGAAAACATCATTGGTGCAACAGAGTGTACTATTTGTGACAGAACATACATATTGCAAGTGCTTTGTGTGTCAACAATAAAGAATCTCATGTATAGACTGAATTTGTGATACTGGCAACTGTGTGTGTGTGTGTGTGTGCGTGTGTGTGTGAGTGTAATATGATGAAGTGAACCTTGTTTTAAATGTGCAGAAAGAGAACATTCAGTTCAACATGGCTTAGTATGTCCAGAAGGCAAAAACACCTCCAGAAATTGTCCCAAATGACTTCCCATCACTCCATAAAGAGAGCATTCAAAGGAATTAGAGGAGTTAGATGAGTGGATTGACTCCGCTCTCACGTCTGCACCCTAAATATGAAGCTACAACTAGCCAGCAGGTAGCTGGGAAACAACTAGCCTGGCTCTGTCCAACTTGCACCTCTAAAGCTAACTAATACAGTTTCACATGTTTAGCCTGTGCAAGAAGTGTTTACGGCTGTTTGTGGCAGACTATTGTTTGGTTAACCAGTTAGCTTTACATTTACACTTTAGATCAGGAGTCTTCAACCAGGGGTCTGTGACCCCAAGGGGGTCCACAGAGGCACTGCAGGGGGTCTGCCAATTATTGTCATAATAATTGGCTATTTCCACCAAAAGAAAGGTGAATGTGAGGGTACAGATAATTGAGAAACTACATTGGAGGCATTTACACTCCAATCGGATGAATCAGTGGACATGTCCAAAGATGTACAGCACTTGGCATTTAAAAAAGGTTGCTGCTTTAGAGTGGTATTCCCTCAGCTAACTAGCTAACAACATAAAAGTAGCCATCCATCTTTACTTGACTACCTCTCAGCAAGAAAATAGACCCGAACAATGGTCTAGTTTGGAGGTCTTGGCTGTTTCCCCCATGATTTCCCCTAGTTTCCAGTCTTTATGCTGGTCTAAGATAACCAAACCATCTCCTGGCTAGCGCTTCATATTTAATGCCCAAACATGACAGTTTTATCTTTCTACTCATCTAACTCTTGGCAAGAACAGAAATAAACCCATTTCCAAAAACTGCGACTTCATCTACAATATCGACACAAAACGAGGATCATGCAACGGTACATCTTTCCATAATCAGTTCCAATTTCTTCCTCTGGTGAAACTATGACCTTGATGACCTATGGCTTGAAGACATTTCTGTCATGGTGCAAACAGGCAGAATCTATTTATCTTCTCATTTCTGACTCTTAAAGCCAGATCTGCCCGTTACATCTGCAGAAATCTCACTTTGCGTTGAGTGTTTCGACGTAAAAAGCTTTGTGTCCTGTATTAAACAGATCCATGTGTGCTTTTCTTCCTCCCCACCACCCCCCCTTGCTTTGAACCTCCTGAACCTCTCACAGCGAAGGGAAGCTACCGATTTCATGGACGGCAGCGATTCTTATCAACTGAGGTCACAGATGGAGCCCGTGCACATTTGCCGTTTCTCATCGACCTCATCAATTATTCAAAGAGTCGGACACGGACGTAAACAACTCCCTGAGCTCCACTGAGACCCCCCGAAACATCTTGTGAGCTTGACTCACCGATGCCTTCAATTCCTCTGCACGTCAAGCTGCTGCTCAATCAGCTCAGAGCAGCAGAGACAAGTGCACAGCGTGTGTCTGCAGCCTGGAGAGGAATCACTACAATCTCTGCATCATGTAAAACGTCAAGGAGCTCAAATCAGACGTAACGTGACCTTGTGTTTAGCGTCATGTGAAATCTCCTAGCCATGGGTCCTTACATCGCGTCACCTGATGGAGGGTATGATAATGAAGCACGCAGGCTCTGGGCTGGTGTGAAAAGCAGCAGGGGGAAGCTTATTATGCTATGTCAATGTACTGGTTGATAATGCATGAGGTATGACAGCTTGCACATTGAAACATGTGCATTTATGGCTGCAGGAATGGCTTGATCAGGGAGTAGAGGTGCACACACACACACACACACACACACACACACACGGTAAGCTTTTGTTCTCACACTTTCCTCGCACAGACAAACAGGAGGAGGTGTGAATGCTACATTGAGCAGATGGGGCATACCTCGGGCGGTCATCTGAAACACACACTCAATCATCTCATGCTGTACACACACACACACACATTTGATGCTAACAGCTCCTTGGCGGGAGCTGCGAGTTTGGACCCAGAGGCCTGGCAAGACGTGATCAGCTACACCACCAGCGAGCTCCTTCACATCATCACAGGATGAGACCTGAAGCCACAGGGACATATGTCGAGCAGCACGAGCACATATTGCCCCTACGACATGATCTAACACGGTTGGCTTTCACACCTATTTCACTTGTGTGTGTGTGTGTGTGTGTGTGTGTGCGTGCGTGTGCATGTGTGTGTTTGTGTGCGGAAGGGTCTGAGTTGTGTAATATCAGCTTATGCATGCGGTGACAGAAGTCCTGCCCAAAAGGTATTTATGAAAAATAAAACACAGGCCACAAATGCTTGCAGCCGAGATATTTTGTTGCATATTTGAATGCTCTCTTAATAATTTCTGATATAAATGTTGCAGTTGCTTGAAAGGTGGATTGGAAAAAGGTGGGGAGTCTTGCCAATTCTTGCAAACATCATGCACACCCCATCTCCACCCCCTTCAGCACAGACTGATAAACTGCTCTAAACTGGTCTGATGACCCAGAGGAAGTTCACCTGAGGGACTCGACCTGCACTTTGAAAAACAAACTTCTTTTGTCCACTTCAAATCTGAAACAAGTAGAGCGGTAAGGAGACACTTCTCCTGTTGTAAATAAGTCCTCAACCATCGGCAGAATGAGACTTCCTCCTACAGGTCTGCTGTTTCAGGATCATAACTTTGAGGTAAATGATACAGGTCGGAGATGACAAATTTGGGTCAGATCACGCCTGTGCAGTACTTTCCATCCTTGCCCTGCACTGACTGATCACCTGAATAAACCAGTCAACACGTTCAATCTTTTTTTTGCTTAATCCATTTTAGTAGACGTTAGATAATAATGTGCTGCACTGTTTCTTGGCTGGGATCAGTAGATTTCTGGAGCTGCTGCTAGATGGTCAACAACTGCACAGAGCAGCACACAGCACTCCGAAAAACAGTGCATCTCTGTTAACATATAATGTATTCATGAGAATTTTAAAGGTGCTCTGTTTGGTTTCACCCACTTGATGCTAAGCTAAGCTAACAGGCAGCCAGCCCTACCTTCATATTTCTTGTACAGACATAAAAGTGGCATCGATCTTCTCATCTCTCAGCAAGAAAGCCAAAGCGCACATTCCCCGCAAATGTTCAACTATTCCTTGGCGTCTCGCCCGACACTTTGACGCTGAACCAAAAGCTAAACGGACATCCTGAGACACGGCTTCACCTACCTATCCCCCCAAAACCAGACTTATGTTGGGACGAGGTGGCGTTAATGTTTCAACCTAACCAACCACAGCCCGCGAACAGATCTACAGAAGGACGATGTGTTGCATCTATGATGTGGTTTACAGTCTGAAAACACATATCAAACATTTACATTTAGAGGCTTCAAACTGATAGAAAACACAACATAGTGTGTCGGCCATGTCAGGGTGGAGAGCAGCCAGCTCGAGTCTTACTGTGCACAAAGGACATGAAGACTGGAGCGCTGTAAAACGATTCAGTGACAGACCACAACAAAGTGTTACACTGAATGTGGTTTCCACGCAGATGAAACATCCCCGTGTGTTTTCAGCGGAGCTAGCAGAGGGTCGGGGCTTCAGAGGGAGGTAGAACAACTAAGATTTTCACACTTAAAGACTTCTTCATAAGTCCAGCTGGCACTGCTCCACCATCGCTGCGGCGCTCGCTGTGAGACACAGGCTTCAGCGCACAGCTTCCCCCAGTGATCTGTCTTCCACGAGACTCTCCCAGGAGGAGCTAACTGTTAATACACACACACCAAAGATGGAGAGAGCTTTGCTCAGACTGTGACAAATCGGCATGCCAGCGGGGGGAACACGGATACTTTTAACTCTTGTGTGTGGACGTGAAAACACGAGAGAGGGATTTCTTTCACTGTACCGACCTGTGTGCAACTTGAATGAAATAAAGTGAGGCAAACCCCGGCTGCTCCCAACCCGTCATGGACACCAACGCACATATAGAACAGATTTATATAAAGTCATGTATCTCATAATTTCCTTATTTGCATGCACATGCAGTATTAAAAATACAGTTAGACCAGAGCATATAGTATATATACTGTTTGAAAAAAGAGTGTAAAAATCCAGTGCGACAGTCTTTGAGTTCTTGAGGTCTACATGATTGTAATCAGATAAAACAGCCAATGAGAGGATCCAGTTTAAAGAGAGGGCGGGGTCAGCGCTCTCTCTGTTGCATAATTCCATGTTGAAGGAGCTTTAATGTTTTGAATAATCTCAGTCCAATAATAGAATTCACATGTAATTATTCACCTGGCTTCACACGCATGAAGCGAGTCACACCTTTTCAGGTTTTTCCTGTTGGAAAATCACTTTAGCAGCTCCACACTAAACTTGGATCACGTCACCTGACTGTTTCACGCGCTGTTTGCTGAATGAGGCTTCCTTGATTTCCCAAACATTTCTAAGATTGCACCACGACAGCGATTCTTCACATCGACATACACGTATCTACAAGCCCTTGTAGAAAAGGGAGAGAGAGAGAGGAGACACGTTTGGGAAAACAACGCGTTGGAAAGAGAACAGACACATTTAAACACAGTATCAGCATCATCAAGGAAAGAAAAAAACTTTACAAGTTACAGCAAAGAGTAGAAAAGTCACTCTTTAGAGTCTGCAACATCTTTCTAGGAACCAAGGAGAGGCCAAAGGGGCCTCTGAACGCAACTCACAGGACATTTCTTTGTATCACAAATCTTTGAAGTACAGCTATAGAAAGAAGAACTCAGACTAGCCAGCACTAGAGACATTCCATCATCGTTGCTGTGGCCCTGCACATCACAGCAACACATCTCCACACAGAGCTTCTAGACTTCGTGTGGCGACTGCTGAGGTCCACTCTAGAAACTCTACACTCATCAAGGCACATTCAGGACTCCTACACCCCTCCAAAGACAACGAAGGTGAAGCATCTCCTAGAAACACACTGAGGACTTCTTTTTCATCACTATAATGTTAAAAGAAATGCCTCTGTATGTTTGCAGAAGCTGCTTCATCCACTTTTCAACCGTCCTCCTCCTCCTCCTTCACATTCCTGACTGAAGGCAGGATGGAGGGTCCCCTCCTCTTTTTTTAATCGACAACAATGGTGCCCTGCCCCGGCTCTGGCAACGGATAGGAGCAGACACGCATTAAGAAAAAAAAAACCCTGCCCGTCAGCGTGGTTGCCATGGAAACTAGCCCTACGGTGGATCTGGACACTGAGGACAAGCTGCTACTCGATCTATACTTAGGGTCATGCAAGGCAACTGTAGGACTGCTCAGCTGTGCACGTACTCAGTCCTTGCATTCTTTTTTTTTTATAAGTGACATCAGAATGAGTCTGATTACATCTGCAGTCACTGTCACATGACTCTGGAGTGCTGCCTGCTGTCACACCATTACTGCAGAACACACGAGGGTCTGCGTGAAGGAGCTGCAGGCCGGCAGGGCAGATACACCCTGTGGGCATCTGCTCACAGGTTTCAAACAACTCTGACTCCAACTTGTGGAGCTGAGAGCGCAAATAATGGAAACCACATAGATATTTGAGTATTAACGTCAGAGATATCACACGAATATACTGATACACACCAATACTGTAGCTTAGATATACTGTACCGCAGCTTAATCTGTATATATTGTAGCATATATTGACCTATACTGAATGATATAACAAATAATAAGTGTCAGCTTCTTGTCACAAACAAGTCTTGTCGTGTGAAATATTGATCTCAGTGAGGATCAGATACATAAACCAGGAATGCTTATAAACCTGTCAACTGCTGTTAAAGCCATCACTGCTCAGTATCTAAGCTGGACAACCCGCGCGTTGACATTACATGGGTGTGTGAGCGTGTGTGTGTGAGGACATATGCACTGAGGGTCCCTCGTAACTCACACGAGTTGATTTTTATACCGTCCGTAAGCAGAATATTGCTATCTTGTTTTATTCATCGTATAAATCACAGCTGAACGCTCGGCCCTTTAATAGGCGACGGTGGAGGGGGGTAAACACAGCAGAGAACAAAAGCCACAACAGCCGCTGCTGCTCCATAAAGAGAAAAAAAAAAGTCCTCATAAGTATTCATATCACTCTCGGTAGAGCAACAAGACCGCCTATTGTGGCTCTTTGATACCGGTTTTAATTCTGCTGTGTGAACACATGTTTATAATGGCAGCCTGATTCTGAGCTGCCCCCCTCCTCCTGCTTCAGCCAGGTTGCTTGGCTGAAGTCAGATGATAACATCAGAAGGATGGCACCGTATGGCATACATCATTAGGGTGTCCATTTGGAAATAAAAATATGAGTCTCGATCCTCTTTTGTCTGCCCAAAAGGAAGTCAATTATCCAGTAACCCTAACATCTCTAATGTGGTAGAGATTCAAGCTGTGGCTCATGAGCCGAGAACACGACCGCGGCTGAATTTGTGTTCCATATAAAATCTAATCTATCATGTGTGATGCACAATATTCAAAAGTATCTGGAGAAAACAATCTCAACTCATTTGACTGACGCCTTCTGGAGCTTTCAACCATCGTCAGCAGACTGAGCTTTCATGTCAAGTCTGAACATCTACTGCTCTGTGACAGCTGATAGGAAAGCTCCAGAATACAACACGAACTCCAGCGAGTAAACGGACCTTGAGTTAAGTTCAGTCGACCACTCTTTACATGGTGAAGTATTAAGTTAGCTTAGCTTGAGTACTGGATATTTTGGGTGTTTGGGTCCTCACACAGGAGAATTTGAAGGTTCGTCGTCACTCCTTTCATATTCTTTGAACCTGACCCGTTTTGTTCTGACCCACGGGGCTGAAACAAACATGCAGTGACGATGAGCAGTGAAATCAAACCATCAAAGCTGATGAGGAAGCAGGAGAGAGAGAACAAGTATTCGGGGTGACCCACTCACTAACTGGTGTCTGGACACTTGGTTGACTTGAAGGCAGGGTGTTTTTATTTTCATGTTCTACAGCATAACATTGTGTACAAAATGGAGTTATGATCAGAGGACACATGGGAGAAACATATAGCACCTCCATTTCTCTCCCACCGAGGCCTCAGCACCAGAATGTAACAGTATGCAAAGACGGACCCGGGCGGAGCGTCTTTGAAAGGCCTCTTAATGTGAAGGCCATCTTTGTGCTGTTGGCAGTGAATGGGACCGAGACGTTGTTGGTACAGGCCAGGACACGGTCCACAAACAAATCCCAGAGTTCCTCACTGGTCTACGAGGAGATGGACAGGCATGAAAACATGGCAGCGAGTATCTTTTGAGGTCATTTGGATTCACCCTGAAGAAGGGCGTGAGCTTATTTTGGCCAAATCTTATTATAAACACGACGCTGATCTGAAATCAGCAAACAAAGAGAGAACTTTTAAAATGAGCTGCCTGGAGATGCTGCCGCTTAAAATATCCAGAACCTGTGACCTGAACTAGCATAGGGACTTGTTCCTGGACAGAACCCTGACAGAATCCGATTGGCTGCCACACAGACCAATGGAGGAGATGGTCTGAACAAACATGAAGCACCACAATGATGGAGAAAGGGCAGTGGGAAGTGCATGGAGTTAAAAAAAAACAACACAAATCCAGCCACTGAGGTCTGGACCAAGAAAAACATCCTTGAAACCCCCCAAAGTGTGTTTTGTCAGGAGCCTCTGTGGACTCGACCCGCACACACTCTGGCAGGGAAACGCCACAGGCCATCTGATAGAGGTGTGTAACTCAATGGGAGGAGTGGGAGTAACGCTCGGAGGGGAGGGTGGGGGTTTAACGGAGCACCGTGCTTCAGTGGCGGCCCACATACTTTGCCGGGGGGGGGGGGCTCCTTCACGTGACCACTGGCTCAAACACGGCGAGATGCCAATCAAACTAATTGAAAGTGGGCCTGTGCGACACCACAGAGAGCAGAATTGGAAATGAGATAAAGGTTTTAATCAACTGTGGTTTTCGGACCGCTTAGCCGCGCTGGTAGCGGGGAGTGTGTGTGTGTGTGACGTGAAGGAGCTCCGGGCAGGAGCGTGCGGGTCACACTCACTGAAAAGAGCATAACAAGCTTGGCTTGCAGTGTGGATTAATCCTGGGCTCCCTCCTAACGTTACAACAGACAGGAAAAATAAAGAATCCTTCAGCAGAACATGAAAACAAAATCCATAAACAGTATATATATATTCATATATATGGAAGAAAAATAAAAACAGCCAAATCAATCAGTCTTTTTTTGCTTTGAATCTAAAAGTTCAACATGTTTTTGTCTTTATGTATATATAGATTTATCTTTTCTTAAACAATGATACGTTCACATAATACAATGGCAAATCAGTTTGGAGATAATCTAAATATTTCTTACGGAAACATCGATGTCATGACATGGAAGAAGCACAATGATTTTTTTTTAAAGAGTGACTTTAAGGCTACCCCTATATTCAAAACAACAGAAGCCTGACAGGCTGAACAGCTCTTCACGTCACACTTGAACCTGTCGTGTTCATAAGGTGGTAGATGACATAACAACCGTGCTAACTGACTCATAAACATGGAGCTTCGTAAACTACATATATACATGAACAGAGAAAAATATAGAGACAAGAGCTACAATCTCCATGTGTGGATCCTTACGAACTGAGGGAGTGTGTGAGTTTATTAGCTGGTGTTGGTTCGGAATAATGATCCTGCATGTGTGTGTGTGTGTGTGACAGAAATAATTTCGGCGTGCATACAAACACATTTCACACATGATAAATGCAGAAACAGAATCACAACGTGCCCATTTGTGGAAACATTTGTTTCGACCTCAGCGCAGAGCATTTCTATTTGTTTTTAGCGTGGTGGAGTGAAGCTGAACGCAGCCCCGGGTGACAAAAGAGTCGGTCAAAGTGAACATCTGTGATATATTTGGCCTTGTGATTTTGTTTCCTGCCTTTGAGCCAACATGGAGGCTGGAATTCTAATGAACACATTCAAATCAGATAACCTCATCGTTTCTACCGATCTCACTCATCGCTTCCTTTTACCTCGCTTAACATGCCGACGCAGCGACTCTTATGAGAGTTTGAACCAAAGCTTTGCTTGAATGGAGTGTGCAGCGCACATTGAACAACAAAGGGAGTGACCTAATCAAGTGCTTCGAGCTTGTTTCACCCTTCTCCCAAACACAAAGAAGTATCCACGTCTGGATTTGCTTTTACTTCCTTTTAGAGTTAAGTAGGTGATGAAGGAGGCATTTCTCTAAAAGTAACCACAAATGTACCAAGTGCTTCATTACACACACACTGTGCAAGTGCCTTGCTTTTGGTTTTAAGCCCTCCCCCTTTGGTTAACCGATCATCACGATGCGCCTCTGTGGCATACGTAAACACGAAGATATTTTGTTCCCTTTGGGAAGGTGTAAAAGTGGAGGAGGAGGGCGATCTATCTGTGTGTGTGTGTGAGAAAGACCTCATCTTTGTATGGCCTCGCACGCTGACTGACTTCATGCTTCCAGTGCTGTCAGGAAGGTCTTTCTTTTAGCAGGCGGTTGGTAAACAGTCTTGGTTTTTGCCAAAAGAAAAAGAGAACTACATCGACGACAGTAAACATGGCACCTTAACGAAAACCAAAAACATAAAGAAGAAGATAACGTCGTTTTTGGTTGCAAAGTTGTCATGTGTAGAGAAAGACAGGAGAAGCTGTTGAGATAGTGCTGTATACAGTATAACCCCAAGTTTTAGCTGCTGGTTTTTCTTTCTTGAGAATCACATCCCTGATAAAACAAAGAAAATGAATCAGCTGTGTATAAAAGTGACATAGAAAACAGTTCCTGTCTTCTGCTTGGATTGTGTATGTGTGTGTGAATGCTGTTTTTATGTAGTAAAACACTGGCATGGTCCATCTGCGTTCCCTGACTGTAAATGATTTTTTTTTTTTGCATTGATCATTCACCTTGTGTTCCTCCACCTTTCTTTCTACATGTCAACCTTCTCTTCTCTTCCCAGCCCAGTCGGACATTTCCCCCAGGGGGCTGTCAGGAGTGAAGATCAGGTGAGGAACTGGGAGAGGCTGCGATGTCGGTGATCACCTCGAAAAAAAGTCCAGGACTTAAAACGAGAGATGAACGAGTTGAAGGAAGAACAAAAACTGTGAGCTTTACCTCCGTGCTTTCATAATGTTCTTCAAAAAGCGCAGCACAGAAGCTCGTTCTTCTGCTGGAATAAAAAACTTCTTTTTTCTTTTGTTTTTTTTTTCTCCTTTTAACAAAACACACAAAAAAACTTTTGGCCTTTGTTCTGGACCCCTTCTTTCTTTCACAAGACTTTCCATTTAAAAACCAGAGCTTTACAAAACATAGAAAGATGCAACACTGAACCCAACATAAAAAAAACAGGAGAACTCAATAGATCGATTTTCTTTACACTGTTTAGCTGCACTGGGGTTTCCCAAAAACTGGGAATGATGGGAATGGCGAGGCAGTACTGGGAGTCCTGGACGGCAATGTAAAAGGTGACTCCGCTGTCCTTTGGTTCAGTGGAGGTGAGGAAGGGGAGAGGGGGTGGGCAGGGTTACGATGAGTGGAGCCCGAGCTTGATGGACAGTTGCGACTTTAAGCTGAAGAAAACCAAATGCATGCAAAATGACGGCCCTCTCCTCCTGTTCCATGGTGATACACGGCGGTGCCGGTTGGCGGGCGGAGGGAAACACTTAGTCAGTGAATCTCTGGCAGGCCTTTTTCCAGCGGCAGGCGGTGCACCACATGTCACGGTTCTCCATCCCGTACACCTTACGGCACTTCTTCCCTTCACCGCGCACCTTCCGACTGGAGAGGAGAGACAGAGATGACAAATATGAACAATATATATATTACAGCAACTCAATGCTGAAACATTTTGGGAAATATGATTATCTGCCTTCTTGCAGAAAGTTCGACCAAAAGATTGATACCTTTAGACAAAGCCAGCCAAGCTGTTTCCAGTCATTATGCTAAGCTAAGCTAAACAGCTGCTAGCCATAGCGTCCAATTTATTGTTCAGATAATAACAACTCTTTAAAACGTCTTTCTCAAAATGTCAAATCAACCCTCATTTTTCAAAGGAACACCATCAACAGACAACAATGACTAATGATAAACAGTCACCACATAAATCACACAATCTAAAACAGCTTGGTTCCTTATCGGAGTGGATCAGGAAAATCAGAGGCTGAAGGCCTCTTTAATCAAGAGTCATTGATTCACATGATTTTCACTCAGTGTTGTTGAATTCAAGTAGAAAGCCATGTTACATTTGTTTAATTGTCTCTAATTAAAGGTGAAGAGTAAATGTCAGGAATGGTAAGGATTGGGTACCTGAGTGCGGTGGTGGCTCTCGGAGGGGATGAGAGGACGGCGATGGTCTGGGAGCGCTGTTCACCAAAGCCCTGGCTTTTGCTGGGGGACACCTGAAGAGAGTGGACAGATGTTTTGAGCAGAAGAACCTAAACAGAGCTGCTGTGTGTTTTATGGTGTTTGCAGTAAAGTTTCCTCACCGTGTTTCCGGTGAAAGTGACGGGCGGTGACTGCCAGGAGATGCTAAAGCTGGAGCTGTTGGTTGGAGTGAAGCTGGTGGAGGCTGAGCCGGCTGAGTTACTGCTGCTGGACGGGATGGACACTGGAGCTGTGGCCTGAGGACAGAGGTCAAAGGTTAAAACTGCATTTCTTTACATGGGTGGAGTGTTTCTCTGACCTCCTTTAAAGCATTTCTCATTCTTAAAGCTTTGACTTCAAGTCACGTGGTGCCTGTTCCTGTTTTGTCAGCTTCAATGAAACACTAATAACTTGTTGCTGGTAAAACGTGTAGCTTCACACATGGAGCTGTCACATTAGCGTCAATAATATGACTAAAATCTGACTTCAGATTGATGGATTATGTCATTATTCTACCCACATTTACCCAGCACAGCAGTTAGCGCATCTGCCAGCAGGAGTAAGGGACCACAAGTTGCTGTGACATCATTTTAAAATTGTTTTTTGCAAACAGCATGATACGTTAAATGTTGATCCGGAGAGTGCATCGACCTGTTATCTTCATGAGTCATGAGTGTGACAGCGTGTGTTGTGTGTTGATCTGTTTACCTGGTAGGCGTGGTCCGTGTGGATGAGGTAGAGTGCGCTGGGTGCAGAGCGGCTGAGCGGTGTGGTGCCACCAGCGTGAGGCTCCTTGGTGTCAGAGGACTGCGGAGGTCTGTGGGAGTCTGACAGCTGGTTGATAGAAGGGAGAGGAGAGGGGGGAGGAGGAGGGGGAGAGAGGACGGACGGGGACACGGGGGAGAGGCTGCTCAGCCCATCGGCCACAGAGTCCGTGTTGAGCTTGATCTCTGTGTAGTAGAAGTCCTCCTCGCCGTCGCTGCAGTCCGAGTCACAGTTACGCCTGGAAACAAAAAGATCAGGACACGTTTCCTCACAAACGTTACTTCCTCCACCTGCGCGGTGTAAATGTGTCAATACAATCGCACGTGACCCCTGGCCTCCTTCTACATTAATGTCACTCTTCCAAGCTATTACACATCGTCATCTGCAGTTAATCAGTGAGGGGCAGAGTGGCCTCGGTTTAATTGAATGTCAGCATAAATGTGTGATATCATTGTTCTCCACCGCGCTCATTTTCCTTTCACCTGTCACCTCCTCGTCTGCACCCAGAGCAGAAAGTGTTACCGTGGCGATAATCCATCAGCCGTTAATATGCTGTTTTGACAACGAAGCTGGTTGGAGGGGTCAGAGAGGAAGTGACAAAGAGGCTTTAAGTGGACTGTAGCTAAGGTATGCTATGTGTGTGTTTGTGTGTGTGTGTGTGTGTTTCTGGGTGTGTGTATGTGGGTGCCTTACCCCAGGTGGATGGTGCGGATGTGTCTCTGGATGCCGGCAGCAGTACTCAGCACCTTGCCACAGTTCTTCCACAGGCACTTGAACATCACCTTCATGGAGTTCTAGAAGAAACACACGGAGAGTGCAGCAGCTATACTTAGTGTAGAAAAACACACATACATATTTGCCACCATCATCAGCAACACTTCCAAAGTGTGCAGATAAACTCCCTGAGCTGTCGTCTCATCATACTTTATATGTATAAAACTAAAAGCATCTCTATATTACAGAAAGTGGTATACATCCCGGTATACAACCCTCCAGGTTTGGTCAACTAAAAGCACATCATTTAAATTTCTTCCTCTTTATCAGGCAGGTAAGAGAATGTTTCCTAACACACCAGCACATTGGTCAATGTAAGTTTCTCACGTACTGAAAGGGTCACTGTAGGATTTATTTCATAGTGGCAGCTGTAGAGTGACAGGAATGTAGAAAGAGAGAGAGGGGGTTGGAATCAAACCCATGCCACTGCGTTAAAGACAAGCATGCTGTACCAGGAGAGCTAGCAGGACAACACTCAGTTCAGGATTTCAATTAATTTATTATTATTATTATTTATTTTGGTGTAGCAGCATCTGTGAAGTCAGAAATCAAAAAACTAAATAAGGTGGCATCAGTAGGGAGGAAGTCTGTTGTTATTATAGCTGATTACAGCTGTTAGCCTTTCATAGTCATCCTGTGCTAATATGTGCTACTTTAAGTAGCTCCAGGAGCCCTCTCAAAAACAAAATGTGCAACTGCGGTGTCGCGCATTCAATTCAAGAGCGCCAACTGATGCCCAAAACACACAACAGATGTGTGGTGAAGACAGAAGAAGCTGGTGAGGTACAGCAGCGAGGATGTGTCCACATCGGGAGTCATAGCGATGCATCGGCGGATTTTCTAGATTATCACTGAGAAGCGCTCAGTGTCATACACTATCAACGTGTCACTTGATGTCACAAACATTCAGTTTTTAAACACCTCTATGTCTGCATATAAGGTTTTATGTGAACATATTTTGAAAGCACAGTAGAAAACTGTGGGAGAGATAGAGAGAGGTTAGATGACTTCTTTTTTTTTTGGTTATTCTGCTTTTGAAAAAATCATGTGGATCATTTTACCAACGTTGTCAAACACTGTGAGAGAAGTGAATATTCTGTGTGCTTCCAACAAAGGGATTAAACATCCTCACACTACAGTGCTGCTTCATCTTTGTTAAAGTTCCAGCATGCAGAATGGACACACAGCTTTACTGTAACACACATTCACGTCAGAGCTGAATGGGGCTGAATAAGAGTAAATGTTTCTGTGGTCGTGAGCTAGCGAGGCTCCTGCATCTTTTATCCGTCTACTGTAATTACACCGCTGGCCTCCTAGAGAGACTGTACATTGTTTTTCACACAGAGAAAAACCCAGCAAGCTCCTGCTTCCCCGCCGGGAGCCATTATGAATGCTTATAGGCCTGTCTATCAAACTATTGTTGAGGGGGCTGATTTCATTTTGACAACATCAAGTTGTTTTTTTAATTTTCCTCCTCCTTTCAGAGACACATGCACACACAACAATCATCTGTCCCCTATGCATTGCTTTGTTTTTAACAAAAGAGCCTGTTCTGTGCATTAGTGTGTGTGTGTGTGTGTGTTATTCTCTTTAAAGGAGGCATTTCACAGTTAATTAAATGGCGAGTTCCAAATGGTATTGTCTTGCCAAGAGAGAAGTGAGAGCACAACAGGAGCGTGTAGATAATTTCATGTCAAACCTTGGCATCGAACATATGTGTGTGTGTGTGTGTTGTCCAAGCTATTAGAGAATCTGGTTTTGTCTCCCCGCTCTGTTCTCTCTTTCTTCCTCCTGTAATTCCTTCTTGTCGGCCTTCTTATCCTTCATCATAACCTCTTTCTCACTTCTAAATCTCTCTCTCGCTCTCACTCTCTCTCCATCTCCATTTCCTTCTTTTGTGATGAGTCCCTAATTAATACAGTGTAGTTTGCCCATGTGAAGCTCACCCAAGAGTCTTTATCGATTTCTAGTGGAGACATGAAGCCAGCCGGATCTTTGTTTGCTGTAGCTGGTATTAAAATCATTACTGCTGTTCGTGCAGAGGCTGTGTGTGACGGCTGAGAAGTAATTATGAAGGGCGACCGTCTGGAGAGGACGCACACATACAGCGCGAAGGCAGGAAAAGCAGGTGAGTGGGGAAGAAAGAGAGTGAAGGAGGGATAGATGGATGATACTGACAGCCAACGACAAACCAGCAAGATGGATAAAGAGACAGAGGGTGAAGCAATATACGTCTGAAAAATAATGAGTGACACGGAGCTGTGGATGTGATGAGCTATCAGCGGTGTGTAGAAATGAGAGCAGATAGAATGATGAGTGTGTGTGTGTGTGTGTGTGTGTGTGTGTGTGCGTGCGTGTAACATCTGGGCAGCAAAAACAAAACCGCCACAAGACCACGTGTCCTTTCCTGTCACATTTTCATCTCTGCCAATCAGTCAGTCAGAGTCCACAGTACATCCATACATCCACAGCTCACGTACACCTGACAGCACGCCAGAGACGAGGTCCTGACTGTTTTCCTATCCAGAGATCAGCCTGTTATCCGGAGAACCGAGTCTATGACAGCTCCACACTGAAATAAAAGAACTGTCTTACAGTACTGTTATGACTGTATCTTAACCCTCGAGGGTACGTGAGGTCATGATTACTATTTCCTGGAAGGTGAGGATTGAGGTGGAAACTGGCCAATTTAATGGAACAGAGAGAAAAGGGTTTTTAAAATAACTCTTTGAAGGTTTATTTAAACCTTGTCTATACAAAGATAGCCTAATCTGAAATGCACCCTCTCCACACTAAACCTTTGTTTGCATTTTTCATGTACCAGAACACATATTTTAAAAGACGCTCTGTATGAGGAGATCAATCTGAAAAACAACCATGCAGAACCTCGAATTTTGGATAGCTTTGTGTTATTGGGGCTGAAAGACAACCTTCTCATTTTATATCTCAGTGTAAACAAGTGTTTTTGTCCTGTATCTACTTCTTAGTGGTTAGACTCAATATGATTTTATAATTTGCCTGATGAATACGTGGACATATTTGGTTGTTTATAACAAAAACAACCAAAAATAGAGATTTGATTGACATCTGAATGCCGCAGCGCAGGAATGACTAATTACCTGGTTAATGGGTGACATTTAAAACCTAAATTAAATCACAATCTGGTCCCCATTCAACTTTCTGACAGCAGAAACAGAAAACAAACTATCAAATCAGCTACATTACAAATGACTAAAAGTGATGTTGAAGAGCAGAGGTTTAGTGGAAAAAGAGGGCTGTCTTTTCCACTATTCACCAGATGATGGCTGTCATGGACAATTCTGATGTTTGACCAGAAGAAGAAGAAGAAGCAGTGTAGCTGTTGTCTTACTTTCAAACATATCTTAGCGTACAGACGCTGAACTCAGATGTGATTTATGGTATTCACCTTGCGCTTCCGAGGGATGGGCTCATCAAAGAGCAGGCTGCTGCCGTCCTGCTCGTCCAGGCTCGGGTCTTCTGGCCCAGCAGGGCCTGGCCCCACTCCGCCCAGACTGGGTACGCGGAAGGGCTTGAAGCTGTCGGCAGAGAGTGGTGGAGAAGGTGTAGAAGGGTTGGACTGGTCACTGGGGGCGGACCAGCTCCAGTAGCCCCCGGATGAGCTGTTGCTAGATGGGGTGAAGGGGCCAGTTGAACCGTTGTCCTTCCACGAACCACTCAGACCCTCTGAGAGGATGGAGGTGAGCAGAGGGGGGAGAGGAACAGGGATGGAGGGAAGGGAAGAGAGGCAGAGAATGAGAGTAAATCTAACAGGTTTAACTTCTTCAGTCATATTTGCAGACGATACAAGTGCAAAAAAACGTGTGGGAGTTTTCGTCAATGATGAGAGATCAAGATATACAATTAAGGTTAGACAGATTTATTTTAACTTCACAAAAAGAGCCTCGCAGCACAACCTCTGACTGTGACACAAGGAAATAAAAGGTTACTTTCTTGTTCTGTGATTCCACTGAGACCTTTCCAGGGTCTTTTTTTTCTTATTTAGATCAAAGAAACGTTTCTTTTGAATATCGGCTACAAAAGGAGTTTGACTCTGTGAAGGTTGAGGCTGGGGAAAACTCTGTACGTGTGTACGTGAGCGTGTATGAGAAAGTTTGTTTTGTGTGTGTGTGCATAGAGCAGCAGACCTAGTTTGGTGGAGTGCTTCTTTCTTTTCAAACTACGTTTCACAGTTAAGTGGCTTGTGTGTGTGTGTGTGCGTTTGGTTTTGTGGTACAGAAAAGTAAATACTGAGATTATATGAAGTGATGATAATATCAAGTTAAGAAAGGTAAGAAAGATGGCTGACGTATGGCAGATTATGAGAAATAAAGGTCAAGCATGTCACCAGGCTTGACTAGAATGTGTGAGTGTGCAGCACACATGAGAAACTCTACATGCTGATATAAATGCACACTGTATGTTCTCCTACACGTGTTCTTGTTCATGATCTGACCACATGTGTGCGTGACAGTGATAAATGTGCGCATGGTGCGTTGGATGGTTGGCTGCATGTCTGCTTGGTTGAATGGGCAGTCGGTTGGTTGCAGTGACGAGCTGAGTAGTTGCACGTGATTGCAGTTATGGGGGACGCATTGGATTTCCGCCACTGTGACGAATGGCAGGGATCCAGACTCATTGTGCTCCGCTGTGGATTCACAGGAGTCATTGATGAGAGGATCCCGAAGCACAGCAGGTGGCAGCAATTGATCAACCTACGCTTCCATGTGCACCCACCAGATAACAGCTGTGAGAAGTGTACCGCAGAACATACAAATAGCATGTTGAGGCTGGCCTACTCTCTGTTCAATTCTTCAAGCTGTCTCCACTTAATGAGTTGTTTAATAGTCGTGACACTCACCGTTGACTTTGACAGGTGGACTCCTCACCAGCGGGCTTGTGGAGAGACTTGTCAGCACCATGGCGGCCGTCACCTTGTCCATGTCCACTTCCTCCTCTGACCGTCTGAAAACACAACAGGGGAAAGGATTTTTTTGAGCATCTTCTGTTCATGGTGGTGCAGTGGTTAGCCCTGTCGCCTCACAGCAAGAAGGTTCCTGGTATGAACCTCAGCTGCGTGGACTTCACCGGGTACTCCTCCCACTGTCTGAAGACATACACTTAATAGGTTATTTGTCAACTATTAAGTGGATCTGTTCTGTTCCCAATATAATATCACATAGCGTGATAACCCACTGAGTGTGTGAGCGTGCTTTTTTTTTTCTTCTTCTTTGTGGGTGACTGAAAACAGCCGCCAACAACTGCAATGCTACTGTACAAAAATAGATGTAAAACTAACCTGGACTGATGTGGGTCTCTGAAGACTGTTATCGACATAAGCCGTACAGTACACACACTAGCCAATCCATATGACAGAACCGCACACAACACGTATTTGTTTCTTCTAATTGGACTCACACTACAAGACAGGTGTCTTAATCCTCTCGCCTGTACTCCGCAGAGAGCCAATGCCTGTGATCAAAGAGATGTCAATAGCTTTACTACTGACAGTATACCAACGGTGCACGCTTGCTATTAACGTAACAAGCAAGAATTTGAGTGTGTGGCTGTTTGTGCGTGAGTGTTTTGTTCCAGACTTTGAAGTGCGCGTGGAAGCCGAATGATCAAAGTCACTTCTGTTACAATGATGAAATTTCCTGCTGCCTCTGAAAAACATGACATCACCCATCACTGAGTTCTCACAGGCGCCGAGATCAAATGGTCGGTTATAATGGATCTTATTTGGTGTGTTGCCAGCGAGGCAACAAACTGTTGGAATAAATCTCTTACCGTGCTCATACCTGTCAAGCAGCAGAGAAAGTCTCACTTAGAAGTGAGACAAGAGAGGCTTGTTATGCAAAATCTGTGAGATGATGCAACATTTATTTTCCTCCATCAGCTTTGTGTCATCATCTACTGGTATTATCAATGCATGCAGAAACTTTTTATGTTTTCAGATCGTCCTGCATGTCAATTCCACCCATTAAATCAAGAGAGAGAGAGAGGGAATGGAAGAGATTTTTTTTTGTGTGTGAATTGAATAAACATCTGTGTTTTGAAGATGTGGGATTGAATCCATCTATCCAATCCATTGCCAATGACGTTTCATCTTAAATATAATTATATAAAGAGCAATAAAATAACAAAAACCAGGAATGTAGCCACAATTCCAAGTACAGCAGGCTCTGTCACAAGAGAGCTTTGGCTGTGATCACCACATACTGTATCTGCTCTGTGTGACAACATGCACAAGGTTCAAAACAAAGTGGATTTAATGAAATTAATATTGAGCTCCTCGGGCAAGCCAGCTAGTTAACTGCAAAGCATGATGGGAGACTGACAGACAGGAGACACGTCTCTTCTTTGACACCCGACAGGACATGACCCAGAGAAAACCAACGGCGAAGAGGTTTGAGAACAATAGTGTTCAACTTCAGCGAGCCAGTCGAAGCCCAGACATGACTCCCTGTGTTTATTTTTAGAATGGCTTTAAGGCACAGATGCTCCCCATCTAAGATGACCGAGCTTCAGCAATCTAGAAAAAAGAAAGAAAGTCCCAAAATCCAGATGTGCAAGACCAACACAGATGTGTTTGAGATGACTTGAAGGACTCAAAGCTTGAAAAGTAGTGACTGAATGTGACTGAAAAGAGACATCTGACTTCTGAGAAATCAATCTGTGTGCCGATGATGAGACATCATGGATGTTTGATTTGCACCACACAGGTGTCTTCATGTCTGTGCAGCTCTACACAAACTTCAGATGGTGTTGTTGACCATAGTGCAGCTGTTCTCTTCTCCAGATGCAGACCTTATTTTTAGCTGCTGGTGCCTAGTGAGAGCTGAGTTAAAGAGGTGAGTTGAGGAAAAGGGGATTTCCAGAGTTCTTTTCGAAACAAGAACAAAGAGTTAGAGGCTTTTTTTTTTTTGATTTGTGGTGGTTTCATAAAACTGAAAAAGAGCACACAGTAACTAAAACCTGAAGCTGTCTGGTTGATTTTGTTTGCTAAACATTTGTGTAACATATTAGAAATGTTACAACTGACCCCTAAGTCCCAAGTAAGACATGGAAATAGATGACAACTATTTTGATTATTTGGATTCATCAGAGAGAACTGTGATGTAATACAGTGATGTATTAGTAGCTGACAGATATAAAACATATTCACACATTTTAACATTTATGCATATACTCAGAGCAATTAGTTTGAGTAGTGCACAAGAGCAATGCAACTTAAAGCTGCAGACAGACAGATCCTCAGAAGTTATTCCTTGTATATTATATATATAGATAGAGAGAGAGATAGAGATAGAGAGAGGGAGAGAGAGAGAGAGAGAGAGCGCTGGCTAACAAAGAAAGAGCCTGGGCCTCCATTAGATGATGTCTAATTTATTACCCTTTCCACTGTTGAATATGATGTCATTACTGCCTCCACATAAATCAAGAAAGAAAGCCACGCACGCAACTGACACTTTTACCCATAATACTGCACCCTGCATTGCCGTAAAAAACACTTCCTGGTCACCTTGGGAGGCCATCATGTGAGTGTAGATATTATCTCCATGGCAGCAATGACAGACAATAATTACTGGCTGCTTTGTCCATCTTGAAATATGGAAGAGTAAATCTCAGAAAAACACATTAGGAGGGCTAATAATTAAGATGTGATGTATGAGAGTAAGAGACGGAGAGAGCAGGAAGGGGAATTTCCCAAATCTCATTTGCCATTAGTGGTGTTATCAAACTTAGTTTTCGTCCAAGTGCTTATTATAGCTATAATTAACACACACACCAAGAGCGTGTGTGTGTGTGTGTGTGTGTGTGTGTGTGTGTGTCTAAGAGACACGTTAAAATGTATGATACATGTGACACAGGAGACGCGCTGGGATGGTTAATGGATTGGTAAGTGAATTCTGATAAATGAGTTTCATATGTTGGAGTGTTTGTGTGTCGCTGTGTGTGCCTGTGTGTGCTTTAATATTCTTACTTCACTAACTTGCAATAAAACATCCTCCAACATCAGCCCCCCGAGGCCTCCTAAAAGCAACAATATCACGGACGTACAGGAGGAGGAAAAAAAAGTTAAGAGCTTGTTTACTAATGCAGATTACATGAAGCAGACGTGTGTAATGTTATCTTGCTGCAGGCAATTCATAAATTGAAAATGAGTTCATCTTCAGGGACCCAACAAACAGATGACTGCAGATACTGCTAATAACAGACTGTTTTTAAAAGAACACTTACTCTTTAACTGATATTGTCTGAGGTAGCATCACCATCCTAATATGAATCATCTGTACCCTGTTTACAACCAGCATCTCACAGGTTCATACATAGTCGTATCAGATTTTCACCACACAATTATTATTTTCACTACACAATTATTATGCCACAATAACAATATTACTGTTATATCAAAAGGAAATATGAAAGAAAGAAAGAAAAAGCATAAAATTAAATAAGACTAGTCACATTCATCTTGTGTACTTTGTCTCTATGTTATCATGTGTGTTATTATTGATAATAATAATTATCATAAGCATCTTTAGATTTCAGCACTTTGGAGCAGCGAGCAGGGCCACACCTGAGGATCTAAGGCTGTAAACTGGCTAATAAGGGGTCAATATGATATGATGTCATCTGTTTATAAATGAAATTAGAATAGTTCATTTTTAAAAATTATTGTTATTGTCAATATAAGTATACTGAGACACTCCTAGCTCATGGAGAGCTACACTTTATATTCAAGGCTGTGAAGGTGGAAGAAAAATGTTTTCCTTACCCAAATCATGGAATACTCTTATTGACAATTAAGAAAATAGGTTATTAATTAACCGAATGTCCCCACAATAGAGCCCATGGTGATATGACATGTTTTATTTTACAAAAATCTCTCAAAAAAGTTTATTTATGTGAGATGGAGGAAATCAGGAAATGTTCTAGAAGCTGAAACCAGAGATCAATCATTTAAATAGTTGCAGGTAAACTTAACTCTTAACTCTAAAGGCAAGCCATGAAGGAAAAAATACGTACTGAATGAATATATGAGTTAATATGACCTGATGTGTCTGTCATAAACACAATGTTGATGAACAGATCATTGGCTTTAATTTAGTTTCTTTAAATGATCATGCCAGATGCAATGATGACTTCAAACATTCAAAAACTACATGGCAGTGAAAGCTTGGGCTGATGAATGAATGTCGCAAAAAATGAGAAACTCATGAACACATGCTGAACAGAGAAATAACAAATACTAAAGTTAGAACCAAAGATGAGTTGGGATTCCCCTTCGTGAGGGTGTGGAGACATACAAGTAAAACAACAGCTCCCTCTTCAGGGTTTCTGATGAGTTTGGTGGGAGATGTGGCTGTTTGCCAACTGGCTGCCAACAGGCTGTGTGTGTGTGTGTGTGTGTGTGTGTGTGTGTGTGTGTGTGTGTGTGTGTGTGTGTGTGTGTGTGTGTGTGTATGTGTAGGTGTGTGTGCCTGTGTGTTGTGTGCAGATGTGCCAACTTCTTTTTTAGGTACCACAAGTGAATTCAACGAAACAAAGGGCCTGCATGGGAACAAGTTAGACGGGAGGCAGGCAGGGCGACGGTGTGTGTGCGTGTGTTAGAGACATGTTAATGTGTGTGTGTGTGTGAGAGAGAGCTTCCACCATTGTGGGGGACAGGCAGTGTCCAGTTTCAAACAAAACACAGGGCTGGGAGAGGGACAATAACAGGGGTTCAAGTTACTGTGGCCATCTTAGTTTGGCAGGTAGATGTGATCCAACGAAACGTACGGCTTTTTGTTTTTCGTCATCTTTTGTTTAGTTTGATGTCCTAAATGAACAAAGTGCAAGCAGGTTGCATTGTTTTTAAAAGAATGATAACATAAACTTCATTCTTTTCAGAACAACACTGAATAATTGAAGGAATGGCTCTTGGTGGATGGTGAACGCAGCACTGTGAGTTTAGCACCATAGCTTCTATCTTTTTCCCCTTGCACACCACATTGTTGTTAGGCATCCAAACATATATTACTTCATTTAAAAATAATTAGGTTTTTACTGAACTCATTAACTCCTGCTAAACACTGATCACAATTATGCCCGCTTAGACTTGTAAGCAACACGGTACAAGCCAGAGCAGCCTGTGGAGCAGCTGGAAGTCAAGTCTGTTGCTACAGGACACCGCACCAAAAAAAAGGACCAGTGTGTAGGATTTAGTGGCATGTATTGGTGCAGTTGCTGATTGCAGCCGTGTCACTTCTCTTCTTAGTGTAATGGAGAAACTTTGGTGGCTGCAAAATGTGCAAAGAGCCAGTGTTGGCATTTCAACATGGTGCACTCACCATGTGTGTAGATGTAAAAAGCTTCTAAAGTCACAAAAACAGGTGATTATACCCGAATGAAACATAGTTATGCATTATATTTCCTAAATAGAGCCCTCTAAATATTATAATCTGGACCTTTAAATGTTTAAAAACAAATTCCCTCGAATGAATCTTTCTGTGAGACTGCCGTACAAATCTCTGAATCTTTCACTGCTTCTCCTGGAACATTTGGCTGCAGACACACAAATTCAACATCCCTCCACTTAAAGCTAATGAGGGAAAACTTCTGTCCAGAGTCAACAAATTTATCTCAGGTCACATTCTTGACAAGTTCAACCCAGTTGATGTTTTACATGAAGCCCACAGTGCCAATGCAACACACACTTAAAATCTGTAATCTTTTTTTTTCTTCTAAACACTCTCTCTCCCAAACTAATTCAGACTAAATGGGGCAAGGTCAGTCACACGCACACACACACACACACACACACACACACACACACACACACACACACACACACACACACACACACACACACACGCACGCACACACAACCTTGTAGCCTTAGTTTGTATGTTACCCAAAAACTATCAATCAGTTCTAATGAAGGCAACTGAACAACAGTTTACAGGAATCCCCCCGAAACAGAGGCCAGCATCAGCGCTGGCCCTCACTCCTACACCCTGCTGCTGTCTCTACTCTGTCCTCTCTCTCCTCTTCCTCCCTTCACCCCTGCTGGACTGACTTTAAACTCTCTCTGCCTTTCCTTCACTTCCCCTCCCACACTCTGAGTCTCCTCGACCTTTGTTGCTTCGAATGACGCTGTGAGTGAAGTAAGTGAGCAAGAAACACAGCAACAAGGAGTGTTTGTGTGTATGTGTGTGTGTGTGTGTGTGTGTGTGTGTGCGCGCGCGTGCGTGCGTTGGGGTTGGTCTGTCTCTTTGATGCTGAACAGTGCAGGGAGGTCTACTCGTTTATTACAGCCACTGGACTATGACGCCTATTTCCTCCTGAATAAGCTCCTATAAATCAGAAAGCTCCTCCTCTACCATGTGCTTATCTGATCTCTTTCCTCTCGTCCTCACAAACACACACACACACACAAAAACCCCAAAAGGAATCTGCATATGACACGGGGCTAACATGCATGAAGGGCACAGCTTTTGATTGGCAGACGTATGAGGCGACACACGCAGGAATTCTCCTCGATATGCTCGTGTGCATCGTTTGGGCTCTAGAGATGTTACAGATAACTTCCTTTGTTGGAAAACACTTCCCAAAAAACAGCATTCAATAAAACCTGAGAAATATACAAAGAGCCATATTACAGCATTGTCTTGCCTCTTCAATTTCCTGTGAGGAGGTGTGTGTGCGCGAGGCCTCATACCTAGGACACACATGAGGGTGTAAGTGAGGTTTGGACAGGTGCTGCCGACAGCTGCGGGCTGACGTTTGTCTTATTGTAGAGCTGAGCACATGGGTTATGAGAGGGATCCATTTTTATGGATGCAATTTTTATGGAGTGTGTGTGTGTGTGTGTGTTTTATGGAGTTTTACTGCGCTTAGAGGTGATGTCCAAAATAAATTATCTATGTTTGGTATCGTCTGTTGGTTTTATAATTCCTTATTTATACACTGTGAATATCAGCACAGACTGGCTGCTGTATATACAGATGAAGAGCGTGCACTTCTACAAAACATATTGCATACATCTTTGGTGTAAGTGTTCAAAACGTGTTTAGTAGAGCCCGAACAATAAATGAACTGATTTCATCAGATGTATCAGGATCTGCGTATATGTATATGACATAGCGCAGAAAAAGATCTGCGTATTTGAAGTGTCAGTGCACTGAGGTCATTTTGGACAATTAAGTTTTATTTAAAATGTAAAGTTTTTTATTGTTAAACTCTAAAGTATGCTGCCCCAATTACATATCTTTATCACAAGTGTGTGATGTTTGATATCCAAATGTGCGTTTATTTACATACAGTATATAAAAATGTATCGTAATTTTTTTTACTCCCCAGTTTTGACATTATATTCAAAATGTATGTAACAAAGAATGGACAGTGCATGAGTGATGTCGCCCGTAGATTTCCATGGCACGCTTAACGAAGCTTAAAATATGTGGCCATATTGACTGCATGCCACCTCCTGACTAATGTCCTCTTGTTTTCAGTTACTGAAACATGCACGTACTTTCAATTTGACGTGAATGTTTGGTTGACTACAAGTCTGTCAACTCTACAAGTGATATCAGTTACAATAAAGTGTACTTAAGATGGAAGTCATTAAATCTTGTTACCTCATCACCCACATGCATACACAGTACCTCTGAACAGCACATACGCTCTGGAAGACACACACACACACACACACACACACACACAATCTTCCTAGCCATAACAACATAAGCATTGGCCTTGCAGCCAGCTCCTTGAAATAGAAGCCACGAGCATCTTTCCCTTCACTCAGACTCTGCTTCAGCACTTAGCGTAGAAGAGCCAAGCCTTCATCTGATTCACTGTAACTCAAGCTTTACAATGAACTGTAGCCTGGATCAAAGATCGGCCACCTCCCTTTCTTAACACGTCAAGATACCCTCATTCACAGATGATACACTGCTGATAAATCACATGGGAAACATTCAGAAAGAAGCTGGTTTTAAATTACAGCATGTAATGAGACTTTAAGACTGAAAGGTGTGTTAACTAACGAGAAGTCGAAGTGTCTATAGCAACACGCACACTATTTGCCTCAGTTCTAAAATTTCATGACATTCATTTGTTTGTATTTTACATATTAAGTCATTAATGCAACTGTGTAGCAGATAACTCTTCATTTATCTTGTATTGAAATGTTGTCTCATATTGGACATATTTATAAAGATGATAATTGTTGTGATAAAGCAGTTGATTCCTGACAACAGAGTCATCTTGTATTTCTGTCCAAAACAGAAAGCTGCCAACAGGAAATGACAGCCGGGTTTGAAACACAGCCACTGTTAAGATGAAAAATTCATCTGCTTTCTATTGATTCACACTGAATATATTTGCATAGAATTTCTGCATTCCCCCCAAAAAATGTTGTTATATATAAAGGTCTGACAGTCTAACCTATATTAACAATGGAGCTTAGTATGGTATTAAGTACAAGAGCTAAAAGATGGATGAGCAAACTTCTTGCTGTCGTCTCTGCTTTAAAAATGAAAAAGACAGCTGAGCTTTAGAAGCTGCTAGAATTCACTTTCATTAGTGAAGTGAGGCCAATGAAGACATCATTATGGGTGGTTGCTGACTTTCAAAGCTTTCAAGATCAAACGCGGAAACAGGACCGTATTCAGACTATTGCTTTGTACAATTAATATCAATCAAATCCAGAGAACACAGACTCTTCTACAGACATGAAAAACAAGACTTTTTTAAATAAACCATCTAGTGCTTTTTGTTTTCTCTGAGGACAATATGAAAGTATCAAACTATCTAAAACCACCTGTCCACTCCTCCTGCATGCATTCTACATAATACACTGCACAGGGAACAGCTGACGAACAGAATAGATGAAGTCATTAACACTTGTACAATATTATGGCTGAGAGCCACACTGTGTCTAATCAGCTGCATTTGCTAGCAGCTAATTAACTGATTATGCATTAGCATGTTTTAGCTGTCGGTCTCTCTCTCGGTCTGTCCTTCAAGCGTACATCAGCACTCGGGTAAATGATGCAGAACTATATACGGAAACATATTCACGCGTGAGTAAGTGACAATACGCGCACATGGAAACAGTGCTTGCTAGTTCCGTTTAAAAAAAACAAAAAAAAAACTCTCAGACTGACACACACTTCGTCGTGGACACACTCTGGTAAGAGCACAACAGGGTGTGTCAAACATTAGCTGGGCATGGAGCCAAAGACCCTCTGTGTGTGTAATGTATGTTACTTCTTCATGGGTACGTAGTAGTTGGGTATGGTAGTTATACTGAACTATTTGCAGATCAACAGTGCATGGCTTTATTTGCACGTATATCCTTTTCCACCTCTAATGCAGGTCGAAAGAGATATGTTTCATGTCGTACATGGATAAAATAAGTCAACACTGCTCTCTCTCTCTCTCACATGTAGTTTTCTCAGTGCACTATTCATTACAGGTACACACTGGGAGCTTTTCAGCCTCTCTTGTTGGCTCTGTCTTGGAGTAAAGTAGATCTCCAGTCTCACTCCAGTCAGCTTTGGGGAAAAACAACAGTCTCCCTCCTCTGTGTTGCTCTTTAGCCTAGTTATCCATCTACACACTACACCGCTGGGAGACTGGAATACACACCAACCCACACGAGGATAAGACTTACACCCCTGCACACACAAAATTGGAAATTAGATCATACATGTAAACAGAGACGCATGCACAGAGCAGAACTTCTAATTAGATGTAACAGTTAGCTCGACTCAAGCTAGCATAAATGTGTTTAAAGAAAGACTCATTTTAACAGCTGTGTAACGTTTTGATCGTGTCGACCACAAAGTCTTTGAGCTCAAACACTGAAAAGCTATTCATTAAAAACATTAGGAGATATGTTCATGCTTGCTGTGGGTCACCAAACCTTTTGTTGCCATTTGGTGTCTTATAGCGTTCCTCATTTGTTTATATATATTTTTCTGTTACACAACCTGAACAGCAGCATTCTGGGTCTGCTGACTGAGCAGACTCCCAGCTTGCTGAGCTCTGTAAAATTAGTGAATCTTGCTTATATGTTGCTTCTCCTTTCACTTTTCTCATAAAGTGAAGGACATAAAAAGAGGCACAAGGAAGTGTTTTGTTCATGACATGGTCTTAACCTATTTTGCATGAACGGATAACCTTTGAACCCGAAGGTAAACATGTCATGACAAAGGCTGTGCGTAGCGACACGTTAATGAGCATGTCTGCAGGGATGGGTAAGGCCTGTAAAAGACTCCAGTCTCCAGGTAATGTGTGCATGTGTTTATGTAGGAAAACAGCTACAGGGTAGAGAGCCAGGTCTTAAAGTGAGTGACGGTGTGTGTGTGTGTGTGTCAAGTTGACATATATAAGTCCTGATTTCTTCCCATTTCACATCCATAAAGACAGAGTGAACCCCTCAGGCGACTAAGATGAGGGAAACTGATCATCCGCTCTCTCCACTTTACCTTTTAATACGCCCTTTGATTGACACACACACACACACACACACAGGCTTCAGTAGTGTGCCCTAGATTTGCACTATAGGTTGGGTTCCTGCACACAGACTACCCTTTGGGCTTGGGGTGGTTATGCCCTAGATTGGTGATATAGGTTGGAGGTCCCAGTTATGTACCAGCCTCTGGGCCAGACACACACGTAAAGATTATGTACACACACACACACACTGACAGGGTTCCCTTTAATCCAATATTACAGCAGCAGGTGAGGAGAGCGGCAGGTGGAAACACTCGGGGGCTGGTAAACAAAAACAAACTCAGGGTTAGATGGATGCAGAGAGGGAGGGAGGTGGGTTTTCCTCCATGCTGCATGTACACTACGCTGTGTTTTAGCAGGTTTTATTACAAATTTTCTCACTTCAGTCTCAACCTGTCAGATGTAATTGTTTAGGTATATTTCACCTGTATAAACCTTATACGTGCTGCTTTTTTTCTCTTGCATTTTGCTCATTTTTTCTGTATTTTACCTCTCGTGATGTACTGAAGTATTCCCTGTGCTATTGTATCTCACTTCTCAGAACTGAATCTCCCTGTGAATCAAATAAGCGCCTCGACAAACAAGTCTTAAGATACTGAAAACATGAACAACAAATGCAATCTTATCTCCTGGTGTAAGGCTAACAGCGATTTGGATCTGTTTTCTACTTGAACTTGTGCACTCAGATTTTTTTTTATAAAAATGAAAGATAAGACTCTGAGCTCAAAACAACTCAAAACCAACTGTGTGAATCCCATCAGATCAATGTACACAAATGCAGCACAGAGCAGAAAAACAACCACAGAAGAGCAACACGACGGCACAAACTCGACAAAAACAAAACGATACAGGCAAAACTCCGAAGAACTGGAACCAAAACAGATGCTGCTAAAAATACAAAGATAACAATGGGCGTAATAGGTGTAATGATGGGGACGCATTTAAAATGCAAAGCATGATGATGGAGGAGATGGAAGAAGAAAGAGGAGGAGGTGGGGAGCTGGGATACTCACACACACACACACAGAGTGTGTGATGGGCTTCCCCTGAATTGATGTTGCTGTATGCCCTAATGAGCAGAGGGAATACACAGGATCTCACCGCTCCAAGCTACTCATTTGGCCGCATGTGCGTGCACGTGACGGGAGTGTGAGTGTGTGTGTGTGTGTGTGTCTGAGATGTTTACGTTTCTGCTTGCAAGTACCTGAGTGCATGGATGCCTGAACGCACGCCACAAATGTGACTGTATATGAACGTGTATGTGTGTGTGTGTGTGAGAGAGAGAGAGTGAGTATGAGCAGTGGGGGGGTCGCCCACTGATGCGAACAAAGGCAGCAGCTATGAGAGTCATGACGACCTTTAAGAGTGACTGGATGGTAAATACCCCCCCACCTTCCACCCCCTATCACTCTTCGTCCTCTCTTCCTTTCTCCCCCATGTCCCTCTAAGCCCTCGTCTCTTTCACCTTTCTTCCTCCATCCCTGCCTCCAGTCCTCTCTCATGTTGGATCAACACCCTTCAGCCATATGATGCAGTGCTGGAGTAAACAAGAGGAAGCGAACGGAGTATGTGAGCTCGGTGTCACACATGGAGTCAGTGAAGACCCTCAGAGTGTGTGGCTGACATGAGAGGATGTCTTTCTCTCTGGCTCTTGTTATGTCCTCTTCCTGGTGTTAGAGCATGATGTATTTGTGCTGTGACAGACATACTTTGTCACATATCTGAGAACTTATTCAACTGAATCAAACATCATAAGCACAGGTTTTTAAATGTTGTGAGCATGATATTGAACTTTAAAGAAACACATATATGTTATTGTTATATCCATGGCATGGATGGTATCTATGTACATTAGTGCAACTATAAGCCATACCATAAACAATCAACACGTTTCACATGCTGCAATTTATGAACAAAAGACATTTTGAGCCGCAGAAAAAATGTTTTATTCATTACAAGTGTTACCACTTGAGAAGAATAAATTCAGATAAAGTGCTGTTTTGGCAGCATTAAATATCCCACATATAATCACTGTGTTTATATATTATTATATATAAAATACAGTATGTTTTTTACAGTAATAAAACGCCTCTTCAGGATCATTTTCAACCTGTCTGCTGGTCAAATTCTCCATCAAATATTCTGAACTCAGAACAATTCATTAGTAAGAAGTGCTACATGCAGATTCATGTGTCCTTGGCTTGAGTTGATGGACAGCCGTCACCTCTCTCGGCTTCCTTCAAGGATTGGAGGAACCTGCTCCTCCAGCCACATTCCACCTCATCACCGTGTTTGTGTGTTCATTAGTGTTTAGTAGCAAGTGCAGTGGTGATAATGGTGGTAGTAAGAGCAGCATGAGTTTAGATGCTGCCCCCCCATCTCACCAAGTGCTTCCTTCTCTCCGACTGCCACACACACACACACACACACACACACACACACACATTCCTGTACAAGCATCATAGTGAGGTCCAGATAAGTTCACATGTAGAGTGAGGACCACCCTTTCTGCTATACTTAGAGACAAATGAATACCACATTTCAGCACTAGATGTCTCCCTGATTCCAGTTTCCACCTCAGATTCTTTAAAAAAAAATGTTTTTCTCTAAAAGTTTGGCACCATTGAAGTGAGGACCTTTTCATAGGGGGCGCTGTTAAGTTCGTTTCAGAACAGACTAATTTAACTGTGTTCTGTATTTAGCCTGCAGTCACTCTTTATACATCTTATGTTTTAATAAAGAACATTAATGTAATAATAAATCAGTGTGGAAGTGTTTGAAATTCATAGATAAGGAGAATACCTAATATTAATGTTGTGACCATCCACTAAACTGCTGTACTAAGATACATCTGTACTTTTACTATAAAATTACCTCTTTATCAAAGTGAACTAAACTTTCCAATAAAAAATGATCAGTTATCAGTTATCATACAACTTCAAACAAAGCTTCAATAAATACTGTTTAAATCTTTTAGATTGCCGTATTTTATGTAGATATCTTTTAACATGTATATATATTATATTTCATGCATATTGCTGTTTGCACCAGGGATGATGAGAAACACTATTTCAATTCTCTGTATGTCCTGTACATATAGCAGCATTGACAATAAAGTTGACTTGACTTTTTGTAAATTTTATTTAAACTTGTGGACTGAACTGTACTGAACACAAACCAACAATGGTGGTATTCTTTTACTTAAGAATATATATTAATGAGAGAGAGAGGAGTGAGAGAGTTAGAGTGATAGAGACAGAGAGAGAGAGATTTAGAGTGAGACAGAGATACAGAGAGAGAGAGAGACAGAGAGAGAGTGAGAGACAGTGATAGAGAATGACAGAGTGAGAGAGTTAGAGTGATAGAGACAGAAAGAGAGAGTTAGAGCGAGAGAGAGAGAGAGAGTTAGAGCGAGAGAGAGATAGAGTGATATGTTTAGACAGAAAGAGATAGAATTAAGCAGAAATAGTGATAAAGAGAGAGAGTCTATCCTCTATCCTCCAGTTTATCAAAAAAAAAAGAAAAAAAGTCACATTCAAACTCACCACCTTAATCACTTGACAGGAAGTGTATAAACGCTTGTTAACTGAGAAGCAACTGACGCTGTTGGACAAATGTAGTAAAGTTACAATTATCGTATTTATATATACTTGAGTATTAGCACAAATGTTTAAACATGCCAACTAAGTAGAAAGCTGAATGCTCTTCAGTAATTCAGTTTCCGTGTCACAGATCTGCGATTTAGGGTAACAATTGTGTTGTGCACAAAGTTTTTAACGTCCTTCCAGGACCTTAGCTTCAAGGATTTCTCCTTCATTAGGCATCTCACACAGTCCTCTTTTCCTGGGACTCGACGCTCTTCTGTGAACCTGCTCATGTGTCTGTTGACAGCTGCCCTCTCTGCTTCACTCCATGGCCTCCTTACCTTCTGCTTTGGTAGCTCTATAGATTAAAAAGAAGACAATAATGCAAATTGTAACATAGAACACAATGTAGTCATGGCTCGTGTATTGTTGTCGCACAGAAAGAACCTCATAGTAGCTTTGAAATCTAAGTTTGCACGTATTCACACAGGATCAGGCGCTCTGGGAAAAACTGAGGTCTTTCAATTCATTTCAGTGGTCGTCAGTTTCTGCAGTCCCAACTTTTGAGAAAACAGAGCCTGACATCACACTCTGGCCACCAATCAGACACTTAGATAGGTCAAACCTCCACAGACAGCCAGAAATGTCTCTGAAACTGTCTCTGAGACTATCCAGGTCGATAACAGACTAAACTCTGATAATCTACCCATGTGTGTTCTGTTTATTTCATTCTAAATCTGAGTCTGTTTACGTTCACAATTTACCTGTTTTTTTCTCCTTTTTTTTCTTGCTTTTTCCTCTTTTCTTTTCATCCTGTCTGTGGGGTTCACGTGCCCTTTGGGCAGAGAGGTCAGGCATTCCATCTGAAAAACAAACATAAAATGACAACTCATAAAACGCAGCACAGGAAAGAAGACGTACTCAAAGCATGCACCTGCACAGATACTGATACACGAGTTAGCATAGAAGGGTATGCATCAAGATCACTTTCAGATCACACCAGCCCCACCACTGACTAACCAAACAAACCTGCTACAGCTGTGGAGGACTATTTTTGGACACTAGATTTGAAATATATGTTGATTTATGTTTAAAGAACAATGAAATAACTCAAGAATATAAAGTATCTCAACTGTTGTATGTACATGTATGTATGTACTGTCTATGACAGGCTGTCTCACACTATATTAATCACAAATCCAGTCATCAAAATCACAGAAAGAACCTCATAGTAGCTTTGAAATCTAAGTTTGCACGTATTCACACAGGATCAGGCGCTCTGGGAAAAACTGAGGTCTTTCAATACATTTCAGTGGTCGTCAGTTTCTGCAGTCCCAACTTTTGAGAAAACAGAGCCTGACATCACACTCTGGCCACCAATCAGACACTTAGATAGGTCAAACCTCCACAGACAGCCAGAAATGTCTCTGAAACTGTCTCTGAGACTATCCAGGTCGATTAACAGACTAAACTCTGATAATCTACCCATGTGTGTTCTGTTTATTTCTTCTAAATCTGAGTCTGTTGCACAATTTACACCACAACATAATCACATGAAGAAGTTTGATTTGTGTCCCATGATTAGAGAGAGAGAGAGAGAGAGAGAGAGAGAGAGAGAGAGAGACAGGGCTTTGGTAGAGACACATAGAACAACAACAACAGAGTGCCGGCCTTGATAAAGCTGTTATTAATCAGAGAAATAAAAAGTTATTTTCTGATTGTTTCACAGCGGTTACAGTCAGCAGGTATAGACACACCCACAGCAACCCACCTACGTTCCCCTCACCCCCTCAACTCTGCTACAAGTTGCCACAATCCATGATCCTGTGTGAATGCACGCTTTGTTTGTCTTTTCTGCTCAGTTTATGAATGTACCTGTTTTTTTTCTCCTTTTTTTTCTTGCTTTTTCCTCTTTTCTTTTCATCCTGTCTGTGGGGTTCACGTGCCCTTTGGGCAGAGAGGTCAGGCATTCCATCTGAAAAACAAACAAAACGACAACTCATAAAACGCAGCACAGGAAAGAAGACGTACTCAAAGCATGCACCTGCACAGATACTGATACACGAGTTAGCATAGAAGGGTATGCATCAAGATCACTTTCAGATCACACCAGCCGCACCACTGACTAACCAAACAAACCTGCTACAGCTGTGGAGGACTATTTTTGGACACTAGATTTGAAATATGTTGATTTATGTTTAAAGAACAATGAAATAACTCAAGAATATAAAGTATCTCAACTGTTGTATGTACACAAGACTCTGACAGACAGGCTGTCTCACACTATATTAATCACAAATCCAGTCATCACAATCACTGAAAGAACCTCATAGTAGCTTTGAAATCTAAGTTTGTTTGTTTTCTACTCAGTTTTATAGAACCTACCTGTTTTTTTCATCACCACTTTCTTTTTTCCTTTTTTCTTCCGTGGTTGCTCTTCATCCCATCTTCTTCTTTGGCTCAGATCTAGAACTGTAACAGACAAACATTAGTTCCTATTAATTCAGGTATAGTGGATTTGAAAGTTCCTGTGCATTCAAGATAAAGAATAAATTATACTGAAACAACTACAGATGAATTCAAGTATGGAAAACTTTTACACCAAAAGGCAGGAGTAAGACTATTTAACTCACCATCTATATCTGAACTTTGATCCTCAGATGTGTCATAGCCTCCATCTGAAAAACAAGAGCAAAAGATTTAAGTATGGGGAAAAGATACTTAAAGCATCTGTATCTGCTAAATGATAGAATAAAAACGTACCATCATCCACCTTCCTGCTTCGTTTCCTTCTGGTCACACGAGTCGATGTAGGCCTTTTAGCTGCAAACAGTGACAAATGTTAGTGCTCAAATAATCAAGTACAAACACTACTGTGATTTAAAAGAGCTCCATTTATGAGGACAGAAAACAAACAAACAAATCCCATAATGCAGTGCAACACATTTTATAGAAGTGGAAATACAGTGTTCTAACAATACAGCAATTTTATTTCAAAATATAAAGTTGATGGAATACCCACTATTTGTTGTTAATGAAGCCTATTATTATTTTGAGGTAATGGTGAAGGGTATTAATTAAAAAAAGAAAAGAGAGAGAGAGAGAGAGAGAGAGAGAGAGAGAGAATGAGATAGAGAATGAGAGACAGAGTGATAGAGAATGAGAGAGAATGAGAGACAGAGTGATAGAGAATGAGAGTGAGAATCAGAGACAGTGATAGAGAATGAGAGTGAGAATCAGAGACAGTGATAGAGAATGAGAGACAGAATGAGAGAGAGAATGAGAGACAGAATGAGAGAGAGAATGAGAGAGAATGAGAGACAGAATGAGAGAGAGTGATAGAGAATGAGAGTGAGAGTTAGAGTGATATGTTTAGACAGAAAGAGATAGAATTAAGCAGAAATAGTGATGAAGAGATAGAGAGAGAGTCTATCCTATCCTCCAGTTTATCAAAAAAAAGTCACATTCAAACTCACCAGAGATGGGAATGACATGCGGGAAAAAGCCACAGGTTGGATTTGAACCCTGGGCTTCTGCAGCAAGGACTGAGCCTTCACACACGGGGCGGCTGCTCTACCAGCTGAGCTAAACAACACCACGAGCGTCCTAATTCTTAAAAATGTACCTTCTTCTTCTTCTTCTTCTTCTTCTTCTTCTTCTTCATCATCTTCTTCTTCTTCTTCCTCTCTGCCTCGTGTCCTTTCCCTCTGTGGGACACACTCAGATGTTGATGTCGGAGTTTCATCTGTGAAGATAAAGATCAAATATTAGTACTCAGTGATCAAGTCAAATACTCAAGTTTGTAAATTACTGTTCTTTAAAAGTTACACAACATATATGGCAACACAAGAAAACCGCTGATACATTCACAACAGAGCAGGACAGGTCAAGATCAGTTACAGTGTATACATACCACGGACAGAAAGATCAATCGTGCTGAGGTTCTTCCCTGTTAAAGCCCCAGTACCTTGCTCCATTGCAAACAGAAGTTTACTTATCTTGGCAATTTGAAATGTTTTGTCAGTCTGTCTATAAAAGTCACGGTGAACTCTGATGTCATGCCCCATGAACCTTGCAACTTGTTCCAGCTCCTGCTCACTGAGATCCAGGAGTTGACACAGTGTGGCAACCTGTTTTCTTAGTTTAGTTGATCTCAGGAGTTCAGGATTTTCTGCTTTACTTTCCTCTGCATATTTACGCAGGCAGTCACATCCACGTATGTTTGTCATTGCACCAGATCTTGCAAAGAGGTAAGGATTTTCTGCAGGTATTCCAGCATCATCTCTCTTTTCCATCAACAAATCGATTGACTCCTTCATTCTCTCCGTCAAGAAAACCGGTACCCTTCCGGCCTCTTTTTCCCCGGACTTCTATGCGTGTTAGTAGCTTGCTCAGCTCTTTCTCTAATGGCGACAGGGTTTCATAAATGTCTTCATTTATGGGATTTGTGCCTGCTTTTTTGTAGGTCTCCAGAGTTAGGCGTGATGCTTCCCCTTCACGCCGCTTGTTAAAGATGATGACCTGCGCCAGAACAGTCTCATTTAACTTCTTGTACGCTGTTAAACTCAGCTGTTGCGTCAGTTCCACCTTTGCTTCATCTTCTACCATCCTGAGATGGTTTCTCAGTGCCATCACATTTTTGGTGAGGGGTATGTCATCTTGTTTATTCCACCTCTTTTCCTGAATAGTTTGGTGAGCGCTGACAGAAACATGGGTTTTCCAGTTTTTTTTCCAAAAGTTCCAGGAATTTTTTTGCCTTTCTCTCAGCCATGTCATCATCATTCATAAGAGTCTGCCCAATCAGGACCTCCACAGCTCCTTTAAGACAGTATCCAATTCTGACAACTGTTGAAGGTTTTCCATACTCATTTTTGCTTGGACTAAATGCTGTGAGCTTCTTAGCCACATTGACAACAAGTTGAAATTTTGATGGTACACACAAGTCTTCGAGATCCTTCACACTCTTGTCCATATCTTTGGCAACCAACATGAATCGGCCGAGCTCTCTCATTCTTTGTGCAATGTATTGATGCCGTGACTTCACACGGCCATGTTTAGCATAGAGTGAATCACCATATCTACAAATCAACGAGTCACTCCTGATGTGAAAGGACACATCATCTTGTCGCATGTTATTAATGACATCCTGACATCCACCAGTGGAAGCTGCTATTGGAAGCAGGCGTGCAGCAAGACTTTGCACTCTTCTTGTCTTTATGTCACCAGTTACACATGCTTTTTTTACTTTTGCATGAGGACTGATGTCTCCACAAATCCTTTTTAGCAAACATTCCATAACAATATTGGCAGGGCAAATAATCCTCAACAGAAGCATTATAAGAGGGCTGCTTCCATGTCACTACTTCTCCTCTGCCTTTTTCCAGGACTTTGGTATTGTGCTTGAAATCACCTTTATTTCTCAGTTGTTCCAAAAGAGCCTTTCGTTCTTTTGAGCCTGTGGGAAAGCTAAAAGCATATGCTACGTCCTTTATTTCCATGTGTTTTCTCTGCAAATGCCTTGCAATTTTTAGGTTTGATTGCCCACAGTAAAGACAATAATGGCTTTTGTCCCATGCTCGTTTTTTATCTTCTCTTTTTGTACATGTCTTTATGGTCACAGTTGATTCTGTTCTGTTTTTTCTTTTGTTTTGCATATGTTCTTTGGCTCTTGTGTTTATGAATGGTGCACTTGCCTCTTCGGTGGTCATCTTCTTCTCTGGACAGTTTGTCAAAAGCTTTGTCTGGAGTTTTCCCGCTGTCATCCTCACTGGATGATGATGAATCATATAAGGGATTGTAATCTGGGTCCAATATGTCAATGCACCATTCAATTTCAGATGTGTCGTCTGACTCTTCATGGATGATGTCCAACTGTGAGCAAAAAGCATAAGCATTATCATCAAGTAAAAGTCATCACAGTCACCATTCAATTCAATAAAGTTTTATATAGCTCCAAATAACAAAAATGATCTCATGACACTTTCCATACAGAGCAGGACCATACTCTTTATAATATTATTGTTATTACAGTTCCACCATGAGCACACAGTTGGCGACGGTGGCAAGGAAAAACCTCTTTTAACAGGCAGAAACCTCAAACAGACTCAAGCTTAGATTAGATGGAGAGTTAGACAGATAAATAGAGAGACAGAGACAGAGAGAGACTCAAGTCAACTTTAAAGAAACACCTAACCTAATCACTATCTTATAAATGGACTCACTCACTTAGCCTGAGTGATGTTACTTAGTCACTAAGGTTGCATTGTGACATAACAGTGGGACACATTTCATCCAGTTTTGGTTGTATGGACATTATAAAAGCCATGATCTTAACAGGAAAAGTAATGCATGGAGAAATATCAGCAGTCAAATGGCGAAACTACCAGCTCTGTGAATGGACACAGTTTGTGAACTTAGCTTGACAAATCTAAAGCTAAGGTTAACTGTTGTTTGTATGTTAGATAAGCCAGGTATACACAGTGACATTATGCTTTGTATCATATGCATAGCTATAACAGTTGGTGACCAGAAAATGTTAGCTTAGCAACATTAAAGCCCATCATGTCGTGTAAAAAGTACATATTTGCTGACTGCACTGCAGTTTTCCTCTGCAAGCACTCTGCTTCGTGCCCTACCTCACCGTGAGCTATCTGTAAATCTTTTATCATATGGAGGCAGCTTTAATTCCAAAGCCTCCAGATGTTGATTCTTGTGTGCATTGACCTCGGTTTATCATGTTCTAGTTTAAAATACCTCATTTAACACTAGATTACTAGCACTGCTAACTATTCCAGTAAAGACAGAAGTCTGTATCATGATAGAGGGAAGATTTTATGAAAGCACATACCTGCTTTGACTCTGCCATAACCTCTGGGACCTAACACCACGAGAAGATAGAAACTTATTTTGTTATACAGTTCAGCTGGACAGTGATGCTTTAGTGCTGCATTCATCTTTTCATATGTGGGTGAAGACATTTTAAATATTCATTATTTACTACATGACACATCCCATGTAGTGCAATGTGCTATATACTAACAACTCTGTAAAGTATAGAATTCAACACCTGTATTAGGGTTTAAAAAAGCATGATAACAGACTTTATGGCAGCTGAATTATTGTATGAGGTTTACTCAGTAACATGTAAAGTAGCTTTATTCAGTCACTTTGTGAAATTAATTGTAGGCTGCAGGTAAAACGTAACTGATTTCAGAAAACAAGTGTAATCTACACAGAGAATAACCAAAGGATAATATTTTCTTTTAGGATAGCTCTAAAGGCTCACACCGGGACGTCAGCGGCGGCTGCGCCACGGTTCAGCTCCGTCCTCTGCCGAGCGTCAACTCACACCGGGCACGTACTGGCAGCGTAGCGAACTAGCCATATTCACGCGAGATCACGAGATCACCCGAGAATCCCGAACATACGCGAGTCCCCGCGATGAACTGTGTATAAAAGAAACAACAACAAACAGCTAACTTTGCTTCTCCGACGTGGGAGAGATTATAAAAAGGATCTGTTGTGTCATAAATTATTGTGTGTTGTTCCACTTCAACAATTAGTCTCTCGTTGTTCATGTTGAGACTCTTTGATTGACTGACAGCTGACCTGGTGCCACCGGTCATGACGTAATGTGGACGTGAAGCTGTGACAGGCGACATGAACTGCATTTTGTGTTTTATTTTGAAAGGGGGCGGAAGTGTATTACGCTGATTCTGTGTTGGATTTCCTGTCTGGTGCTATCTGCTCCGTTGAAACTGACGCGGTTTAGCAACGGCTCGCGTCAAAAATAGAAGTGCTACGTAAAGATAGCGCTGCGGAGCGGAGAGACGCTTCTGGGAGCGCCCGGTGTGAGTGCTCTCATTGATTATAATGGCGTTGCTGATCGCTGCCATTATAATCAATGAGAGCACTCACACCGGGCGCTCCCAGAAGCGTCTCTCTGCTCCGCAGCGCTATCTTTACTGTCAGTCAATCAAAGAATCTCAACATGAACAACGAGAGACTAGTTGAAGTGGAACAACACCCAATAATTTAAGACACAACAGATCCTGTTAATAATCTCTCCCATGCCGGAGAAGCAAAGTTAGCTGTTTGTTGTTGTTGTTTCTTTTATGCACAGTTCATCGAGGGGACTCGCGTATGTTCGGGATTCTCGCGTGATCTCGCGTGAATACGGCTAGTTCGCTACGCAGCTGAGTCCCGTGTAAAACATCAAACCACTATTTTTTTTCATGGTGCCGGCTGTCAGTCATGTCTGTGTGCCAGTATGCCAGTATCCCTTTAAAACAGGGGTGTCAAACTGTTCCACAAAGGGCCGGTGTGGCTGCAGGTTTTCTTTCCAACCAAGCAGCAGCAAACCAGACTTGACTCATTCAATCAGCTGATCTCAGTCTTCAGAGAGTTGATTGGTCAAACTGTGTGCTCTTGGTTGGTTGGAACAAAAACCTGCAGCCACACCGGCCGTTTGTGGAACAGTTAACAGAACTGAGTTAACTGAGTGAACAGTCACATAAGTACAAAAAGGTTTTCATGCATTAGTAATTATGGATAAAGCAAGCCATGAAAAAAAAAGACTGTTTCATCTTTACAGTACTGTTGGTGTCTTTAAACTGCATAGGCTAAATTTTACAGTCACAATAGTTGTAAAACACAATTTCCTGCAGTTATCAAATCTTAAGAAATATGTTCCAAAATTTCCTACAAAATTCTAACATGCTATAGAGACACTAAAGACACTATCTACAACACCGCAAGCTAAACGTCACTGAGTTCAAGTATTGAAATCATGTCACATAATCATCATCTGTAGGCTGCTTTGCCCCCTAAAAAATCAATCTTTGCAGTTCAAGTTCATTATTACTTGTGAGTTCTACAAAAACACACAATTTCTACTTCAAAATTATTCAAAAATTAATTTGACTTATTGACAATTCAAGTCCGCACTAAAAAGTTTAAAGTTGAATAAGTTTCTTCTTGGCCAAATAATGCTATTAAGATAGTGGCATGGAAGCAAACAAAGAAAAAAGACAACTTAAAAACTTAAAAACTTTACCTGCACTGAAGGTGAATAATGTAGGCGAAGTCGCTCCAGCCTTCTGCAAAATCTCCTCAGGTCCTCTCCCTGTCTCCGTCTCTCCATGCCATGTGCTCAATTTAAAGTTCAATTGAGAGGAGAGGTGGGGGATGGGCAAGGTAACGCCGCTCAGCTCAGCTCAGCTCAGCTCTGCTCTGAGGCAGCAGCAGCGTGCAGGTGCTGTGGGGCGGGGCCCCTCCCCTTGATGGGCCATTAATTAAGGGCGAGCTGAAGGCAGCGGAGGACCACACAATATTCTGCACTTCAACTGTGACTGACACAGGCCTGTACACAGGCCACAATGTGGAAAATACACCCAGAACTAATATTACACTATTTAAATACTTTAATACAAGTAAGTAAGGTAAGTAAAAGTAAAAGCATCAACATATAGTATCAAAGTACCAAAAGTAAAAAACTCTTTTGCACTCCATAGGAGTTTATTTTAACTGAGTAGCTGAACTCCAGGGATCAATAAAGTTTGACCTTTACCAGTTACAATAATTTATTTGTACTTTGCATCATTCATCTGAATCTGTAAACATGTAAACATATAAACCTCTGAAATGTAGTGGAGTAAATATATCAACCTCTGAAATGTAATGAAGTAAATATATCAACCTCTGAAATGTAGTGGAGTAAATATATCAACCTCTGAAATGTAATGAAGTAAATATATCAACCTCTGAAATGTAGTGGAGTAAATATCAACCTCTGAAATGTAGTGGAGTAAATATATCAACCTCTGAAATGTAGTGGAGTAAATATGTCAACCTCTGAAATGTAGTGGAGTAAATATGTCAACCTCTGAATTGTAGTGGAGTAAATATATCAACCTCTGAAATGTAGTGGAGTAAATATGTCAACCTCTGAAATGTAGTGGAGTAGAATATGAATACTTTTCAGAAGATTGAAATACTCAAAGTAAGTGTAGTCAAGTCCAGTAAATGTACTCAGTTACTTTTCACAACTGATATATCATTACAAACAATCTGTCAGTATATTGCAGTCCACTTCACTGCTAAAGTTTCAAAACAGACAATAGTTATAATGAAATGATCATAAATGGATAAATAACCCTGGATGCTTTACACATATGGCAATGGATAACCAGCTAAATTTGACCTAAAACATAGTATGTATACTATCTGACCCATCTTTCATCCTAGCCTTTATTTAAAGTTGTGATTCTGTTATGTTTACTTTCCTTTCTTAACATTTCCCCCACTGTGTTTTTTGCATTTATCCACACTATTTTTCCACACAGGCTGATCCTCAGTTCTTCATGTTTGAATTGATATTTACTCATTTTTCATTGACACCGACAATAAGTATATATATACATATATTCTTTTTTTTTAATATTCTTGGTTAGCTAATTCAGGTTTGACTTGTCTATAAATGAATAAGGAGTGTCCCCACTAAGGATACTAAGTCACTAGTACGTAAGCTAATAGCTAGTTAAATTAATATTGATGTTATTTTTCTTTGATTAGTTATTGTCTAGGCATAGAAGCTCCCAAGACCAGCTGCAGGTGCCACTGAGGATTTGGAGGTGGAAAGGAGCACAGAGCTTCTACAATACATTGAGTTAACACTTAACCAGGGTTAATGTGACAGACAGTGCCCATGTGAATGTGAACACACGATATAGCTATAGAAGAGGCTGGGTGGCTACCACTGTTTGTGAGACGCAGAGGCCTGCTTGCCGATCAGCTCCATTCAGCTGTTCATCAGAAAAACACCAGGCAGGACAATGATAATTCTATCTAGAGGCAAACAGGTCAGTGACTGGCTGTCCAAAGTGATCCCACAGGTAACTGTCCAAATACAGGTGAAGTTTACCTTTACTCTGAACATCACACCAACCAAGAAGGTTGTTCTTTGCCCTATAGCTAATGTGAGAAGTACCCCAATCCCCAACACAATATGTAAAAGCACTGTCCAAAAGCCTGTGTAAGTAAGTATTTATGGCTTCTCTTTGCTCTATCAGGCTAAACATGTAGATAAAGTGAGCAGGGCCAGCAAACAGCAGCTGAGATAAAATAATCAAAAGTGTGTAAGAAAAGGAAAATAAACGTAATAATACTTACTTATAGTAATACTGAATATACTTAATATTAAGTAATAAATTATTAATATACTTAATAATAGACCTTTTAAATAATCTAAACCCAGCTATGACAAAGATGTGGCTTTCTTTATCACATCAATTATCTATGATATTAAAATATAGTTGACATTTTATTTTAAAATTTGTGCCACTAGAATTACCACAAATTAAATGTTTACTTTCCTGTTGATATATAAAACTGTTTTTCTATTTTATCATCTTAATATCTTAGTTTTGCATGTTAGTGTGCTAACATTCGCCAATTACTACTAAACACAGTACAAGCAAGTACAGCTGAGGCTCAATGAAATAATAATAATATTTATAATTATTATTATAATTTATTTAAAGGTTTTAATTTAATGAAAAAAACAATAGGATGTTTATGTCTTGCATATAGTGCTAGATTAAATTCATCCAGGGGAACTAAGTGTCAGATCAGACAATTACAAATCTGTCCATATTGTTAAGATGTTTCAGTCTGACAAAGACAGAATGACATTGTCATCCCTAAAGCCACATTGCTTGTGTGGCTAAAAATAGCAGCCCTAAAGTCAGAAGAACAAGGCAGAAAGCCATGTTAGCGTTGTTGTGTGAGCAGTAAATACACTGTTTACTGGGTTCTGTGATAAATATCATATTATCATTTACAAGGTTTAGTTTAGTTCCTGTTTGAATGTCAGTAAATCGAAAATCTACATAATAAAAAGGTATTCAGCAAGAGCTAGGTCTCTGTAACAATTCAATATATTATCAAAAGGTAATCTTACAGAAATTTGCTTCCTCAGTGTTTGCATTATTTATGCTATCAGAACATGAATACATCTAAAAATAAATATGTTGGAGAGTTTTTGTAATGTACAATGTAGACTTTAAACCATATATACCGTATGCTTATGTCAACATATTATTTGAATCACTGGACTGTGTGTAAATGTTTAGATATAAAGTAATTACAGTCTTCCCACTAAGGTCCACCAGGAACTGAAACACTAACTATTGCTAACATTAACATAGTGCATTGCTGACTAACAAATGTACACTTATGTTGTAAATTTACTATTTAATGCTAAATGGTAAAAGAAAGAAGACTGAAACATTACTCATTAATGTATGATATGATAGGTGAGTGAGTAACAACTTCAAAATCTGTCCTTTTTCTCTGTGGTGGAATAAATGATCAATAGAGAGACAGATAGAGAGTAAGTGTGTGTGGTGTAATAACTCATCACTACCAGTGGAGATGATAGAGAGCAAAATGTACATAAGGTGCATTACTGGTCAAAGCCAGTAGGAGTGATAGAGAGCAAAATGTACATAAGGTGCATTACTGGTCAAAGCCAGTAGGAGTGATAGAGAGCAATAAAGTGCATTAACGGTCAAAGCCAGTAGGAGTGATAGAGAGCAAAAAGTGTGTGTATTCAGAGTATGAGTCTTTAGTACACACACATGAAAATACACACACAAATTTCAGTTTACTATTTTTCTGAGGACCCCTCTGAAACTTTGAGAGAAGCATATAAACAGCCTCTGGAGGCCATTGCAGTGAAAACAAAGTGAGGACCGGCCTAAATGTCCTCACTCTGTAAAATGGTCCTCACTCCAAGGGTCTAAAACTGGGGGTGGTCCTCACAAATATAGCTGTACAAACACACACACACACACACACACACACACACACACACACACACACACACACACACACACACACACACACACACACACACACACACACACACACACACACACACAACCTGCCAATAAGTGCCATAAACCACACGGACATAAACACACACAAGCACCCTTTTATCACCGCTGAGTTTGATTATAAACACCTTGCCTTTAACCACAGCAGACAGACACACACCCACACACCTCCAGTCCCTCAGCTCCCCGGAGAGCGATACACACACTGGAGGAAGGGGCCTCTTTCCCAATTACACCTCCAAGGAGGGAGGGAGGGAGGGGGTGTGTGGTGGTAGCTGTGTGTGTGTGTGTGCCAGTGTGCATCAGGGTGTGTTTGTGTGTGTTTGCTGAAGGTGCTCATAAAAGCCCTGGAGATTGAGCTGATGGAGGGCATTATAAAAGGCCTATCAGCTGGTCCAATCGTTTCACACAGCCTCGAGGCAGGACAAAGGATCTGCCCGCCACTCAACATCTACCTAAAGGCCTTTTACTTACACCCCTCCCCCTTTACTCTCCCCCTTCTTATTCTTCCTCTCTTCCTCTTCCTCCCCAATTTATTTGCCATTTGTGCAATTGTTAACCTTGACTTGCGCTTGGAGAGCGAGCCGACGTCTTGCCCATTGGCACTTCAGTAGTTGTTGGTAAAGGACGGAGACAACCAGTCATTAGTGGTCAGATAATCAATTCAAGTCACAATGCATGTTTGGATGACCTTTATGCTGAGTCTTTCTTTAGCAATGAAAATTGCGCTGGAGAGGAGAAAAAGACAGACGAGAGACAGAAGGGTAGAGTGAGCAAGGGAGGAAGGGAGGGAGAGAAATTGAGGGAAAGGGTGTGTTTTCGGGGGGGGAGGTCTCCATCAGGCGAGCATTATCTCTCCGATTAATTTACTGCTGTGCGGTATGAGGATGTGACACTGAGCGTGAAGAGACAGCCGTGACAGAAAAAATGAAAATACCAAGAGAGAGAGAGGGAGAGAGAGGGAGAGAGAGCCCACCCCTTCCTTCTTCCCGCTCAAGCATGTCAACAAGTCCACACAAAGGCCCCTGCGCTCCATTATCCCATACAGCAAATCTACACTCATGCATCCATATAAGCAACATCTATACGTTTATGTCGACAGCACTTTTACCTGGTTTTACACTCAATTTAATTATCATATGAGGAGCAACAACAACTGCATAAGCTTTTGTTTATGTCAATTCTATGGAAACAACATATTGCCTCTCATGAAGCAAGCTCCTGCCAGTATGCATGCTGACAAGAGGTACTCCATCAAATCTGACCATTTGAGACAAAGAGGCACAAAGTGCTCGCTGCTGTTCACACACTTGGATTCTGTGAGTGCAGTGAAACAGGCGAAGGTAACCTAAAGTGTGATTACATGCACTTAAGTAGGTAGCTCAGAGGAAAAAACGCTACACGGATAATCGGAGAACGTGTTTCCATGCAGTGCAGTAATGTGGTTACTGTAAATCTATGTGCACGTTCAGGAGGTCAGAAACCACATTTTCTACCCAATCTGCCATCTTAGTGACAGAAATGGTTGCCAGTGACTGTTAACGCCCTCTCTTTTATGTAACCTGAATTTGTATCAAGTCAGAGCACCAAAACCAAGTTTAACAACTCACTGAAACTCTTAACTGTGGGTGTGGGACAGCACAACACTGACAGGCACAGGGATGCTGACACAAGCAGCAGGTCCCACAAATAAACACAAAAGCCTTATTTATTATTCTTTAAAGTATAGGACTTTTTTTAAAGCACCGCGTGCACCTTGATGTGCACCATGACTTCAGCCTACAGAGATTTTTAAATGTGCCTCTTATTATGAGCTTCAACACAAACATAACATCACTACAGGAAACTGCACAAAAGCCTCAATGCCGACAGAAATATATATATATGGACTCGAGAGTTGTACTCCCACCACCTGTGTGTTTGTGTCAGTATGCCGTGCACGTCTTCAGCGCTGACGCCCCGAGCAGCGGCAGGCGAAGCCAGCGAATCGACGGACACTTTCAGCCAGCCGACGTGCCGACTGTCACTTAGGATTTGGGTCAGCGCTGCACGCCTTCGCTTACAGCGGCATGCATTTAAAATCTAAACAAAAGCAGAACAAACCGAATAACATGGAGCACAACTGTGCAGAAGATGTCTCCTTCCTCATCTCTGATATCATAATCACTTGTAAATGTGTGACTGTGCACCCATCATTAATCATTAACCCTTCCTGTGGGGGTTAACTGCGAATGATTGGCATATTTACATACTTAATTGGAAATGTGCATGTGTGAGTCTGGTATGTTTAGAATCTGTATGCAGGTTCAGTAAACCGCATGTTAATTTCTTTGTAGTTATTCATTAAGGCTATTTTCTATGTAACTAAATTAGCCTTGTAAAAACAGACAGCTGAAAGAAATTAGACAGATGTGAAACCTGGAGTGTGGCAGCAGATTTCAAAATTTGAGAATGCGTTGGTGCAAAAATTTGACACAGGTTGATTTTGTTTGTCAGAGAAAGCTCAGAAAAACAACTTGTACTCGCCTCGCTGTGGTTGTCGCGACTGATTTCATATGCTGGTGCAAGTTAGCCACACTGCCTACTCGACAGCGCCAGCACACAGCTCAGCAGCAGGTTAACATCTCTCTCTGTCAGTCAGAGGAAAAACACTCTCACAGAGGCATACACATGCACGCACGCACACACACACAAAGCAGGCAACGGAAAGAGGAGACAAAGGAAGAGAGGGAGGGCTAGAGTGTGGGAGGGTGGGAGAGACACCGATCATGGGGGGAACGAAGGGGGGGGGCGAAATGAGCGGGAAAGCAGAGATGGAGAAAGCAAGATAGAATACAGTGAATCAAGGGAGAAGAAGAGGAGAGAGAGAGAAAGGGAGAAAACAGCAGGAAGGTGGATGGCAACATTAGAAAGCTCCTTAAACCATCTGGGCAAAGGGGGCGTTGAGAGAGAGAATAAAAAAGAAAGAAAGAAAAGTGGACAGTGAGAGGGAAAAGTGTACTGTAAGGAGGAGGGAAAAGGAGAGAGGGAGGAAGAGGAGAAGGCCTCAGTTTGCTCTTTGTTTTAGTGAAGACATTATTTCTTTCCACAGACGACAAAGAGTTACACAGCCTTCCAAATCCAATCCTAATAATATCATGTTTGACATGTGCTGCATATTAAAGAAAAAGGCGTACAACTGTATTCAGATTAGTGGAAATTGCGGTTTGCATCATGGCACAAGTTAACAGAGGAAATAAAAACAATGACCGTCTTGAAATAAGCTGTGCCTGGACGGAGTGTGTGTGTGTGTGTGTGTGTGTGTGTGTGTGTGTGTGTGAGTTGGGTAAAGGAGAACCCGACAAAGACTACACTACAGAGCAGCTGAAGGGAGCACCCATGTTTACATAGATGTCAATGGGAGGTCATAAATTATGCATGCTATATGGAGGAGTATGGCTGTGTAGCATCGTTTGTGTTTGTGTGTGTGTATTTAATGTGTGCAGGTCTAAACTGTGTGTGTGTCTAATGGGAGTGTTATGTTTCCTTTCCATCAAGGCTGTGAGCCTCAAACGCCTGCGAGAGAGAAAAATAAAAAAAAGAGAGATAGAGAGAGAGAGAAAGAGAGAGACCCTGGTAAACACATTCAGTTCCAGCTCGCAGTGAGGTAATGCTGCCAAAGCTACCACGATCCTCTCTCACACACACACACACACACACACACACACACACACACACACACACACACACACACACACACACACACACACACACACACACACACACACACACACACACACACACACACACACACACACACACACACACACACAGTTCTGCAGGCAGCTCTTGAGTTTGGCAGAACATTGTAGTCCCACCCGACCAAAACCCCTAAAATGATTGCACACACAAACACACACACACTCTGTCTCACATGGAAGTTGAGTTTGGCATGTGGAACCCAAATCAAAACAATAACAACCTCATCTGCAGATGCTGGTAGCTCATGTGACCGAAGCCACTGGCTCCCATTGTTTACAGGGAGGGACGGGAGAAGGGGGGAGAGAGGGAGGGTGGGAGGTGATGAATCTGTAGTTGAGGCAAACTGCTGCCTTGTTGATATTAAGAGTCCTCTAATGGTGGGGGTGGTGTGTGTGTTGAAGAAAACAGGAGATGGTCTCAACAACCTCTCTAAATTAGGGGCAGAGGGGGCAACTGTACCAGCTGTCTTCTGGATTACAACACCACCCCGAGTGTGTACACCCGGCCACACACGCACACACACACACACACACGCACGCACGCACACACACACTATATTGACCCCCAAAGCTAAAAGTGCCATGGCCGACTGTTAACCCCCTTCCAAGCTGTTGTGTACAGTGACAGGGGACAACCTGAAGATAAACAGAACAGTGAAAAACTAACCTTTACCTTCAGGGGCTGCTCTGTCTGTCCATGTGTATTTGTGTAGTAACCATTCCTCTGCTAGCCAGCTTGCAGGTGAAGCCAGTGGAGCTAATGACAAATGTCTTTGAAGAACAAAGGACGGCAGAGTGGGAGAGGGACAAAGAGAAAGTGAGTGTGTGTGTAGGAGACGGACAGAGAGAGAGAGAGAGAGAGAGAGAGAGAGAGAGAGAGAGAGAGAGAGAGAGAGGGAGGCAGAGGAAATATTACAGGGGACCCCCACAGGGAAACAACAATCGAAGCTTTATCTTACTTGAAAGGATGGATGAGTTGTGGCAAGGGCCAATTATGACTGGCTACGTTCATGAAGCAGCTAGGGGTCCACCATTTGAAGTTTGACAATTTTAGCGCCGCCGTTTATGTATTTCAAGGCTTTTAAATGTCATGAGGATTTCTGAGGGAAAGTCACATGAGCCTGAGAACCAACAATAATTGGAAGCAAAAGTTGCAAACAGCTTGCTGGATGAATAAATCAGTGATCAAAAGATTGTCTAAGGATGAGAAATGTCACTTTTCCAAATATTAAGGTACATGCTTCACTATAACTGAAGTCAGTCTTATAAAACTGCTGCCGGTTAGTCTGCACTGTATGTATATGTGGCCAAGTGCGTGAGCTTGAAACCATCACAGTGTCTTATTTACAGTTCTGGTCCACTGACTGCACGCAGCTTTAGATCTTACTGGAGACACCAAAGACCACAGAGCCCCCTTATTGGATTATGAAGTAAGAGGATATTCCGCTGTTGTCCTATTCGGGAACAATTTATGTAGATCGGCCCCAGCAGATGGCTGTTAGATGTCAGACTAACGAATGGCTAACTTTCAATTAACTTTATCGCTCCCTCCTCACAACAGAAGGTCTTTTTGTTGAGGGAGACATCTGTGGCGTAGTTGTGACTAAATGTCTGGTTTATCTAACTAAGCGGTAGATTCAACAGTGTTGAGAAATATTCAGAGGATGCCAACTGTTGAGATGTTGCATGTCAAATAGCTTTATCATCTCTTGGAGCCCAGATATTCTGTCTTGAGACACGATACTGGCAAAGAGTGAACAGTGAGTCAAGCCAATTGTCGCACTATTGCTACTCCAAGTTTGCACGACTGCTGCTTGTGTGAACACTTATATTTTTGCTCTCTTGGAGGTGGAATTACATGCCACTGTACTAAACACATTATAGCCTCTCCCGTGGTTTAAATATCCTTTATACATCTGTTAGTCCAGAAGGTGGATTCATACCACATCTGGGAACTACTGCAGGCACCGTGGTTTGGATTCACTACATGAGCCACAATCATACGAAGGCACGGTTTACAAATCTGTTACACCACCTACACCTGTCTGTTGTTAGAACTGTAAAGTGTGAACAGGAATTCAAAGGCCACCTTCAAAAAAGCATGACAAGGATCCTGATAACTGATGTTAACAGTACTTACTGCTTTCATTGTGGGTTCTTTTGACAGTGTTTGAAGGGCAGTTGGAAGATTCAAGGTCAGTTCTCCGAGAAGATGCCATTACATCCTGTCCTTCCAAATGGCTAACTGGTAGGTAATTGGTGTCCTTTCATGATCAATGACTCAATAGTCATTACACCAGTAAAGATGCTATTGACAAGATCGAAGATAATGTTGCTTGAGGGGCTTGTAGGGACACGTGGGGAAGATGTGAGATTTGTCTGAGCGGCTGCACAACCCAAGGCATGTGTTCTGACCTGAAATGACTCAGAGGTCGAGTAATATGGCAGTGCTGATATATTAATTCATATGATATATCATGACATAAGTTAGGCTAGATAAACATGCACACGCAAGTACTCTGATAAACAGAACCATATTCCACGGTCTGGCAGTCACAATACTTTTTCCACATTTCATTCCAAGTCCACAAAACAGACTCATCTGAGGGACTCTGGACGGAACCCTTTAAACCAGGGGTGCCCAACACGTTGATCGCGAGCTACCGGTCGATCGCCAAACATGATCCGCTCGATCGCAGAGCCGTCCACCCCGCGCACGCGCTCGTGCACACCCAGCGCCGCTGCTGCCAGTATGGTGGGCCGTCCATCGCCGTCCATGACCAAAAATGTTTCCAACTGTGTGCCATGAGAGTTCAGTTATGCAAGTGTTATACTGTGTAATGAAGAACATTATGTGTGTGCATATATATATTATTAGCAATTATTTTGGCTTGGTAATTTGAAAATGAGCGGGCCTGTCTTGTCATCTTCTCAAATTATAATAATAATAATAATAATAATTCATGTTCTCGGGAGAGGAAGTCATTTTAACATCTGATTTTTAAACCACGTGATGCTGACAATCAGCATAAGTGGCAAGTTATAATGCTATCAAATGGTGGCATTTGATAGCATTATAACCACCCCCACCCCATACACACAAACACACATGCACACACAATCACAGATGTCACAAGCATGCACATCCACCCCACGTTTGCCCACCCCTCGTGTCACACCGCGCCCACTCTGCTAAACCACGATAAAATTGATGAGCAACGCTCAAATTAAAACAGGGCTACAATTATGACACCCTCATGCCGTGCTCCTAATTAGTACATCTCCATTTTAATTAATAAAGCCTGTCAGCGTGACAGATATCAATAATTCAAAATAGACAGGTCAATGGAGCCTTAAAATTAATGGCCATAATTAGAAATAATGTGGGGAAAAGGTAGTTCTTCAGGGCTGTCTTTGTTTCTAATAGGTTACACTTGAGACGCACGTCGCCTCCTTCGCTGTGTCACAATGTCTTTGCCCCAAACCAAAACTTTGCATGGGTCAGTACAGTCATTTTAATACTAAATTATGGCAGGAGGTACATAATCATTCAACTGGCAATCTCTCATTCAGCTGTACATTCCCTACTCAAGATTCCCGGTGTTTGTATGTACACTAATATTTGTTCTTATTATTGTACAGCCCAAAAGCACAAACTACAAAACTACATTTTCTCATGTTTCTGCTCCTTAAATAAAGATCAAATAAAAAAAATGGCTTGAATACTGTCTGGAATCAACATATATGGCTAATGTGCTTAAGAAAAAACAGGCTAATATATACTTTATTACAAAATACATAAAACACAAGTGATCAAGCAGAATCAAAGGTAAATCTATGTGCACCACATTAATGAAATTACTAAATAGTATGCTGTAAACTGCGCTATAATGACTGGACTTTCTAGTCTGTGTGGATTAAGATCATTTGAAGAAGATCATCACTCAAAGTTTAGGCAAATATTGTAAACTACAGCTGCTGTTAGCTAATTGTATCTCTGTTTGTTAGCCGTGCTGCCTGGACTGTGAGCTCAGAGCACCAGGGGAACGTTTGTGTTTGTACCATAGAAATTTGGTTCAAACTGTCCAGTTCAAGTAAACATTTCTCACTTAAAAAAAGAAGAGATGTTCAGTTGGAGATGCACTAATTTTACCTCCTTGTTACTTCTTCTGTTTGGATGTGATGTGTGACATTTGACACTGATGTCAATTAGTACCACTGCACATATATATACACCCTGCAGATGACCATAATGCGCGTCCATCAATAGAATCAATTAGAGCTTTTTTTCCTTTGTAGTCCGAGTCCATTAAAGCTGGGGACTATGGATTAGTCTGAAGCAGCAGAAGGCCCGCAGAGCCTGCTGTCACATAAACATAGGCTCTACAGTACACCGCATTATAGATAGCAAGCAGGGAATGATTGAGCACAAAACCACCTTGCAGATACAACAACAGCAATGTAGGACAAAATTAGCATTAGTGACATTTTGTGTGAGATTCAGATTGATTCGTCAGTTGATTCATGACATCGGTGTTGTCAAGCGGACACATTTTGCCATGCTCCCCTGACAGCCATAAAGAGTGCTCAGACTCCTAAGAAGCAGCGTGGTGTTTATTTACGACTTCAATAAGTTGTAAATAGATTTTTGTTGATAGCTTCAAAATGAATGTTACACATGATGAGTCAATTTCACTCAGTGCATCGGAGCAATCAGCATACAACTTCTGGAGTGTCAGATACGTTATGTAGATTAAACGGGAGACACTTAAACTGCATGGAGCCTTCTATGTAAAACACGGTGTGGATGTTACGGCAATATTTCCAATCTCAATAACTGATGGTGTAATTCGCATGACAGATGTACACCAGTGAACCCGAAAGTAGCACTCCACTTATTTGTTGTTGAAGTGAATGTAAATCCTGGATTGAGATCACAACAGCACACACACACACTGCCTTCACATGTTTGCCACAGTCCAGCGCTTTGGCAAAAGATCCCGACCACCTACTAATCCACAGTTAACCATTCCCCCACTCATACTCTCACTGATATTCCACCACGCTTAATTAAAGAGCTAATTTGCATATAAATTTAAACTCACAATTCCACTCCCGAGGCATCACAGGTGGCCATTTTCTCAGGAGCCAGAACCTGTCGAATGAGGCGGCGCACACCAAACACGATGTGGCTCCCACTGGTGTACCATGGGTATTGACAAAGAGTGAAGGCTTTCCCTTTGATTAGTCTATGGGCAATAAATCTAAAGCCGAGTTAACAGCAGGGTGTGGTGGAGCCATGAATACTCAACAATTGTATGTGAGATTAGAGTTTCAGTATGAGGTGGTTTTCAAGCCTCGAACAAAGCAAACTCCAGTGAATCCTGTTAAGTGGAGCAAGCCAGTTAGAGATAGAGAGAGCCAATAAACACCCGTGTGATATTTAAGTCATTCACACAGGCCACTGTTTAATGAGATGCCCCCTCAAGGAAATCCTTCATGCTCGAAAATCCCTAAGACAATCTCTGCCACACAAGGTGCTTTTTATCTCATCTGATTTTATTCTTCTCCTCCACAGAGAACATCTCATTTTATCCTATTATACTGGGTTATATTATACTGAGACACTAAAGATGGAAAATGTGAGGTTAGCGAACGTTGCCATGCTGGTTAATGTGTAACCCTGACCAAAATGAGATCTTATCGCTCTAATTTTAGCATGTTTGCACTGGTTATTTGATACTCCTAGAATTGATCTGTAAGATTTAGCTAATCCCTTTTTAAACATGAACGCACCTGATACCAAGATATGATCATATCGTGTGAGCACAGCTCAGGACCGCAGCTTTGGTCCCTATAGGCTGTACTAAAGCTGAGGTTAGAAAAAACAAATCAGGCTTTTCCCATCAGGGCTCCTAGACAATGAAAAAAATTGTGGTGATGAGCTCATGTTGACTAAATCTGTACATTTATTTAAATCCCTTACTAAAACCTACTGAAGACCTGAAGTATTGACTATTTACCACTTTGCAAAGTGCTTTGTATAACAGTTTTGAAAAAAAACAAACAAACAACATTTTTGGTCACTATTTAGGTTTTGCACACTACAGCAGACAACAGAGAGAGCAATGGAAGTACCCATTAACAATGTGCACAAGTGTTTTAAAGCCACTTGTGTCTGGGCCTAAAAAACAAGAACCCTATATTACATATGTTGAGCAATGTCCTTTTTATATAAATACAAGCACATTTCTGTTTGATACTTTTAGCTGTGTCTAGTCGGGCCAATCTGATACAGTTTAACAGCACATTTGAGTCAACACACTGGGTTTGGTCAAGTAAATTGTTAGAGGGGAAAAAAACGCGACGTTCAATCAGATAATAGTACATTGAGTCTGGGAGAGCGAGGCTGTGAATGAGAGAGAGAGAGAGAGAGAGAGAGAGAGAGAGAAAGAGAGAGAGATCATGGGAGCTGTCTTTTCAGATGGTAATCGCATGGTTTCTGAACTCCGCTGGCATCCAAACCAGGAAAAACTGTTTTCTTTGGCAGACGCTGAGCATCTCTCTCACTCTCTCTCTGTCACTCACTCTCTGGCGAACCCACGACGCTCTCATGCACACGCCCCGTCCTGCCCCTCCCCTCTGCTGTTTCGAAACTCAAAATCTCTCATTCGCCACAAACAAAAACACATTGTGCAAAAGGAGTAATATCAGCAACCATGTTCCAAAAACGATACAAAGTGACCATTAAAACCCACAAGCAGAGTGAAAACAAGTGGATTATAAAGCCATGATAGTTTATCAAAAGACAAATGATAATTTAACGGTCCTTTTGGGCCTCTTTTTGCACTGGATGGGGAGTCTTTGGCCACGTTCCATATCGAAATTGGCTGATGCACCAGGCTCTGGGTGTGGAACACATGGTTGGCTCAGTGCGGCGAACTGCAAACACGCTGATCATCAATAAAAATGATAAACAATAACAAGCAGTTTTGTTCTGGCACTGGACTGGGTTTTGAAGTCTGCCTGACCTCAACAGCTTCCTTGTGTTAAATTACAGCTCCGTTGGACGGTCATCAGTTACTATGAATCAAACTAAACATGCTCTTAATTGTGTTGGACTTTGGTATAAAAAAAAAGAAAAAATTACAACATCATAGAGGGCCAGCAAGGGGTAGAGTTATTTTCAGAAACATGAGTAACCTCAGTTCATGCTAGAAAGAGAAGACTGACTGTTGGTGGTCTGAAGAGGAGAAGATCTGAACCCTCAGATCTGTTGTTTTTGGGTTTTGCAATAAGTCGAGCACTCTCTTGATTTCCTCTACAACTAAGGTTATACTCTGCTTCCCCTGCTAGCAATTAGTCTCCAGAATGCTATTTGTCAAAAGCCAAGCCATTCGTTTCCACTGGTCTGCCCCCGCCAGCTCCTGTTACAATTGACTGTTTCCTGCATAGAGAAAACATAAGCCCTTGGAGGAAGAAGGCCCAGCAGCTGGCTAAGACCACAGTCTGGCAATGTGTAAAGATGTCTGAACTCTCAGTAAAGAGAGAATCTGGCGATAAATATAGCGTAAACAAATCAGAAATCTGCCACGGCGAGCAATTCCTGCATCCGTGTTTTGAAACACAGCACAATTTAAAAAAATATTTCACAAAGGAAAACGCTTCTTTGGGCATTTGGGAGCTGGGGCAACGCAGAAAATAGGTCAATCATGGAATGACACCTATTGATTTTTGGAGCAAGATCTGACGAAATGCGGGCGAAGTAAATGTGCTGTAAACAAATACGATGAAGGAGGCAACTCGATAAAGTAAATGAGAGCCGGACCGGCTGACAGAACCATAAAATGTAGCTACACAAAACCCCCGAGGTCTAACATCTATATGACACAATGTCATTTTTCCTCTATTTTCACAATGATTGCAGACGAGGCATTGGGGTACTTCAGTGACTCCCAGTGAGGTAGGAAACCTATTCTATCTGGGTTACAAGGGACCTGGAGAGCCATCAAACAGCCAGACATTTTCTTGGTAAATCACCAGCAGAGAAGGAACTTTTGAGAGTGCAATTAACAACCTCAAGGTCAGACTTCTCTGGAGAGTTAGCGCTGAAAAAAAAATCCTCAGGCATTCTCTGCCTCTCGTCTGTTTTGCCGTTATCCTCGCAGCGACGCACACATGCTCCCTACATCTCCTTTACCCACTTGTCCTCCTCTCCACACACACATACATTTCCTTGACTCTTTTTCCTTGTTACTCCCTCGTCCCCTTTCCACCGTCCCTCCAAGCGTCCCCTCTCCCCTCCCTCCTTGTCCCCCATTACAGATAAACGTTACTTTGTGGTCGGTGGCGACACCATTTCTTCCCCAGTGCCAGAGCTAGGCTGAAAATCGGTCGCAGGTGTGCAGAGGATGAGAGCCATGAATCTTAATCTTAAGGTAATAATGGGACTGTACACTCGAAGAGGTTACTATAGGGGTTTTGGAGAAAGCGGGGCTCATACCTGCTCCTTTAATGTGGAATGTGAACTTTCCATGTTCTTGATTGTGTGAGCACACTTTATAAATTGGGCTGAAATTGATTTTTTTTTTTTTTAGGTCTGGCTTTTCAATTGTTTTGATTTAAAATTTGACAGGCACAATAGATTTGGATTTTAAGACCGGGGTCTAAAGTGCTTTACACAAAATAATTAGATGTCAAGCATGTGCTGTTGGCTAGAAATTGGTACGTTTTATTAACATATAAAAAACACCGTGAAGGGATGAACTGGCTGAACTTTAATCTCACTAAATTGAACTAGATCACATTGCACACTAATGAACGCAGGTAGATGACATACAAACTCAAAACAGAGATAGGATATCTTTATACTAACACTCCCACTGAAACATTGTGCACTGACACAAGCATTCATGCACCATCCGGGATGTCTCTTATTGTTCCAAGGGTTCCTCCCCACACATGGCCTTCACATACCTACTTTATTTTCTTTCTTACCTGGCAGCAAATGACTGCACAGTAGCAGTAGCTATGCAGAAATAGAAAGGTAAAGCTGTGCTTGTGTAAGCAGAGCACAATACTGAAACGCACAATAAGAACGGTACATAGGCTCAGAATTTCTCAGCTGTTTCCTGAGGCTTTAGGTACTTCCTCATCATCGTGGCCCAAAAACCAACTGTTATTTAATGTAGATACAAGATAAACACTTAAAAGTAAATCTAACTGGTTGTTTTCACTTATGTGGGGAGGAGGTGTGTGGTCGGCTATTCTTACACTAATGATGCTTCAAAGATGCCTCAGCAAGCTAAATAAAAGAGATTCCTGCTGGAATTTTGGCTCGGGAGACAAGCTAGGTGGATTATTGAAATTATGTGTGTGCCCACACTAATAACTGGAAAGACATGAAGCCTTTTAAAAAGGTTATGGTTTCATTTAACCACTAAATCAGGATTACTGTATGTTGAGGGTAAATTCGATCCATAAGTCATTCCCTGTGGCTTTCTTGTTGTCCGATGGTCTCATTAGGAGGACAAACAGGAACGTTGCTTATAAAGTGATCGGCCCTGAGCTGAGGCAACAAGCTGAACTTGTGCATGGATGGTGATCAATAAGCCTTTCTGCAATAACCATATAAATATCAATGTTACGACAATCCCTATGCAAGGAGGTAATTATAATGGAAAAGGTGTAAAACTTCTGTCAGATCCATCGCATGGACACGATTTAAAAAAAGATTTCTCCTCTTAATGGGCAACAAGAGAGAGCCGCATCAATGATTTATCAGCAAATAACTATTACATTTAAAGCAGGGTTCAGGATACGGTAATAAAGCGGCTCAAATGGGCCACTTTCACTGTACTTTTCGGGAAGTTGCCCATCGATCGGACTCTTCCAACGCCACGAGGACGAGTAATGGGGAGTGATGCTCGATAACGGTGTGGCGCTTTACAAGGTATTAGTGTTTCACATTTAATAGTGAAATAGTGTTGTTTGTTTCTTTATTGGATAGCTCTTCACTGCCATGCACTGCAGCCTATTAATGTTTAATTGCCCCATTGTGGATCAGCACCAGTGTTTGGATTATGCTGACCATCTTAAAATAATATTTGTGTGTGCGGTATGAAGAGAATGTGTGAGGGGACAGCTCATGCATTAGAAGAGAATAACTGTTTTTATTTGTGTTGGCTCTGGGTTACATACAGCAGGTGGATTATGTACTACACTTCCAATAAAACATGAGAGCTGTAGCTCCAACACAAATATCAAACACATTTCCTCTTATGTACATCTCATTTATAAGGTGTCTAAGTCCATGCTGTCTTTGCTACCAAGCAGGAAACGCATGCCTGACAGTAACTGATGCGATTTACTCGCTTTACTTCAGTTGACTCTCATGGCCTTGAATCCACGTTGCACCACTTTTATAATTTGGGAAACCACCAGAGGCATGCCTTTTAAATAACCATAACCATAATTGCCCCAGCAAGTTAAGGCAACAGCATGGGATTCTTCCAAAAATGACATTTTGCACACAACCCTTCCATATGTAGGACAGGGATGAATATATTCATTCCAACACACTGACACCATTGATGTGCAGCTTCACATGTATGATAGCATGTGATATGTGTAATGGAATATAAATGGACTGCTGTCAAATCAAATTGCAGTCAGTGTTCTGCCAACGTGTCTTTGAGGATCAGATGAAAAAACAGGATATCAGCCTGTATAAACTGTGTCCTATTTATGACATGACATATCTATGTCATAAACCTTCAATGAACTTATCATGTGTGAACCCAGGCCGAACTGCCTCGAGGCGGAGCTCCAGGCTGTGGGCAACTAAACATTTTCACTGCTCATTCTGGTGCACCTGAAATTCAGCAGATCTGATGAAACTGTTCATGTCCAGCAAAGCAGGGCCTCTCCCCATGTATCACAGAGGACAGGATTCAACAACTGACATGCTGCATACATAAACACAATGTCCTACCTGGCGTGAGGGACGTCAATGCTGGAGGAGACCACTTTGCGTTTCTGCTCTAGCAGAGACACCGATCGGGTGTCGGGGTCCCGGCCAATGCGCTTGCAGTCCACCATCCGATGCTCCTCGACCGTCTCTGGACTGAGGGAGCCACCTTCGACCTTGTAGCTCTCTGAAGCTCCGTTACTTGAGCTCTGCTGGGGATGCAAAGAAGAATAAGTCAATGCTTGCACAGAGAACCATGCATGCAAGCCTAAAAATATCACAGAATTATTACTTTAGTAAACAATCACACAATGAGTCTGAGCAAATGAAGGAGTGTATGGTCCAATATGGTTTAAGAAACATTTCTTAAGATCCTTGAGCTCAAAAAAGCCTTTTGAAAACAGTGGACAAACTGAGAAATGCAGTGGTCGGTTACAAAATGAAGCTGTTTTTCTTAGTGCCTGTAGACATTTTGGCAATATGAAGTTTTCAAACCGAAAACCACAAAAGACTGCTGACAGCACTACCAAAACTGTCTTCTCATGGACAAAAATAAACAAAACTATGGATCTGTTATATAAGGCTTTTCATTTACTTGATCAAATAAAATCATTCATATCGGCATTTATGTGCCACGAGTGTTTCTATGGATGCAGGGCATTACAACATGTATCATCTGTGCATTACTCTCAAGGTATGTTGTGGTATTTTTGAACATCTGTGACTTTATATAGCAGCGGTTTTAAGAGCAGCTTTTTCTTTATATAATGATTATGTGGGTGCAGTGATACATACACAGCAGTGGTATCATACTATTCCACTGATCAGCAGTGTGTGGTGGAAACCTACAATGAATAGCCTGGGAATCAGCCGAGTTGATGAGGTTTCACTTGCTCTGGCAGATGCATCTGCATTCAAACTGAATTCCACCAGCCTCGAATCTGGTCGGACCAATCACACGATGATTGATAGAGGAGCGTCACCATTTCAAAAGTCACCTGTCACACACACGTGGCTCACAAAACTTGGATCAATCTGTCAAAGCAGGCAGTGCTGATCAAGATTTATTTACTACCTTGCCTGTTTCCCGTCTGACATGTTTTAGAGAGTTTGTGATTGGCCACTATTTGTGCAGGAAGACAGGTCAAGCACTGCCTTGACTTGCATTTGGCAATCAGCACTTCTTTGCTCTGATTGGTTGCAGGTGTATCAAGTTATCTCCAATCTTTGCTTGTTGATTCATTCTGCTGGTTTTCCTGCAACTACTGCTTCTAGAGGTTATTTGTGTTTGACAGCATGAATACTGATGAGGGAGAAATATCATTACTCATTGAATCTAACAATAAAATAGGCTGAAGGTGAAGTTGCCAAAGTGGGGAGGCAGGACTAGAGAGTCTCTTTGAATGTTTCAGTTCCGAAATGCGCACACAACGACACACCTAGACCTGAAAACCACATGCAACGCACACATAAACACATGGACATGCTACATATAGAAAGACTGCACAAGAGCACACTTTCTAATGCCACACACACACACACTTAGCAACATAAATGCTCACTGACACAGACAACCACAAAAGAAGAGCATTCCTCCCATCACAATTCTCTGAAAACGCCTACCTGTAGCGATGTAAAAAAATCATCTCTTACACAACAGCAACCAATGGCATCCTTCTGCACATGAATACCTGCATGTACCTACGCACACACCAACACACACACTCTCTGTAGGTAACTAAAGCCATCGAGCTCTTAGAAACACACTGAGAAGACACCAAAACACGGCCATAGTGACACACATGGCTGCCCATGCCAACGGAGCGTTGAGGAGTATGACATGTAGGCCTGTGTGTGTGTGTGTGTGTGTGTGTGTGTGTGTGTGTGTGTGTGTGTGTGTGTGTGTGTGTGTGTGATCTAGATCATTATCTCTAAGCAATGTAACACGATTAGGCTTGACTGTGGAAAAGGCAATGGTAGCCTACTCAATCACTCACACACACATGTACACAAACACCAGAAGAACAATTTACTTAGATTAACGAGGTAAAAACACATGAGAAATGAGGATCCAGTAACGCTCATGATAGAAGCCGGTCGCAGGAACGCTGTGCAAAACGCTCTGTGAAAACACAGACTAAAAACAAACAATAAGATGGATTATGCCGGCTCGGTGGAAGATTAGGTGTTGTGTGTAGGACGAGTGTATTCAGAAAAAAGAACAACGGCAATTCCGTCCTTTTCGCCGGGCTTATGAATGATGACATTTCACGGAGCCAGGAAATTGTGAGGCATGCCAAATCGGTTGTGAAATTTGAGTTGCATGTGTCAAAGCTGGTGTGCATGTGTGCGTGTGCGTGCATGTGTGTCTGTGCAGGAATAAATACCCCAAGTGTCCCTCATATCCCCCCTCTCTTTATCGCCTGTTCTCCTTCTCTCTCCCACTCAGAGAAACTCATAACCTACTTGCTTTGGGCAGTTTATCAAGCGTAAAGATTCTTGAACCTTTATGGGTCAAAGGTCATAATAAAAGCAAGCTGACACAGACCATAAATTAAATCCCATGGACCCAATGTCATAAACCCTCAACCGACTGTGTCTGTTAGCTCATGTGGTTCTTTGTTGCTAAGAAGTATTTGCATTAGCACTTAGTAAAAAGGATTAGGAACGGTAATGAGTGAAATGGTGATCTCATGGTTTTTCAATCTATGATTCAGTTTGACTTTTGACTTTAAGGTCATGAATCAGTTTGATTTTCAATCCAAACATTTTCTTCAGCACTGATGGCTCTGCCATTGTTAGACTATCGAATCTTGATTCCTAACATTCATTGATCTTTACTGTTTCAAATCTAAGTGACACGTGTGGTATAACCACCATTAAATACCATGTGGTCAAATTTAAAAAATGGATTTAAGGAACAAGAACAGAAAACTGGGAACACAGAAACAGAAATAAGAGTCACTAGAAGGCTGTTTTTATATTGGCATCACAATTTGAAGGAGTGCAACTCTTACCAATGAGTTTACTCAATTGTAGCTACCCAACCAACAAGTTAGCCAAATTACATAAAACACATGTATTAACGAGTAATATCAATTGTTATACTAGTGTAATATGTTTCTGTATGAGCTAAACTGATATAGATATTAATATAAAAAACTGAAGTATTATATGAGGTTAAATCGACTGTTTTGTCGTCATGGCTCACTTGACATAAGCAACCTTCTGCAGCTTTTGTGTCTAATCCAAAATCCACTCTGGTCTAATGGACGGTCTTTGCATAACGACCAAACCAATACCGATGTCAAATGTTGTTTTCAGCAGGCTAACATGACACTGACAGTATCATGAATTATGTATATTAGCACGTTTTTAACATTATTACATCAACGATGAAAGTTATTACATCACCAGTTTGGAGGGGAAATGACCCATCTGAAAATAAATAATACTGGTAAAAATGACAAAAAAGTTACAAAATGTGTGAGAACATGTTATTACACAATTAGGTTTTATTACATTTTCAATCAAGTTAATTGTTAAAATTACTCAACTTTCATTTTGTTATTCCATTTTCAAGTTATTACATTATTGGGTGCAACATTCCATATGACTGTTTTCTTACTAGATAAATCTGTGACTACAGTTGGTAAAAATAACTTGATGGTCGCGTTAACAATCATAATCAGATGACCCAGTCCTGGCCTGGTCTTGTTTTAGTGCAGGAGAGGAAGTTATTCTGCATGCAGACTGTAATATGGCACATTTTTCATGAAGGTGTTAAACTTGTGTTTGTGTGTGTATAGCACATAAACCTCCTTTAGCCTCAAACATTACTCATACATCACCACAGGTTTGCGGAGGGTGGTGTCTAGACTTGACCCTGTGGTCACTGTGCTTCATGCTGATGATGCTCAGCCAACCAATAAGGATAGCCGACGCTGGCCTGCCTGCCTGGGATCAGCGCTTCAGAACAAAGAGTCACTGAGCTCCTGTCAACAAGCTTGCTTCATTGACTCCCACCGTCGGCGTACGATCAACACAAACAGCAACGACGGCGAGGACAACAAAAGCTCCAGCAAAACAATAACAAGTAACAACACTTTGTTAGCTGCAAGAGATTTGTGTGATACTGCTCACACAACACACATTCGCAGAAACTATCAAGTCAACAAGTGGTATCCTGCCCCCCCACCCCCTAAACAGAATAAGGGGCATTCGTTTGCCATTCTGGGCAATGTGCCAAGCCTCCAGATTCTTTGGAGCATGCCACCCATTGCCAACCTGGGGGTGCCCGCTTTGTTGGCCGTACAGCTGTTGCTCAAACACGGCGGCATGCCCTCACAAACAACCCCCCACTCCAAAATGTAAAGTAGCCAGTTCTAACTGACACGACTAACATACAAATACACATGTGGGAGAAAAGCACATCCGTCCACACAAAAAAAGCAACACAGATGCACATGTGAATGCACACAAACGCGCAAGCAGACCCCTCCTCCTCGTTTTATGGCTTGTTTTCGACCTCAGTGGGAACGGAGTGCTGAAAGAGACTTGACCATTGTGCTGACAGGACTGCGCTCTCAGCCCCAGCTGCACCACTCCAGCCTGCACCGGTGACTGTAGCGGTATTGTGCGACAGCTTTTGTGAGTGCAGCACTGCATGCACAAATGTGAAAATGCAAAACAGGGGGAACCCAAGTTTACACTGCGTTTCCCATCACTCAAAAGCTCTGAGGATTCTCCATACGGAGGCTCCTGTGCTCCCCCTTTGTTATGGTTTGATGTGCCCTGTGTAAAGTTTGACAGAACTGTTTATAACTTCATTTGAGATTCACGAGCATTTCAGGGTGGATGTGCGCCCTCGATATAAGCTCACATTTATATAAAGGGAACGCGAGCGGCCCAGTATGTGTGGTAACAAACAGTGGCCCGAGCATTTCCGCTTTGGTTACAGACACAAGACTCAGGATTACATCATGCAAGTTACTTCATCGATAAGATATCAAAACACAACACACATGAATGTGAGCAGGCACAGAATTACACCAATAAAAATGAATCAAAATCTGCTGTAAACAAGATCATATTTAGTCACATGCATTCCTCAGTCACTCCCTCACTATAAAAAGGACACACACACACACAATGCCAGAAACAGTGTTTTCATCCAAGAGCTAGATTGGCTTGTTTTCGTCACACATCCTTCGAGGCCATGTGACACCAAAGCATAGCAAGTTGGCAATGAAGGCAACTGGGTCATTGCTAATTAGACCCATATCAGGACCTCACAACTGGACATCATCTAAACTTCCTTTGCATGCCACAGGAAACCCACACCGTCTGTTTTGAACAAGAATAGCCTTGTTGTGCGATCTGACGACAAATGCAATTTAATATTCAACTGGGTGATCAGCTGCATCATTTTAATCAATGTAAATGTTCAAAATGTAACACTCTTTGAGTGCAAATGTGCACATAAAGGCAGGGTGCACATGATTATCTGTAATAAATGTGATATATGAATCATGAGCCTGTGTGCAAAAGAAAAGAAAAAAACCTCGGACCGGCTCCTTCCATCATTCCAAAACGCTGCAGTCAGAGCGTGTTTGTTTGCCTCGGCTTACCCACCCACTACCACACATAAACATTGCGCAGGCCGTTGCAAGCCCTTTGTCCCATATATCTGCTGTCGCCAAATGTCATGACAGCCCGTTATTTGATGCATTTGATGCAATGTGCATTATATAAATAATGCTGCTTTTGTCCAGGCTGGTTAGATTTGGCATCAGTGGCGGCGGTGTCACCGTTAAATCCGCTGCGTGCAGGAAGCGGTTAAACGCTGCAAAACACCGCACAACAAAAACAGTGAAGCGCTGCCTGCCGGCCGGGGCGCTTTAGCCACGCACGCACGCAGGCACGCACACACACACACACACACACACACACACACACACACACACACACACCTTCAAGCTGGACTTCAGCGGTCCTTTGGCTGCAGTATGGTTGAACCCGGCGGCTATCTCATCCTCGGAGAACTCCTTCAGGCTCCCGTCCTGCATGAGCACGGTGTAGACGCTTCGACGAGCTCCAACGGCCGAGACGTCTCTGTTTTCCTGCTTGACAGCCTGGACCACTCCTGTCACCGGGGCCCCGTCCCCCGTCGGACTCGGCGCATAAACGCGGCTGCCGAGAATCGACCGCTTCACCAAACGCCTCGTATGCATGTCGGAAAGTGTCTCGTTGAATACAGAGCCGGCGAACCGGTGAATTTAATGCATTAAACGTCGAATTATAGCCGGTAAACAACGTCGAGAAAAACACAAAACCGCAGCGGGTAGACTACGCGCTCCAACAGCCCTGATAAAATGTTAGAAAGCGGCAACATACTCGGAAGGCGAAAACTCCAAACAGCGTCTTAAATGTGGCGCACTAAAAAGCACCGAAAATCGAAGAAGTTTGAATTAGCACGGAAACCGACAACGTGAAGACGATTCATTCGCCGCTAAACAACCTCTACATCCAACCGGCTACCAATCTTCCTCAGTTCGACCTGTTTGTTTTCCCCACTGCTCCCTGCGAGCGGAGCGGGCGGCGGGAAAACACGGACTAACCGCCGCTTTGAGGAACCGAGATGACTTTTGTACACGATTTCACAAAATGGCGGCTCATATATGAAAAAACGTCTTGGACTTTGGAGATTGGAAGCAAATACGTCGAATTATCTCACCTCACTCGGTCGTATACCTCGTTGACCCTCCGCAGAGATTGAAAACGGATGAAAATACGACCGTTATGTGACTCCAGCTCCGGCTACAGCGAGTTCCAGTCCGCGTCTGGCTCCGACCGAGTAGAGCCTCTACCGGCGGAATGCTGCCTGTAAACATGTGCGGTCCGGCGGCCGAGGCGGGCTCCAATTGGTCGGCTCAGCACACGCCTCCACAAACCCCCACCGCTCCCCTTCTCCTCCGACAGAAGGTAATGCAAGCCGGGAGGATGCTCCATTCAAAACAATGACGCAAGGATGGAGAAACGAGAGGGGAGGGGGTATGGCAGAAGGAAAGAAAGAGAAAAAGGGGAATTTAGGCTGAGGAAAGGAAAACTTCGACCAGACAGACAGGCTTTATGCTATAACCTAGTTGTTAAAGGCGTGCAGCCTACTTTCCAGGTGCCATGGGATTTCTAAATTACTATGATTTGGTCCTAAAGTTAAACTAATGGACTGCACTGGTCTGTTTTTTGTAAATGTAAACACAACAGGTTATTTCATTTCTTAGGAGGTTTTCATTCAAATACTAATTTTACTCTCCTATGTTCCAACATCAGCCCAAGCAAGAACCAACAAACCCTTAGTCCACACCATCAGATAATTTGAAGATATAGAATTTTTTGGCCTTTTCGAGCTTTATTTTTGAGAGAGCCAGCTGAAGAGTGAGGAGAGAGAGATGGGGAATGACATGCAGGAAAGAGCCAGAGGTTGGATTCGAATCATTGGCTACCGCAGCAAGGACTGAGCCTAAACAGATATACAGATAATCAGATAATTTAAACACTGATACTGATACACAGTGCTTCATGTGCAAATAGTCCATATAAATAAACAATATGCAAATATGGTGAACAGGTCAGCCATGCCAAAAGTGCAGTGATACCTCCATCTGATGTAATGTAACAAGCCAAACTCTTTTTCTGTGCTCTTTATTACAACACTGCTCATAACGGCGCTCACATGCTGCTAACACTCTCATGAAAGCAACATCCTGTACTAAATAAGAAAGTGTGATCTCACAACGTGACTCAAGTTGTTGCTCTCTGAAAAAGAATATCTGTTTCTTTTTTCTGGAAAAGTTCACAGTGCTTTGATAAATCATCAAGCTTACCATGAGACTAATTCACTCATCGTGATTATCACCCAGTGTGGCAGAGAGAATATACCAGCCAGTGTTATCACACTAACAAATAGCCTAATTAATGTCAAACTTAATGTTTTTTAGGAAAATCATATGCAGCTTACAATCTTTCTGCATGACAGTGCCCCAAATGAATAAAAAGACGCAATGACACAATTTATTATATATATATTTTAATAGAACAATTCATGTCATAAAATATTTACATGCAAAGAATGGAAATCGGACAGAGGGGAGTGACAAATGTGGCCATAACTTCCAAAAAAAAAAAAAAAACAGGCTTTTCCCTGCGATCAAAGGGAGGTGTCACCGTGGAGTTTTCTGCTGGTTGTAGGGGGGAACAAATGGTCTCATTACAGGAGTGGAGCCGAAGGAGGGGCAGGGAGGAAGCATCTCTAAACCTCCACCACACCCCTATTCCCTGATGGGGATTGTGTGTGTGTGTGTGTGTGTTTATATGTCCAAGATAGACAGCTAGAGAGGATAAGTGATTTTAGGTAAGTATCTATTAACTGTGTCTGTGCGTGTGTTGTCCTGATTAGATTTGGCACTAAAACACCCCCCTTTGACAGATAATTTCCTTAGAGGTCATTTATAGCATTCCGTGAACACCATTATATCTGAATGATGGCACCAGCCTGATACTCAGGAACATCCCTTGGTAGGAACAATGATTTTTTTTAGGGTGTGAATGATAATAATTAGCTCTTTGTAGAAATTAAGATGATTTTTTTGAGGGCTTCATTTACCCGTTTTCACTTGTAAAATGCAGGGAGTGGAACCCATCCAAAAACATCTTTCACTGTAACATTGCTGGGAGATGCAACAGCATTTCAAATGTCTGATATCATTTATGAATCGAATACCAGTCAGCGTGGGCTGGCTGTGTTTGTCTGAACCAGCAGCAAGCTCCAGCATGTCTAATGAAATATGAACTAACTGAAGATACTGTAAGGCAGTAATATTTTTCGATGTGGGTGGAAACAGATGACACCATTTTTTTTTTCCTGTAGCAGTGGAAGAGATATTTACAGCAAGAAGGATAGGCCCTGTTAATCTGAAAACAAACATCAAACAACAGTATTGAGACATTGATTCAGTTTTTTTTTTTTAAATAAAAGTACCACAGTTACTGTTTCTTAAAATGCATGTACCAAAATGTTGTACCATATTTTTTTGACATTTGACTGGTTACTACTTCTCAGAGCTCAAAAGCTACTTTGTGTAACATACAAGGTAAAAAGCAGGGTTACAGGTTTCCTTAAAACAAGGCAAACATACATCATCAGTGCTCTTAATAGGCTTATTTTAAAATGATACCACTCTGGACGTTCTACAAATAAGTAAAAGCTTACATAAAACTTCCAGCGAGTAACAGTCGGTTAAAATAGTGCTCTAACTATATACAAGCCTTGGTTGGCATGTCGTCAGTACAAGCTACAAACAGACAGATATACTGTTCTCAGAGTATTCCTGCTGCGTTAAAAAGCATTCAATAGTCAAATTGTGCAGAGATGGAATTGGATTGTGATGATGCTTTTGTAAGCTGTATATAAATGCAGTACCATGATATCAAACCTTGTGCTTTAAAATTATCTAGGATACCAACTGAAGACTGTATACTGTACCAAGAGTAGGCTCAAAAACACAGCAACCAAAAAAAAAAAATACAGCGGATCAATAGATTTGCGTTAATAACGCGCATACATTACATGTCTTTTGAATTTGTTTTGAACCCTGTGCAACGATCTGTTCTCATCGTGTCCTTTTTTTTTTTAAAACAATGAGTAAAAAAAGTCAGGGGAAAACGTACCTTTACAACGGTCGCCATCTCGCACATCACTTTCATTTAGTATCTTAATAAAAATGCTAGAAACTTCTATAAAACCCTATTTAACGTTCACTCTGCAACATTTCACAAGTACACAACGATATGCATCTTCAAATAAATATGAATTTCACAAAAGAGGCTGACATGGACTGTAAAATGCTTCCAAAATGTATTTTGAAACAGCAAGCTCACGTGAAACCATTCCCCTTTCCTCATCTCTGGTTTCTATTTTGGTTCTTCAGAAGAGTTTCACATCTCCTGTCATATAACATGGTTGAACCCTTAATGCTTGCAGTAATCTATTAAATGCTATATTTGTTTCTGCTGAACATTTGGTCACAGATAAAACGGACTTTTGCTTTCCGTGCCTTGAACCCATTCATAAGAAGCAGAGTATGCACAGTGGAGGTGCAAGGACAAAGAACAGGCAAGAGATCCGCCGTCTGAAACCTCAATGAAACACTGAGGGTCACCCGGAGGAAGCTAGAAAGTCACTAGCAGCTGCAGAATAATGATTATCTTCATATGTACACTTAAGTGCATGAAATTCAGGATTATATGGCACTGAATTCTTCTTTGTATCGCAGGCACTGATAGTGTCCTCAGCTATCCCTTCAAATTCTGCATGTACATGTGCTGTGATTGGATATTTATTTGATAGTTTATTTATTTCATAATTTGTTAAAAATGTCCATGATATGCACGTGTGTGAAAAGACACAAGAGGAATTTAATGATGATCCAAAATGCACTGTTCCACATGATTAATGCCCACTGACTGAGGTGCTACAGTTCTTTTTTTTTTTTTAAGCAGACTAGTACCAATGACGTTCACCCTGGTTGATAAATTAAATAGTTCAGATATGATAAACCGTACCCAAGCTGTAAAGAAGACACTCATTGCGTTGCGTTGGTGATGGATGCTGTGGTCAGCTATTTTCTGCTGTTTTACCCCCCAAGTCATGCACGGAAAGCATCCTTGGTGGCAGGTCCAAAGCACTACAGAGATGTAGTGAGAGGAGGCTTCTCCCCAGACAGCATTAATGAAGATGTCGATGATGGTGAAAAACTCAGAGGCGGGATGTTTCCCGGCTCAGACCCAACTCTCCGACACTCTCGTAGTCGGGCTCCGCCTTGGTGTTGTCTGACCCCTCCGCTCCCAGCTCGGCCCTGCAGTCATCGTCTGAGCTGTTAGTCTTTGGGATGCGGATGGTTTCGTAGCCGGGATCCGTGCAGTCCAACATGGGGTCTTCCCCTGGCTCTGGCTCGTTGGGCTGGGTGTAGATATCTCGGACAGTGGCGTAGAGGTCACTGGAGGAAGAGGTTGTGACGAGGCCTTTGATCTCCGCGATGCTGCTGTAGTCGTGCTCTTTGTCTTCCTCGTTCACGGCATCGTCACAGTTTGTTTTGTCGACTGTAGAGTACACTGCTGACTAAAGGACAGAGAAGACACACAATGTTCATGTGAATATTTAATTTGGTGTGTAAAATGGTCATAAACAAAACTGCAGTTATTGGCATACCAGGAGTACGAACACAAAAAGAAACTGATGCATTCGTGCCATAAGCTCCCTGCTAGGTTTTTTCCTCGTATTGTATTGTCTGATGTTGCATGATTTATTGTATTTTTTTTTTTTTTGTGCTTGGAGCATTTGGCATTCACAGAGTAAAGTGCTGCTGTCTCGGGACTGGAAAACGGCAGTTTGGGGAATAAGGGAGTTTAACACACACTTACCTCATTGTCTGACAGAATGTGGTTGTCGAACCTTGGTGCAGGAGACAGAGGGGAGTGTAACTGGAGGAGAAAAGAACAAGAAGATACATTTAAATATGGCAGAGAGGAGATACTGAGTGCAGAATAGACTTTAAGACGCTCTTAAAGCTACAAAGTGGACGCTTTACTTCTCCTGAAAGTGGATTTGAAGACTTGTCACGCATTTTTACTTTTAAGAATTTCCTGTTGTAAAAAATTACAGAAAAATGTATGACTCTGTAGACTTTAAATAGTTTTTCTTATAATGAAAAGCAGCAAGCTGTAGCGCTTAAACTTAGTAATAAAGCTGTTTGTAGCAACTTTGCAGGACTGCAATTAAGATGCAGTTGTGGTTCTTATTGATCTGTATTACTAAAACATGCCGGTAAACTATTGACAACTTTTCAAAAACATAAACACCAGTGGAAAATCTCTTTGAACGTCTTAAGAGAGTGCTCGGTACCCGATCAATAAAGTGAGTTTCTAAACTATTCCCAGCAGTGGGATAGAAACAAGCTCCATGTTTGGTGTTTCTGCCGTGATACATATGAAGTTAATGTTGTATATAACCATCCATTCATTAAGAAAATTATTGAGTGAAAGTCAATAGGCAGTGACAGAGAGCGTGATGCTTCTGCACACAGCCTATGTCCAAGTTATGATCGATGAGGGAGCCATTAATCAAGAAAGCACATCTGACAGCGGCTGTAAACACCTCAGGAGTCTAACAAGAACCTCAATATTGCTGCCAGCGTTGACTAAATAGTTTATACCAAGTGAAATTTTTACACACTTCTGAAAGGAAATAAGGAATGCTATTTGTTTTATTTTTCTGACTTGAATTTAGATTTACAAAGTCCTTGGCTGGAGGCACCAAGGTTAATGTTGCATTTGCAAAAAAATAAATAAATAAATTTTTTAAAAAAGGTGGGCTGTTCTTGTTGAGGAGGAGTACTCGGTGCTTGTCTAGGGGCACATCAAGGGCACATCGCCACACAAGCTACACTCTATGTTCTGAATGAAAAACCGTGCACAGAGATCATCCATCAAGCCGCCCCTCCCTGTGTTGTAGTATCCTTGTGCAGGTACATGTTTCTCTGGCATTTTCTCAAAGAGCGTAAATCAATGTGATTACTTTATGGCGAACGCACGTTCAGAGACATGATGACATGATTACTTTTATAGATCCGGCACACACTCTGTAATGCAGCAGATGCCTTTTTCATTTGGCTTTAATTAGCTGACCAATTAGGCAGAGTGCCCCGGAGGAGTCTTTGTATGGAACACGGATAAAGGTGACTTGACCCAATCGCTGCACGATTGTGTCACGAGTGTGTCTCGCAATATTTGTTCACCTAATTTGCAGCCTCCTTATTATTGGCTGAAGTATCAAGGCAAATAAAAGTGCAAGTCACACAGTCAGCAAAAAAACACAGCGTTTAATCTGGGTTTGATGCATAAAAACGTTATGCATATCAAACTAATATAAAGAGCTAACAGTATGTGGACAGGCAGTTTTGTGGCCATACACACTGAGATGAGATTAATATTTTGACGTGTTACAATAAGATGTTTGCGTGCGTGTATGTGAGAGGGGATTATGGGAATGTGTTCATGTGTATATAGGAGACACTGTGACGTGCAGGACGTGCCGGTATGGCAGTAAGCTGATTACAGCAGCCTCAGAAGACGGACGACTCAGGTGTCAGTGTGTCAGTCACAATGACGTGCATGTTGACACACAAATCAGTATGAATAGGACTACCAGCAGTTCAAACTTGTCCTCTGTGGAGGACATCTGTAAACCTGAATATCTCCAACCCACTGCATACTACCAAATTAACTCTTTTTGCTATCTACAGAGGACATTTAGGGCTTTTCAATGATACCAAATTCGAAGGGGTAGGGCTATGGTACCTTTCTCTTCCTCATTCAGGAAAATGGCTCCCGTCAGTGCAAGCACATTTTATGGGAAGAGTAAGTGCATAATACTTGTTATTGAGCAAATTTTTGTTTGAAATGTTGTTGGCATATTTTATATAAGTTTCTTAACAACACATCAAACACTGTCTGAATAATTTTAACTGTATTTTAGCATAGTATTTAAATGTTTCAAAAATGTTGTAGTGGACATTTATAGTTATTTCCTCCATTTTGTTCTGTTTTTTTTTTCAAATGACAAGAAAGGGGGTCATTCTCAGAAGCAAAGAGAATCTTGCTGCGAACTGTTGATGGAAACTCAGCTATTGAGTTGTCTGATGAAGAAGATCCAAGATGCAGTGGAGATGATTCAGAGAGCTCTGAGGATGAAATTCAAGGAAGGCAAGCAGGTGCTGAGGAGTCAGATCAAGCAGGGCAAGCAGATGCAGAGGATGCCCAGTGTGCCGGTATATACCGGGCAAACCATACCCAACTGGATTGAAGGTGTTTGTCTTGGCCGCACTAACTGGTCTGGTCTTAGACTTTGTGGTCTATCAAGGCAAGACTTCCTTCAGAGATACAGGAGGAAAGGGCATTGGAGAACCCACCTGTTCTTTGACAGGGTCTTTACAACTATCAACCTCCTTGACACACAGGGCTGACAGGGACTGGAACCCTCATGAACAACAGGGTTCCAAAAGAGTGCAAGATCATAGGGGATAAGCCCTTCAAAAAGAAAGGAAGAGGAGAATCAGAGATGGTAGTCTGACGAAGCCCTCCTGAACTTGTCATAAAATGGTTGGACAACAAGCCAGTTGTCATGGCGCCCTCTGCCTATGGCTTTGAACCTCAGGACACGCGCAGAAGATGGTCCAAGAAAGACAAAGGTTTGTCCAGGTGTCAAGGCCACTGGCAATTACTGAGTACAACACCAACATGGGTTACATGGACTTGGTTGACCGAATGTTGAGTTTCTACAGGATGGACAGTGTGTGCAGTTTTTCTCTTTTTTGACCTGGCAATCACCAACTCATGGCTTCAGTATGAGAGTGACTGCCAATTTCTGGGGAAGAAACCACTGAAGTTCCTTGCAGGGCCGAGCTTGAAGTATCATACTGACCAAACACAACAAAGCACAACAAAACAAAAGTTATGATGGACATGTATGTATGATGTATGAAATGAACTAATTCTTATGTTGACTTTTTGTTATTTTCTGCCATCAAGGTTCAGTTTCACATGATGGTGTTCCAATGTCCACTGTAGTGGACACATGATATCTTCAAAATAATTTTTTTTTTCCAAAAAATGTTCTGTATTCTAATTACAAAGATTGGGATTTTTTTTTTTAATGTGATTGGACAATATTTTTGTCCCAGTAGTCAGGAGGATACATCAACTCAGATTATCTTGCACATGCTCATGATCGAATCGAATGATGTGTTAGATATTCAAAACATATAAATCTCATATACTCAAATTATAAGACATGATTACAAGCACGTATACACACATTCTCAAATCCTCTTTCCAACAATAGTGTTTCCCTTTGGCAGCTCAACAATGCTGACCAACAGTTTACCTGGACCGTGTCCATGCCATATATATCCCAACAGCCCACTGGCTGGGTCAAATTCATTTCCTCTACCTCGCATGAAAAGCCCACAGGCGACACACAATCAAATGACTGCAAACAAGTGGTACTGCTGTTTATGACAGTCTTACAACTACACAACTGCACAGGATCAAAGACGTTGTGAATGAGTGTGTGAGTTTCTGTGTGTGTGTGCAGTGAATGTTTAACTAGAAACCAAGTGTATGTATGAAAAAAAGCTTCCATCTGTGTGTGTGTGTGTGTGTGTGTAAGCAGCATTTACTGAGCTACAACCTGAGGGGGTTCAGACATTTACATACAGGCACCCCAGCATTTGTACAGATGAGTGTGTGAGTGTGTTTGCATGTGTGTGTGTGTGCGTGAGAGACAGAGACGGAGAGAGAGTTTCTATAGCCCATATCATCCATCATGAAGCCAGACTAACTGTCATAGTGATGGTGGCCAGCTGGCGCTCACTAGGCTCAGACACACAAACACACGCACTCTTGGTTTGACAAGACAAATCACCGACGACTCCTGGTCATACACGGACGTAAACCACGGGGAGTCGGGAACATTCAGGGTTAACCTTAAATCAGCCCCAGGGAGTCTGTATATAGGAGGATGTATGTAAACACACACGCGTCGTTGTATCTGTGTGTGTATAATACGGGGGGATGGGGAGAAATAACAGAATTATTGCTGACTAGGCAGGCCAACGAGGTACATTTGGGTGCGTCCATAAATGAGTACATTTTTGTGTGTGTGTGTGTGTGTGTGTGTGTGTGTGTGTGTGTGTGTGTGTGTGTGTGTGTGTGGCTGCCAGTGTGGTTTGGAGGTATATTGTAGCTCAGTGCATCAAGATTTCATCATGGATACAGGGGTCAGATGAGGCTAGACTCGCCTGCTGTCCAAATGAGCAGCAGTGATTAACTAATTGGCTACAACGGCAGAGACAAAGGAACAGAGATGTGACTAAAGAGAAGAGAAATAACAAGAGGGGGAGAAAGTAAGCCAAGGAGAACCGACTGAAGACTGAGAATATTTAAGAATAGCTCAATAGTTCTGAGTTTTGGCACTATTTGTTCTGGGTTAGGATAAATCCAATATGAAAGAATGTTTAGACAGTCACAAAGGTTGTAAATAAGTCATCAACCAGACCATAAAAAGAAAGTAAGGAGTGGGGATAAAAAAGCCATCACTGGCAAATGGCTGAAAATGGAGGCGCCCCTGGAGCATTGGGTCGAAGTGATGCAAAACATTTACATGATGGAAAAGTTGACTTTCTGAATAAGCGGGTTGATTTCGTAACACCATTGAGAACAGATTTTATCTGGTAAAAGCAATGTATCTGTTCTGTATATCTGGAAAACATACAGTATGTATGAGATGTAAAATGCTGATGGGACGATGCTGAATGGAATCAATAAAAAAAAGTTAATAAAAAAAAAGCTGGGTATTCTCACTGGACTGAACAGGTGCCTTCTTTGGGTCTGTATCCAGTTCTACAATACAGCCATGTGGTAAAACCAAGCAGCAGCCTCCATGACATGAAAACTGTAGTTCCTCAAACATCCACTGGAGGCTGGCTACCAGACGTGTTAAAGTGTCCAACTACATAGCAGAAATAAACGTTGTTAATTTCTCCAGGTTTTTTTTTTTATCTCTGTTTTATTTATGGTTTATATTATGTTTTTTACAAAGTACACATTTGTTTTGTACTCCTGCACTGAGTATTGCACTTAAATTTCATTATATATTGCATAATGACAAATAAAGATATTGTATTCTATTTTATTACAACAGTTTTGGTCTCTATAGCTGATATTCTCCAGCTCTCCAAAAAAGCTGGATGGTGGCAGCTGGAGCCACCACACTGCAACCTTCACAATGTCTCTTCAGAAACCTGTGATTCATGGACACAATGTCCATATTTATAGTGTCAATGGGTAAAACCAAAAGTGAGTCTGACAAGAATGCTAGGAGGAGGAGGAGGAGGAGGAGGAGAAAAAGTGTTTAGGAATGTTTCTATTTTAGTTCAGCATGTTAACACCAAGTTCAACAACTGAAGGAGATGAGTAGATCAATAGCTCTGCAGGTGTTTAGTCATGAATCACAGATGGAACATAGAATTCATCCTGTGGGGGACATGAATGGGTTCATGGATGGATTGCCCCAATTTTTGGTCAAATATCAAATAACTATTGAGCCATTTCACTCAAAAGGAAAGTTCGTTGAACTTCGTGGTGACACCAGAGAAAATGTTAAGGGGTCAGCAAAGTCTGCAGGAGTCCACCTCTGGGCATCTGTACCAACCCTAACAATCCATGCAATGCTTGTTGAGATACTTTGGGGCCAAAGTGGTGGATGACAGACCAACTGTGCACTGCCAGCCTCAGAGCCGTGCCAGTCACATAAACCATAATTATGCTTTAAAATAGGAGATGGGAAAGTAATGCAGAGAGAAGGGTAAACATGAAGAGAAGAGTGCACGGAGGAGAGGAACAGTTGCCTCTTCATGCAGCTCCTGACAGACTGACAATGTTTGTGTGCTTGTCAACAGTGTGATGCAATTTCTGAGCTCTGAGAGTGTGTTAGTGTGTGTGTCTGTTGGTTTTTGTGTGTGTTCTCCAAGTGTGGATCTCTGCATGTGGAAGACAGCATGCTGAGAGCAGCAGCAGCAGCTCTGTTCAGTGCACGGCACTCATCTGCTTTTCTTTCCTCCTCTCCACTTTTTACATCGACCTTTACATCTCTATCTCTCACCAATGCTGCCTCTATTTGAATATATATATAATATCTTCTTTAGTACAGATTACTCTATTTGTACGCGTCTTTTTTGTGTCTCACTCTGGACTCTTTTCCCTCTCACCCTTAATGCCTCTCTATCCTCTCAGCTCTTTCAGCCAATCTGCCATCATCTCTCCGTCACTATCTCTCTTTCATCTATTACACTCGCCAGCTTTTCGCACTCCAGCTCTCCATTTTCATTCTTCTCCTCTCTCTCTCTCTCTCTCTCTGTCCCTCAGAGTCTGTCACTCTGCACTGAGCTTGGCAGCTTAGCGCATGATAATTGTAGTGGCGACACATCTCCCTTCTTCTTTGTTCTCCGTGCTCTTTTTCTCAAACCGGCGACACACAGTCTTTTACAGCAGATGAAACACAGCAAGTTTATGTGGGTATAAACTGTTATTAGGATGGTGATGGTGATGAGAAAGGAGAGCCTGACCTTGGAGTTATATTGATCTGTGTTGTCATAATATTCTTCAACATTTTGTGTAGACCTTTGTGGATCAACGGCTAAAGTTAGAGAGCAATGAACTATTTGCAATGTTGCAATCAGTCAGGTTCTTCTTCACTGTGTCACTTCACTGCTGTGCTGCAGGGATGACGTATTTCCACAGGAACCTTTTGCATCACAAGTTTGCATCACCAAGTAGAACAACAGAAAAGTCGTGTGTTTGTGTTAACCAAAGACCTTATTGAAGACACCCAACCAAAAACCTTTAGAATTTAGTTGCATCTAGTGGTGTATTTACTGCATTGCAATCTCCTCAGATCACCCTCACTTACAGGAGAAACAACACTAGAAAGGCCATATCTAAAGTCAGTATTTAGTTTTTCTGGGCTACTGTAGAAACATGTAGATATAAAAGGCTAATTTGTAAGTAATAAAAATAAAAAGATTATTATTTTCAGGTGATTATACATGCATTAAAAATAATAGTTATGAATATTATATTGCATGTCTGCCTTATTTTAAAAATCAAATCTTACACACTGCATCTTTAAGTCAAAGGAAACAAATGTGAACTAATTCACTCATTCCTGCTGCACTCTGTCCATTTGTTGAAGCACTTCAAAACTGAAAATTTCCTCATACCTGAGGATTATTGACTGGTGACATTCTAAAAAATACAAACTAGATTCATTTTCATCTTGTTACAAATTGGGGAAATGCAGATTTTACTGCTGGCTAACTGGACAGCTAGTATGCTAATATTAACTACACATTATTATTATAATCAGAATTATTAGATATTCAGGTTAGCAGTGACTAGCAAGTTTGTAATATGAAGGACTCAGATAAGTTCAGGTTTCTAGCTAGCTGCTGTACGTATAGTGATGTGATGCTAACTGGGTTTGTGTCTGCACATGTTTAGTATGTTAACTGGCATTAGTAATCATTACACTGAATTTGTGTCTTCAAACTAAACTAATCTTTTCAGGGTCTATGGCTGAAAATATATTTTTAATTTAAACATTTCTTTCCCATTGAATCCCATTTTCTTCAGAGGTGGTTTACTCTATTCCATTAAATTAGGACTGAAGCTGCATTGTGTAAATGTTGGCTGACTAAAATCCACAGGTGTCCACATACACACACACGCGCACTCACACACCATTCTTACCTCTCCATTGTGCAGCCCAGCCCCTGCTAGCCCATTCATCACCACTGGCTGGTTGTCATTTTCATCCAGAACCTTCTCTGGTACCGGCGGAGGCAAGTCCTCTGGTTCTTCCAGAGGCCTGTGGGAGGGAATGCTGGCATTCTCAGAGCGCCTTTTGGCCTCCATGTCAGCACTGTGGCGGCTCTTCTTATTCAGGTCTACAGAGGCGTACTCCACCCCTGTGCACAGCGGTCCACGCTCAGGTGTGCTGGGGCTGAGGTGGCCATTAAGAAGAGCAGGGGGGTGAGGTTGATGGGGAGGTTCATCTGGGCTCAGCTGGATGGTACCATTGGGGAGGCCGAGCTGTGTTGGGGGGTCTTTAAGTTCCTTGACAGTCTCGTACAGTGAGTCTTCCACGCTTACATCACGTGACGCTGTCGCAATCTCCTTCACCACCTGGATATGAGATACAAACACTGAATATTTAATATGCTTTCTCACAATAAACTCAATAATCCATCATCTTCTCTATTTTTGTCCCTGAGCACAGTCAATCAATCAATCACCAGCTCAGCTGATTCAATATCCTCTAACAGCCACATTCAGGCTCAGTGTGAGTTAAGACATGATTCAGCTGTTCTAAGGTGACTTTTAAACACTGACCTCATAGGTGCTGTCCCCTGAGGCTGGGGGTCCGTCTCCAATAAGGGTGTTGTTGGGAGGAATACTGGGAAGCTCGCGGTCCTGAGGACACTTGGAGGACCTGAGCTCTGATTGGCTGGAGAGCATCTCCTCTGACGGCTGGGGGCTGGTGTCCTGCGTGTCCGTGAGGACTATTGGAGGAGGGAGAAAAAAAAAGCAGAGAGGGCGAGTTAAGAGCTTCTCATGTCGAGACATTCAGCGTGTTTTTATGAGACAAAGATGTGTTTTCAACGTTTACTTCAAAGTAGTTCTGTAATGAGTCACATTTTCCTCGGAGGATAGATTTGTTGCTATTTACAGTTCTCTCATACTCAGTGTGCAGTACTCACCCAGGTAAAAATGACTAAGACCATTACATAGATATGGCTATAAAAACAACAGCTGAGGTTTAAAATCAAACAAAGCTAAGAGAAAACAAAGACGCTGCATAACACCAGCTGCTCAGCTGTTGTTATCATGTCGTCGAATTATAAAAGTAAAGAACAGCAGACACATGCTGCACTTTAACAACAGTGACTCTCGTAATTGGATCAAGGTTAACCCGTAACCCAACTTTTTTTGTTTTGGTGATCATTTTTCATTTTTCTGTGTTACAGCTTGTGGCATGAATTTTTGCAAGAACATTTTTTTTTAGTAAAACTTTTGAAATCAAATCTCTTTTACTCTTACATGTCATGTTTTATACTGATGTATTTTGCACCCTCCGGACACCTTTGTGGCCAAAAACTGCTATAAAATCCTCAAATGCCAATGTTCTTTTCTACTTTTTTTTCCAGAAATCTCTTAAAATGACTTCAAACTTGCTCAAAACTACCAAACATTCGATCATTTTCAGGATTTTAACCCTTTAAATTCCAGTTTAATTGTTTGAATGATGAATTATGTATAACAAAAAAAGCACATTTTCATATAATACATAGTAATACTAAAACCTCTTAAACAGCTATTTAAGAGGTTTATGAAAGAAAAGCAGAAAAACATATCGATGTATGATGATTTAATAGCAGTTTTTTGGACACGTACATTTTTGACACAAAGGTGTCCAGAGAGTGGTGACTTTGAGGAGGATTAATAACTCAAGGGTTAATAACTCCATCGACAACAAAGGCATGACATGCTAAAATAAAGCTAACTATCTTGGCTTACTTGTACCGCTGGTTAGAGGACCATTGTGAGAAGTGCTGACAGCCACATCAGTGGCTGGACTGTCTGCTGATTGGCTGATGGTCTCTCTCTCTGACACCTGCACAACAAAAGAGAAGATGTTTGTCACCACTCAAAGGCTGGCAGCTCAACTAAGTGCTGGAAAAAAACCACTTAATGTCACGAGACATCCAGTCCACATTACTTCAATTACACACCAGAGTCACAAGAAAAGTTCTAAAGGAGAACAAATGTCAATCTGAACTTCACAGAGCGTGGATGTCTTTCACACCTCGGTGCAACTCAGAAGCCACAGTCAGAAGATGTGTTTGGTAAATGAGTTTTTAGGATCATATCTGCACGGCTGATTACAAGTTCCACTCTTGCCTGCTCTTTATCTCTGCTTTTCTTAGCTTTTCCAAACACATTACTGATTACTTCAAGCTCATTATCTCTATGTTATGCATGCCTAATTAAATGCAGTGTATTTTTACCCACCATACAAACAACATGAGATAGATCACGATTTTCTGCGAGTGTAAAACAACCAAACTGTTGACTGTGTCATGCCTTATAAAGATGCAATGCTGTTAATTCTCATCTTAAATTGCAGCTGGATTTATTTCATCTGACATTATTCTTCAGTGTGAAAAACCCACAGCTTACTTCATGTTTAATGTCACTTTGCTTCATTCATAAAAGACACTGAAACCAAGCGAAGAAAAAGCGAATGTGTTTGTACGATGTGAATGAAAACAAAAGGCACAGAAGATGATACTTTATGGATCCCCACAGGGAAATTTACTTCCCAATTTTACTTTCCCTCCTTTCACAGTAATGTTAAATCTAGAGAACAACAACTCTGCAGCTGGCAAGGATTCAGTCTTGCACGAGGGCACTTCGGCAGACCTTTCTCAAACTGAGTCTTCATGCTGTGTCTTCAAGTTGAAAGCTGTTTCCACATTTGTTACATCACGTGGGGAAAATCAGCAAACACTCGAATCAACACTCCCAATAACTCATTAACACTGCATGTGCTGAGCACCTGCCGCATTACGGCATGATGCATCAAAATGGACTTTAGACATAAACTCTCTTCTACCTGTAAGCAATGATATCGCTCCATCACTCACTAATAAAAACTCAGAAAAGACTGTGAAAATATATGAAGAGGTACAAGTCAAGATTCTCTTTGTTTAGGTTTGTTTTTTTCCTCGTATGTGAGCAGATTAGAAGCTCCACCACGCCACCCAGTGGTCAGTTACTTTCATAACACATTTGGTGTCCATGATGTAATCTTTAACTATTTTATGACCCAAACATCCCTCATGTTATTCCTCTGTCCGTTTTCTTAACCAAACAGTTAGAAGATGAAGCAAACTCTCAGCAACAAGTTGTCATGGTGATGAGTGACTCATAGAGACAATCGTGGCATGTTTTGGATGAGCTAATGCTCCAAAATGACTGAAAGCTTTCAGAAGTTCAAAGTGTGATTAAACCTGCAGCATATATATTATAACCACAGAGGCTCAACATTATAAGGATCCAAAATGGCTGAACGTCATCAAACACACATGTTGTAGCATTTTAATAAGTCTAAATCCAGTTTGGATAAAAGACATTTAAATGATGAGGCGAAAAAGATGGAAACATTGGAGGAGGGGGACAGAGTTCCAACCGCAGGTAAGAAGACAGCCAGACTGATTGCGGGTGAGCGAGGGGAGCCAATCTAGTCATCCGCAAAGACAAAGACCCCATTTAGCCTATCAGAATGTGACATGGTCCGTCGTTTAAATGGCCCCTCCTGACCAACCTGCAATTGCAGGTTACAGAAGAGATATCCATCAAATGCAAAAAGGCTTGCGTCTGTGTACATGACACACACACACATACACACACACACACACACACACACACACACACACACACACACACACACAAATCCCCCAGGGGGAGTGACAGGATAAGAGAATAAGTGGATGTCACACAGCCGGTGAAAGCCAGGCATTTGTTCCACTTAAACGTTGCTTGGTTACAGAATAGCCGGATTTCACGAGGTGGTAATAATTATCCACGCCCGTGACAAGATGTTCAGGAGCACACAGTATCAGAGCACACGCCCAGAAAGTAAGCAGGTACTCTCTCTATAAATAGTACATGCTGAATAATTCTAACAGTGTGACATGTAAACAGCAATCAGTGGCATTTCCCACATGGAGGAAGCACTTCCTTATCAGCAGCTGGAGGAACAACTGGAGGCTGTCAATCAGCTGTGTGTGGGGAGGTTTTGTTTTCTGTGTGTTTCAGTGTGATGGAAGTGTGTAAGATGACAAATGTCAGAGGGTATGTGTGTGTGTGTGTGTCATAGGATATCATGGTGGAGGTGTGTGTGTGTGTGTGTGTGTGTGTTTATATTCAGGCATGCAGCCAATTTGGAAGCTCTATCCTAAGCCTCATTTACAAGTGGTTACACGGCCTGATTACAGACATGTCACTCACACACACTGTGACTAATGAGGACTGCGTGTCAGTGTGTGCGCACACGTTTGTATGTGTGTCTTGCCTCACAGACACATAAAGAATGTATCTGAGTAAATATTTTCCCAGCGTTTGTTTTCTTCTTGAGTTTCCCAGAAGGTGTTACTGAACCCTGACCTAACCTATCATTAAACTAACTACTGCAGTTACACACGAGTGTCTGCCAGAGAGTGTGTGAGAGACTAAAAGTGCATGTATGCTGTGTGCATGTGTAAGTGCGAATGTTCGTAGTTACTAGTCTGTCTGACACACTGCAGCGAGCTGACTCAAAACCCACAGCTGTTAGCCTCCATGTGTAATATCACATTGATACTGTATCATGCACAAACACATCAGGAACACAAGAAGTGAAAAGCAAGTCACGACACATTCATTCTCGGGGAATCAGGGAATATTAAATCTATTTAAACTCTCTTAAAGGAATAGTTTGATATTTTAGGATATTTTCTGGTACCCAACAACATACTCCAGGAAGTCAATGACCTGACCAAGAAAGAGTCCAAAACTGATAAAACAACAGACAAAGTTTGGTAGACAAAGTGTATTACCTTCACATAGAGCCAGGCTAGCTGTTTCCACTTGTCTCTGGTCTTTATGCTAAGTTAAGCTAATCAAAATGTCAAAGTACTGTATATCGTCCCCTCGCCCTCCTCCTCTCCTCATCTCCTCCTCTAAACCCAACCAGCAGATCTCGCCTCTCCTCAGGGTTTCTGCCACTCAAAGGTTTTAGTTGCATCTAGTGGACTAATCACTGCATTGCAATCTCCTCACATCACCCTCACCTTCCTAGTGTAAATGATAAACAACACTGCAAGCGTCAAGAGTCAGTATTTAGTTTCAGATGATTATACATGCATGCATGCATAATATATTTCATGTCTGCCTTATTCTGAAAATAAAAGGCCCCGAATCCTACACACTGCACCTTTAAAAGGATTTTTCCCCTACCGTTTCTCAGGTGTTTGCTCATGGTTGGGTCTCTGTTAATAATGTTATATAGATTACAATCTAGACCTGTTCTACGCAGGAAGTGTCATAAGCTAACTGCTATAATTTGGTCCTATAGAAATAGAAATAATAATAAATCCAGCTCACTCCATTCATGAGGTTCTCGTGGTCTCCTGCTGGATGTCCATTGGCTGCCTTCTTCTGCCTACAAAGAAGGGATAAAAGGCAGATGACTACAGACGCAGGACATATTTCACTTTGTGGTGTCATTGTTACTGTAAAGGAAAATGAAGCCGTCTCTGCGTTGCTTTGGTTCTGGGCTTAAATTAATCAATAACAAGGCTAAAGTGGTTTTCAGCTTGAAGTGTTTGTGTATAAATTCAAATATGCAAGGTGGATTTTTGACCAACATGTCATCTGTTTGTGGCTTTAAGTGACACACACAGCTGATGGTGGCATTAGCGTGTGTACTTTTCTGTTTAATATTGGTTTTATTCATTGCTGTACTTTTTTATTGACTCCGAGCTGTGAGCCAAATTAGTCCTTGGGGACATTAGAGTTCTACTCAAAGCTCTTTTAACTCCTGGGAGTATATATAAAAACAATTATGATGCTAAATCTACACGACAGCACACGCACACACCTATTCATGATTGTTATATTAAAGCCATGTGATCCCTGAGGACATTCTTTACTCGTACTCAGCATAACTGTTCCTCATTGTTGCTGCACCTATAATAATTACTGTAGCTAAGAATGGCCTCTCAGGTATTCAAGCTATTTTCAACATTACAATGCAGAGCCGGCAACAGTACGAGATTCTGTTTAGATAGTCTGTCTGCAGGATGCGTTCATATGTAACAACAGACTTTCCTGAATTATTCTAAATATGTGTTTGGGAGTGTTTCCCAGCACAACAATTATATAGGCCAGTAAATGTGTGTGTGTGTGTTTCCACTTACCCCTGGCAGCTAGCACACAACAGCAGAAGCACAGAGACCAGCAGCAGAACGGTGAGGGTGCTGAGGGTGACGGCCAGGACCAGCTGCCCACTCCCCAGCCATGACGCCACCCCGGTAGCAGCTGCCGCCCCCGAACCAATGACACCCGCCTCCGGCCCCCACCACACGCCACTCAGCACCGGAGCCATGACGCATCACACTGAGGCAGGAGAGGACATCGGACAGGTACCAGCTGGGGAGAGACAGAAGAAGGATAAAAACATTAAAACTTAAATCATCTGTTGTGAGATCACATCTTCTCTGGAGAGACACAGGCTTGAATCTTGTGAAGTCTCCACACTACATTGCTTACATGAGATTAAATATGTAGAGGAAGAATCTGTGTGTTTTCAGCGCAGTGTTAATTGTTGGTTGAGGATAAATATGATTTACTGAAGGATGCAGCAGACAAACTGAGCAAACCAAAGCCTATTTGTTGAGCAAACACTGGACTGAGTTGATTTTGGTGCAGCTGCTTCATTGCAGGAAACCGTATTAGTCATTCTGTTATGAAAACTGCAGACAAAACTACATTTGACATCTTTAATAAAACATGTTTCACTGATCTGACACCCTGAAATTCTACTTTAACACGGGCCCTTTAATGTCTGTGGTCACTTTACACCTTAACATTAATTAAAAAGAACTGAGGTTTAATAATGCTGTCAGATCTTGACCAGCTGCACAACTGCAGTCTGTGCCTGGACGTGGCCAGCAGGTGGCAGCGCACAGCAGAGTCAGACTGCAGTGCAGACAGGGAGTGTGCTGCAGTGGCCCTCACACACCAGAGCCTCCAACAACTGGTGTCTGGGCTCTGCGCACAGCATAAGCATCCTCATCACGTCTCCGTCTAACAACCAAAGTTGGGTTTCGCTGAACTGATGGAACCCCTGATGTTATCACAGGGTGATTTATGGCGCCTGTGTGGTCTCGCGGGTGACTCACGGCAAAGGGGGGGAGGAGGATGAGCTTGTGTGCTACTCGGAAAACTGTGAAGAAATAAAGAGGTGAGGTGGAAGGGTTTGTTTTCTCACTGTGTGTGCATATGAGGATGTTTGGCACTGCGGTGTCTGACAGACAGGGAGGGGAGGTGATCATAAAGAGATGACATGCAGGACAGGGAAAGCAGGGAGAAGAAAAAACGCATAAAGTCAGGAGTGTTTTCTCTCTGTCTGTCTCTTTTCAATCAGACAACCTGACAGCTACAGCAGACCTGGCAAAAATCAGGAGCCAGTGACAAAAACTGTCAGTCTACCTTTCCTCGTCTCGTCCTCTCTGGGGCATGTAAGAGCCAAACTCCTGTCTGCAGCAATGTGTATATTGTGCCGGTGGAGAAAAACTCCATTGTGTCTCTCTGCTCGCCTATGCTAATGCGAGAGGGGAGTGTGGGAGCTGGGGAAGCGCTCCTCCGTGTTCTTAGCAGTGAAGGAAGTTTTGTGGCGAAATCACACGGTGCTGCAGAAGCCAATTTTAACTTTGTCTTCAAAAGGACGCTGAGGAATTCCTGTTTTTGTTATGTGCAACGTCTGCTTGTGTTTTCCCAGATGAAAAATACACCGGGGGTGCTCATGTTGCTATCAGTGTGAGTGTCTGGTGAGAGGCAAACACAACCTTACCTTGACACCTTGGATGATTAGTCAGGTTGGCCTCGCCTGGAAGGGAGCAGATAAAAATGAGAAGGGGGGGATTACTGCTGGAAGTAAAGCACTGAGCTGAATATTATCCTTGGAGGCGTGTGCGTGTGTGTGTGTGTGTGTGTGTGTGTGTGTGTGTATGAAGGTAAGCTTGGTTGAGTTATGAATATGTTTTTTTTTTTTTAATACCTATATCAAATACATATTGGACAACAGGCTTCATGCAACCTCACACACACACACACACACACACACACACACACACACACACACACCAACATCCACTTTATTGACCAGTCTGTCCATGTAACTGAGAGGATAATAACCAGGTGACATCACTGTATCATATAACACATGATATTCACTGTTTAATATCAGACAGACACACACACACTGACACACTCCCCACGCTGGGGCGTTTCAGTCTATAAACCTGCTGAGATTGACCTTGATTTCCAGGTTTTTTTCCTTGAAATCTCCTAAAATCAGACCCGACGCATGGTCAAGATCCTGTCAGATCTTCCACCCCTAACATGTCTGACTCCCCAGCCTGATTCATTTCTTTCATTTGGTTGTCTCGTCTGAGAGGCTCGCGTCCAGGTGTCACTATCTGCCACTGTGTGCCAGCTCCTGTGTGTGTCTCTGCTGGCACTTAAACCAGAATAATTACCGGCTGCCATAGCACTGTGTCACCATGGCAACATTCCCTTCTTCCCCATCAGCGCTATTTATGGTGGTAGAGAGACAGAAAAAAATAATCCACAGAAATGTTTTGAACTCATACAGCTCAACTCATATCAAGCTGCAGGTGTGTGTTTAGGTATATTTCTGTTATTCTAGTGTGTGTGGTTATGTCTTTACACGTGTCCGTAGCTCCGCCTCTGCTGTACTTGCAGAGGGTGATGATGAAGATGATGAAGTCGACGTAAAAGTTCAGGGTCAGCTAACAGACTGCTCGACAGGGTGCGGTTTACTTATCGCCAAAGATTTGAACCACATGTCACCTCTCCTCGGCTCACAGTGCTGCTCAGCTTATCATGTGACCAAAGTATGGAAATCGGGTCGGATAGAGAAAATCTCCATGACAACTAAGCAACTTCATCAGCTGAGGGAAGGCCACAAGATGGTTTAAAACTTTGGAAACAACAAGTTGTGTTTCATTTTTGTCAAGATAATGGTCCTGGGTCATTTAATTAAAATAAATTAATAAATAAATAAAATCAGAGAGAAAAAAAAATTATATTAATAAAAATGGAAATTGGTATTTCTAAATTATAAATTAAATTATTTAGTTCCTCTTTCTTTAAATCTCAAAGGGCAAATGAAATTGCCTTGACACAAACCTAGAAAGATTTAATGATTCATCAAGAAATGCTGAGTTATGAGTTAAAGGTTCTCCTATATAATACTGTATGGTATTAACTCTGGGTCATTTTTTCCTGTAAGGTGAGTGGTGGTCTGCTGTGACTGAATGAATGTGTGCAACTGCAAATGGAAAACATCATTTTATAATGTCACTGACAACAAAACTGTACTTCAAGAGAAAAATGTGCCATATTTAATGTTTTGTCTGATCAGTGTTAATGGAAAATGCTTTCCTAGATACAATATTTAATCTATAAAATGTCAAATAAACTACAAAAACTGTGTTTCATTTATTTACATTTACATTTAAAAATAAAAAAATGGAAAAGCAAGTAGCTGAAAACAATAACAAAACAATAAGTGAAACCCATGACTCATCAACTCATCATCTTAGCTAACAAGCTACAATCTGCTAATCTTGCTAACAGTGACTGGAAGAAAGCAGAAGAAAATTCTTCCTCTTACAAATGAAAGTTGAACTCATAAGCAATCAATGTCTTCCCCTTTTCAATACATCCTATCCTGGTACAACCTTAAAGCAGCTCATGCTCATGTTAGCTAGCATGCTAGCATGTTAATGTAGCAGATACATGTGAACATAAAGGTGCAGTGTGTAAGATTTGGGACCTTTATTTTTAGAATAAGGCAAACATGCAATATAATATTAAAAACTATGTTTATGCATATATAATCACCTGAAAATAAGAATCTTTTTATTTTTGTTACTTAAAAATTCTCCTTTCATATCTACAGTTGGGGCAGGTCCTCTTTTATGGAGGCCGCCATGTTGAAACACTGTGTTTCTACAGTAGCCCAGAACAGACAAACTATATACTAGAGTCTAGACAGAGCACTTGCAGTGTTGTTTTTTCCTTTACACTAGGAAGGTGAGGGTGATGTGAGGAGATTGCAATGCAGTGATTAGTTCACTAGATGCAACTAAATCCTACACACTGGACCTTTAAGATAGAGATCTGTGTCTCATTGACATTTTTAAGTCAGCTTGTTGACTTTATGACTCTCCTACTAATGCTCCTGTTAACCTGAGCATGCCATTACTGTAATTGCTGCTGTTCAGTAAATATTACATAGCCTTGCTTTTTAAGTCAGCATTATATCCGCCCTCTGAGGCAGAGCACTTGAGCACATTCTTGGCCTTTCATTCCAGCACTGCCTTTCTCCTGCTCAACTATGACACATTTTATGTAATGTCTCTGCCATCTTAACTTGAGTGCTATGAAGAACCTGTTAAGTACAAACACAGATTGAGCTCTGGATAACATTACAGACATATTTCCCCGCTGAGGAGAAAATATGCGTGGAGTAAACCATCCACTCTTCCCTCTGAGGATGCCCTTCATCCCTAAATACTTGATAAATACCATACATAAAAAGTGTCTTTTTTCAATGTGGAAAACTCACGAGCCGCCACCAACATGTGATACAAGACACCAAGCCAAGAACTACAACTGTAGTCTCTCATGCTGTCATTCTCTTTCTCCCAGTGCTTTCAGGCTTTGATGAAAGAAAACAGAAGCGTTGGAAGAGAGACAATCAGCGTGGCCGTCTACTGTTTCATGCCATAGAAAATAACTGACTGGAAAAGCCATTTGAAAAAAAAAGGAATGTGTTTTGGGAATTAAAGGCAGAAATCCAAATTCTACCCTCACACAGCTGTACACACACACACACACACACACACAAACACACAGACCTGACACTAACCACAAGCCCCATCAAGGCATAACCCTCCATGCAAGAAACTAAAGCCGAGGAGCCAAGGAATCCAATCTGAGCCCTGCTGCTCCACAGGCAGAGACTCTACCTGACATCGCAGTGAAGCGTACCAGCCAGGCACAGCCACGTGTGTGTGTGTGTGTGTGTGTGTGTGCGTGTGTGTGCGTGTTTCATCTGTTGGACAAGCTGTTGGGACGGCAGAGAAAGATAGAGGAGAAAAAGGGAGAATTAACATCCACAGGCGGAGAGAGAGAGAGAGAGAGGTGCTTCACTTTCTGCCAATGCCTTTGTGGCTGTGTGACACCTCCTTCTGCAGAGTCCTCTGGGCGCACACAGACGGGGAAGGTTTACAGCTGGATGGCTGCTGAAAAATGAGCCCCAGGAAGCTTCTCAGAGGAGAGCCAGAGGCATTTCCACAATAATAAATAATCCAGTTTTTTAGGGGAGAAAGAGCCTCAACTTTTCTCGAAGCGTTCATGCTAGTGTGGCGCACTGCAGGAAGCTCAAAGTAGAATATTTTAAATGATGAAAACAAAAATAAGAGTAAGGAGAAGAAAGTGATGACTGGGGTCCAAACTATGCTTCATTTGCAGAGAGCTACTTATGCACTAACCAGGAGTTATCGTCTGCATTGTACGCTTACACACAGCTAATATAGAAATATGAAAACATGCATGCATTAGCCGCACACACACACGCATGAATGCACCGACACTACACTTTAGTTCTGCAGGGACTAAACACAACCCAAAGACCTTCTGTTCACAAACAACAACAACACAGAGCCCTTCAGGGCCTCTGCACCCGAGTCCACCACCATTTCAAATAACACCATCCCAGTGAACTCCTTCACGTCAAAGCCTTCCCTAGTAACCTTCATCTCCCCCTGTCATCTCCAATTCTCACTCCCAGCGTGCAGCTTGGTGCCCCAGCATTGTTAGCTAAGCCAGAGGTTGTCAGAGGGGGGGCTGCCTCCTTTGTTGATGTTATAATAACACGAGGGCGGTGCAGCACAGCGAGGGTTAATCAATTAACGTGTTAAAGTCGTGTGTGTGTGTACACAGAAAGTTACATGAAGTAGTCCCTTTTGGGGGTTTTCATTTGTCAGTATCAAAGCAGGAAAAACAAGAGCGTGGACATACACTGCCACATAATACACAAGCCACTGACCATCTTGTGTCCTGACCGGAGGGCTGCTTGGATGGTGGGGGTGGAACAAATGGGGGAGGGGAGAGAAGAAGGATGGGGGACTGCTGCCAAAGGAGGACAGACTGGAAGATAAAGAGAGAAAGAGGGGGAGCCGGGGGGGACACCAAGAGACTATGATACAACCAAATGAGAGCATAATGTGATGAAGAAGAGGAAGGACGACTCTGAAAAGAGAGAGGGTGAAAAAATAAAGAGAGGAAGAAGTGGGAAAGGAAACACAAGAGGGAGAAGCAGAGAGATGTCTGCATAGCCATAGTGACACACACACACACACACACACACACACACCCATCCCCAGGGAGGGTTGATGAAATACAACTCCCCACAGGCTGCAGTGCAAGAGGGACCCTGCCCTAACTGAGACAATTAAGTACACACACACACACACACACACACACACACACACACACACACACACACACACACACACACACACACACACACTGACACAGACACACAGACACACACACACACACACACACACACACACACACACACACATCTATGTATTAACTGCAACATTACAAATTCAGAAATTCACAAGTGTCAGTCCATAAATGAGGAGCGTGTGTGTGTGACTGTGTGTGTGTGTGACTGTGTGTGTGTGTGAGTGTGTGTGTGTGTGTAGCTCGAGGCCGAGTCACTGCATATCTCGTGCTAGTCAGTCTTGCACATCTAATTTACTAATCACTGTCTGTCCATGCATGTGTGTGTGCCTATCTATCTAAATGTGTGTGTGTGTGTCTCTGTAAGCATGAAAACAGGTGCTTCCAATCAAGGAACATCATTCTTGTTGCCACGGCAACGCTGCCCATCCTAAGGGTTAATGGTTTTTAGCATGAGAAATTGATCTGTCCTCCCTAAATGGGGAAATTGAAACTGCATAATTTAGTAAGGCCCCCCTACACCCTTCTCTCCCTCTCTCATATTTCAGATATATGTGTTATATCTTCATCCAAACACAAGACCGTGCTCGTCTCTCTCTCGCAAAGACACAGTGGCTATTTGTGCTAGCTGCAGCATTTATATTGATCTTCCAGCGGGGACACATGAAACGAAATATGAAACATTTTCCCCCGAGCAGATAAACGTTTCAACCTAGCATCTTCTCTTTCATTCTTCAACTCAACTCCGCTGAACATTTGCACGTTTTCTCTCTGCGCACATCGTACCGCAATGAAAACATTTTGCCAGCGGTGAACTATGTCTTCCAGCCATCGCATTTGTGTACTTTATTGTAAATCCTTCATGACCACATTTTACAGTACGGCAGGGTGGTCTCGCGGTTGACCCGGAGAATCTGGTTTCAAAACTTCAACCTCATCTTCTCTTCCCTTGAATTCCTTCCAGCTGCGAGGCCGCAAGAAACAGCAACATGTGTCTTATGTCGCATAAAAACTGACATAAATGACAGTGTCCCCTGAGTGTTTGTGTCCTGTCCTGACCTATCACAGCCCACTGAGGCTCTGAGCGTTTGTGTAAACATGTGTGTGTGTGTGTGCCTCTAGTTAATGTCACACACACCCCATGGGAAAGAAACATTTCCTGTCTTCCTCTCCTGTTTTTTCTTTCCAAGGACACTGATGACCATGAAGTCTTCGAAAGGCCTGCAGATGTTTGTGTGCACAGAGACACTGAACCAGAAACGACTGTATTTTAATTGGATGAACACAAAGCTGGAGCTCAGTTGAGGCTGGAGCACCTCTGGCGTTTTTACATTATCTCTCTGTTGGTTGTAAAATGTTCGGTTCTGCATTTCAGGGGATTTTTATGACTAATAGCAGATTGTAACCTCGCTATGAAAACAAAGGGCTTGTATTTGGGATTTTTACATTTGTGCATCTCTTGTAGGCTTCTTTCCTCTTCCTCCCACTTTATCTCCCCTATTATCGCCTTTTTTTACCGACGCCTGAGGCTGTTGCTTTGCATTTAAATCATTTGGACTTGATTCTGTGAGCATTCGTTCAACTGAGCTCAACAGTGTGAGACTGTGCGAGCCGCTAACAGACTCTACAGAAAGAATACCTCTCACCCTCAAACACTTAAAGCCTTTCAATTTCAGTTCCACTTTTCTCCTTCCTTTCATCGGCTTTCTCAGGCTCACTCTTGGGCGTGTTGAATCTTTCTATTTCACACACTCCCTCCACTCCTGGAAAAAGAGGAAGTAGATAGCATTTTTATATGTTTTTTAATGTTAAGTACCTCACCCGTCATTTAAAACACGACTGTCTGCAACTCCCAAAACTGTGATGAGCGAAAACTTTCCTGTCACGGCGTTAACGCTTGTGTTTTTCCTGCCACGCCGCTTAGCAAGCAAACATCGTTTAAATTGAAATTAAATCAACTGAGTTCAATTCCGCGCACAGGCCTCTCTCTCTCCACATCCTGACAAAGCACTTTTAATCCCCTCGCTCCGGCAGAAAAATGCCGCCTGTCATTGTCTCAAATTGATTCGCTTTGTGACAGCGCTGCCGCTCTGCTAATAACAAAATGCTAAAACAAAATAAAGAGAAGAAGAAAAAAAACCACACTTGATTGTGCAGCCGAGCAATTTTCTCTGATTAAACAAACCAGCCAGGCGTGTCATCCAAATATGTAAATGTGAGAGCAGAGCGTGGAAAAAACACAGAGATGGATCGCTGTAATGATTTCAGGGACTGTCACACACGTTGCAAGTGACCTTCTCTGCAAACACTAATGGGGGGTTGAACTGTTGAACTCTGGGAGTTTTGAGGAGGGAGGGTTGCAAAGAGACACACACACACACACACACACACACATGATCAGGAAGTAGAAGATTTATTCGGCGCTGAGCTTTTCTATCATTGTCACCTTGAGATGAAGATTAGAGTAAATGAGGAGCGGATACGACCACATCATTATTCAGTGGCACTGGCCTTTATGTGTTGAATAGCCGCCAAGATAAAGGGATTATCTGGGTGGATGGAATAGGATGATGATGATGATGATGTGTGCGTGTGTGAGGTAATTCATTCTAAAAGCTGCTAATAAGGTGCAACAGATGCCTGGAAATGCATGATCTCACTCTCGTTCTTGCGAAATACACATGGACAACATACACACACACACACACACTTTCCCTATCAAAGCTGCATTAACAAGCACAGATAGAATTCTTTCTTCTTCCAAGTCTTGCAGGCACACCCCGAGAGCTACACAAACCACTGCCGCCGCTCTGAAAAACTGCCACGCAGCACTCCATTTATCTCCTCCTGTGACACCAGCCTTTTGGACAAAAGGCACAGGGCAATTGAGGGAATTAATAGGAGGTGTGTGTGTGTGTGTGTGTGTGTGTGTGTGTGTGTGTGTGTGAGAGGAGATGAGCAACTGAAATGGAAATGTGATCCGTCTTTACAAGGCTCTAACCACAGCAGGGGTGGGTTTATTAGGCGACCCAGACGGGGTGAATAGCGGGGGGTCGGACCCCTTCAACCCTCTGTAGCATTAGACTATATGACAGTGGGGCTGTGCTCGAGTCTGGTGTGCTAATGGGAGTGTGTGTGTGTGTGTGTGTGTGTGTGTTTGAGGAGAGGTTAAGGAGAGGGGAGGGCGGATGGGGAAGAGTTGCATGGAAAAGTGAAGGAGTGGAAGGCATGCTGATGCAGCTCCTGACCTTTTAGTGTGAGCCATTTTTCAGACATACTTGTGCTGGCTGGAATTGTTTCATATCTCACACACACACGCACACACACACACACACACGCGCGCACACACAGCCCTCTTCCTCCCTATCTGACTCTGGCGTTACACCTCTCCCTCGTCCTCCCCCTCACACAAACCATCATTTTTTTCAGTTTTCCCTGTGTCCTGTTTCTACAATATGTATCTCACTTCTCATCCTTCCTCTCTTTGTCTGTCCAATCTGTTGGTCTGTTCTCCTCCACCTTCCTCTCTTCATCATGATGCCCTCAACCTCCAATCTCCCCTCCATCCCCCATCAAAGCATATTCAACACGTCTGCTATTCCATAAAGATATGGTAAAATATGGAAGCCTGTAGGGACTGAGAGGGGCTACGATCAGAAGCTGGGGGGTTGGGGTGGACGGCTGGGGTGGCCACGGGGGGTTGCAGCCAATGGCAACCTCTATAGAAGCGAGGAGGACAAGGGAAGAGGAGGAAGAGGAGGAGGAGGGGGGTGTGCAAGATATGGCAGCCCTCAGACAGCAATCTTCAGATTTCTGGTTGAATCCGTACGCCTGAGCAACTCTGGAAGATTGCAGGAGGCAGATACGGCTCAGCCTCACACCTTTTCCACAATTCCATTTGATTTCTTGTTTCACAAGCCAGGGCTTATTCCATATTTCATAGAGGTATGAGGGAAGAGTGTTCAGTGGCGGAAAGGCAATCCAGGACAGGGAGGAATCAAAACCTGCTGCAAATCCGGAGGGAAAGTGCACAAACTCTTGTTGCTGTTCCTGCCATTTGTTTTTTGTTTTTTTGCCAAGTGTTAGTTGAGAAGATCAACGCTGCTCTCGCATCTGTATGGTGAATGTAAAGCCACAGCCAGCTGCTGGTTAGCTTAGCTTAGCATACACACTGGAAACCTTCATCCAAAGGTAACTGGAATATTTCTTGGATGTGCATGTGACCTGCTTTCTTCGCCGAGTGATTCCGAGTGGAGAAATCAAGAATTCACTGCACCTGGCCAAGAAAAAGTCACATGACAGGCTGTAAATCCACCATGTGTCATTTCTGCACACATTTTTGGACAAATTCAGCAAAGAAGACACGACGGATTAACAAGTGAGCTTTACAGGTGCTGGCAGGCAGGTTTTGTCACCTTCACACAGAGCTGGGCTAGCAGTTTCCTCCCATCTCCAGTCTTCGTGCTAAGCTAAGCTAACTGACTGCTGGTGGCAGCTTCATATTTACCTGACGGGCAGGAAAATGTCACTGCGGATGTCTCTTTACAACCGCAACTGAAGCCAAAACGTGCAAAAATCACACAGCTACACCTCCTCCTTCTGCAAACTGCTTGCTACATTATAACAGCTACAGGAACCAAAGGGCCAACTCATGTATAATAAATATATAACACTGTAGGATATTTATTTACAAAGCGGCGGTGGCTGCCACAGCCCTTCTCAAATCAGTTAATGGGGGCGGCTCAGTGTGTCCCGCGGGAGGGCTGAAAACCAAATGAACCAACTGAATGTGCATCAGAGCAGCAAACAGAACGCCTGCCGGTGGCAGAATATCTGCTGTCAGTCACACACGCATGTACACAATTATTTGCGCACACACCCGGGAATTTAGATGCAAAAATACAGCGAGACACACACACATACACAAGTAATCCCAATAAGATGAACCAATTAGCAGGCAACACACACACACACACGAGTGTGACAGAGAGAGAGATGCAGTGAGTGAAGTGAAAGAACACACTGAGGCATACAGGGTGCGGGCGGTGGCCTGAGAGGAAAATACAATTGAGACGCCTTCACACTCTGACACTTTGAACGGAGCCGAGGTGGCCGGAGACACATCCGGCCTGACACAGTGGGTGGATAATGTGGCAAAATGTATGGAGAGAGCACGGCAGGCAGGGCTGACACCCACTGATACTGTTAACAGAGTGACACTGAGGGGTATAAATGAGGGATACGGACCCCGACGTTCATACAGATGGTGACAATTTAAGGGAAAGAATATATTTTTGTCTTATGATAGGTAGCTGAACATCTTTGGATGGACAGAACAAGAGATGTGAAGATGACAACTCTGTGGCAATTTAACGTTTTCTGCACTAAATAACCAAAAAAAAGGATCTACGTGGACAGCCTTGTTTGGGGTTAGGTGCCTAACCCCAAGCCAGAGTGTGGCGACTGCATAGGTTCTCTCTGGGTACACCGGCTTCCTTCCACAGTCCAAAGACATGCAGGTAAACTGGTGACTCTGGTGAATGGTTGAATTGTCCAAGGAGTACGTTGCCTCTTGCCCAAGGTCCGCTGGGATTAGCTCCAGCCTCCTACAGCCCTGATGAGGATGTTAATGGATGGCGAGGTGAGGGTGAATTGGATGTCTGTAACGCTGAGCTGGTGCTGTCGTTGAGTAGGTCAGCACATGCAGAACCTGACAAAATTCTGCCCAAACGCTCCCAAAGGTGTTCTGCTGATGGAACTTTAAGGTGTAGCTGAAGGTGGCTAGTTCAGCGTCCGTCTGTTCGCGCTTGTCCTTTACACACACACCGTTGTGCACCACTCAGCACACACACTCTTCGGGAGTGCCCCTCGATATCAAGGGCCATTACGTTTCAGCATTTGTAAATTACCTCCTGACCACACACACTCATATTTGTCCATTAGCAAAGCCCTGGACACTTAACACACTTTGCACAACACACACACTCCACACTGCTCAAGTGCTGCTGTTGACAATTTCCCCGGTTCATATCACTCTGGATGAAACGTGCAATGCAACGTATGACATCATATTACAGTGTTAACGACTTGTCTTTATGGTTTGGTTACTTAAGAACTCCCTGACCCTCCTATCAGCGTCATATCAATTATTGTGAATCGGGCGATCGGAGCAGACAGGATGTTGCTCGATGTAGATGGCGAGGCTTTCCCTAAGGAGGAAGTCGATTAAAGGAGAGCGGACATGCTGTCTTTAAATAGATGCTGAGTGAAGTAAACCACCTCTAGAGCTTTGTAACATGTCATCGCCTCTGTAAGGCTTTCTCTGCTCTTTACTCTCCGACAAAAGATAAATGTAGTGAAAATTATCTTTTGGGGGCACAAACAGCAGCTCGACTTTGATTGTTGCTTCTGAAGATTAAAAGAGATAGAAAAGGCAATCAGTTCACCTCTCGAGAAGGAATTAACGGTGCAGAGAGAGAAGAGATTGCAGATTTTTGTCCTAAGCTGCTTGGCCACAAAAATGACATCTGCGATGCCCCGTCACTACCACAAATGTTGTTGTACAAGAGTTCCTGGAAATACACAAACTTTGATTTGAATGTATGATGCATTTACTGTACACACACGAGGGTCGCATTCCAACTCCAACTGGAGTCAGCTCAAGGTTAAAGAGTCCATCAGGATGTGTGTGTTTGTGAGGGGAGAAAGGTTTAACCAGGGGTAAGCTCTGGTGTGAGCACAGTTGCCAATTGTATTCCAGTGAGAAGTCTAATTATATCCCAAACACACACACACACACACGTACCTTCCCAGGCAAATAAGTGAGGGAACAGAGAGGACGGAGAGCAGGGATTCCCGTGAGGAATCGGTGGAATGTAAACAGGCCACCCACACACACACATTCAGAGGGCTTAATCATGGGCCGTGAGATGACGGCCTCATCTGGAAAAAGATGCCCCAGAGAACAGCGTAGCTTGATGGGACTGTCCTCTTTGGTTTTTACCCCCTCTGTCCTCCAAAAGGCCCCACGAGTGGCTGCAGGAATGCAAGCTGCATGCTGGGAAATATGTCAACCTTCACCCTTTTGTTTTGCACTTCACATCCTGTGTACAAAAACCATAGAGGATTATGGGTAAAATGATGCAGCTGTATTTGGGCACATTAGCATTTAAGCTAAACCAGAGGTACAAAGATTATCAAACAGGTCAGACAGTATTATTCTTATTATCCCTGTGACACACACACACACACGCAATACTTCATTGTAATCCCATGCATGGCTGGGATAAGTGACACCAGCCTTTCTTCTGTTAATAAAACCCTCTGGGTCACACACACTTCTCTACAATGCTGACCGTGTGTGTATTCAGTGGTGGTCCACATATCCAGGATGCACTTCAGCTCCCTTTAGACGACTAGAATCAGTGAGACCAGAGCCAAAATGTACAGGTTGTGGTGTCCAGGGACACGCCGTTTTCAAAAATGCACACCCGGTTGCCAAACCCTGCTGCCTTTTACACTTCCTCAGCCATATGACACGGCATTGTTGTGTTATTAGGCCTATGGCCCACATTACCAGCTGCTCCACAAATGACTTTCTGGGTCGAGGGGGGATTACTGTAGGGCTAACGCCGCAGCACACAGTCCTGGGGGCCACAAATGGGTCAAACGCCTGCCTCACGTCAAAAGTAGCGGCAACAATGAAACGCCCAGCGGTAACCTTGAACGTTCGTTCCTCAGAGATCAGAAATTCACAAGGGGGCTATTTGCACTTAATTAGTAGGAACAAGTCTAGACGAGCGAAAACAAACTGCGGCTAATTTCCTGTGTTTTGGCTTCTCCCATTCGTGTCCTGTGGTTTGCTTAGCAGAGTTAGCCTTTTCCTTCTGCTTGTGGCTACAGCAACTATTGTTCTGCTGACAGGCTGCTAATAAACAGCTGGTGACGTGCTGTGTTTCTGTGGCTAAGCTAGCCACAAGTGCTGCAAAATAAAAAAAAAAGGAGCAGAGGAGCTTGGAAGGATGGATTCTCATTGTTTCGAGTTGAATTCTTTCTTTAGCGTGGTGAGAAACCGGGTTCATTTACAGCTTTCAAGTCCTTTTATAGTGTGTTTTTGTTTGCAAGACTGGCTGACACGTTTCTTCAGAAGAAACGGATCAGAAGAAAAAAGCCACAACAGATCACACTATTTCTTGATAGCTAGCAGGAAGAATAAATGGTATTTTTAACCTTTAATACTGAATTCTCTCTTGGTGACTCAGAGATCTAAAATCCAAGTGGAACCAAGTCCAACAGTGGAAACTTGACTTCGACTAGAAGATTCCTCTCATCATTACCAACAACCTCTGCCGACTCCAGTGGATTAAGTATCAGTTCAACATTGATCCCCTGACTTCATTCATTAAAAATGAAAGGAGAGAGACAGTCAATATGATGAAACAACACACTTAATGTACTTATACAAGCCTCAAATCTCACGGCACGGTTATTATGGCCCCATTAAATTAGCCAGACTGCAACAGTAGAAGGTGTCAAGCTGAGCGGCCTTTCATGTGCACATCCGTAAGAGGTAAAGAAAGTTATGGCAGATGTTTGGAGTGAGTCCAAAAAGCCCCCCCACCTCATCCTCTAAGATTTCTACAGGAAATGAAAGCCATAGAGCGGAAGGGAAGTGAAAGACATGAAATGACTGCTGAGACACAAGAAGCTGCTGGGAGTCTTAATTTAGCCCCCTGAGAAAAATGCAGAATCGGAGTACCTTCGGGAGACTAAAAAACTTTTCCTAGAAAATGACCTGATGTTTTAACAAACATATGCAGTCCTAACCCAACAATGAAGCGCTTGTTATTCAACTCACAGAGAACCCCTATGAATTATTAATCGAGACGTGGAGCTGTTGATCCATAAAATGATTCAGTAATGATCTTTGGATTTGTCATGAGGAGCATCACAGTTTCGGGGGGGGTTATAGATTTTGCCGGTTGTAAAAGTTAAGAGACAGGATGCGTGAAAAGGTGTGATATGTTACAACCTGGACTCAGACCTGCGATGCACATGGTGTTCATTACTGTACTGACCCGTGTCAGAAAAGCTGCTGACAGTGCAGCCATGCTTACAGTCTTTCAGTTTTTGAATGCAGCTTCACGGAACTGAAATGACAGGGAGAGTCGATGTGCACACGTCGCGCTGAAACGGCGAGTCGGCTGACAGAAAAACAGCCACTGATGCTTTTCTGTTGAAGACTTGCTCGTTCCAGCTTCTCAAATATGGATTTGTGCCAGTGTTTATTGACAATCCCTGATAGTAGATTGAATACATTTTGATTCTGGGCTGTTGGTCGAGAAAAACAAGTTTGAAAATTTTTCTCATAAATAGGCCCAATTTACACAGTCCCAGAAACAAGATTTTTGTTATAACACATGACAGAAATCAATAAATCTTTCAATTATGGATTACTTTTCATCATCAAGTAAAAATACCAACTATATACTTTATATATAAGCAAACATTTACTAGAAACGGCTTTTCTATCCTATCACTTTTGGCTCTCTCTCTATCTATGTTTGACCCTACCTACAAACAGAGCAGCGTAGCCTATTTTTTTTCTCCATCCACGCTCCCGTCATGTGAGTTTATGGCAACATCTGTGCGAGAACGTGTGTGTGTTGTATGACAAACACCCAGTGATCCAGAAAAGCTTGTTAACACCCCTCCTGATGTCCCGAGGTCGGATAACCTCCCCAGGTCTTGTTATTGCTCGGCAGGGCCCGCCTGACACCAGTGCATCGCAGCATTCTAGCTGCATCGCAGCTCGACAGGCTGTAAAAGTGACACACTCGGCAAAAGTAACGTATCACAAAGCAACCTTGGAGGTGTGGCATGAGAGCGGATGAGAGATGACATGCAGAAATCACAGACACATTACACACCGACTAACCTTGATGACTGCGACTGCCTGGCTTTGGACATCACTGGAGTGTGTCTGGGGTGTGTGTGTGAATACGTCTGTACGGGTTTGGCTTCATGACAAGTTGATGCAACAACTCACATTGAAAGGTGCAAAGTGGATGGTGAAGAAGTCAACAGCTACTACTGTGTTATAATAATCCTATAATGCATTTATAGTAATTGTGCATTAATCCCATAGAAATCTGTTTGCTCTTCATATCTGGCAGGATTATGTAAAGTAAACAGTCTAAACCCTACTGTCACACACACATCTGTGATTTGTTGTTACTGAAAAAGTTCTCCATTTCTCAACGCCCTCATTTGGAATGATATGACTTCATAAAAGTGTGTGTGTGTGTGTGTGTGCGTGTGTGCGCACATGTTTACAGGAAGTTTCAGGTAGTCTCTGACTAAATCAGTGCCAGCAGCTGTGAATGCCACAGCAGCGAGTCACTGCCAGCAACTGAATGATGAACATGCAGCATGCACAGTCGCGCTCTTTAACACACACACACACACACACACAATGTAGAGGAAAAGTTGTGTGTGTGGATCCTTCTGCTCATTTGTTGCGATTGTCCCATAATCCTTTACTCTACAAAATGACACAGCTGCCAGACATATCCTCTTTGCTGGCGCCTCAAACCTCCACTCCTTTCCTCTCCTTTTTCTCTCTCACATACATACACACACACACACACACGCTAAAACCACAACATACGCGAAAAAAAACATCCATCCATCCATCCAATGCTGCGTCGTGATTATTTATGCAGCAGTAATAAATGACACGGCCTCTTAAAAGGATTCAATCGACTCCAGCGCACAAACGCGCATCCGTCACCACGACAACTCGATAATTGGAAACAAACAGGAAGTCAATTCATAACACGCAATTTGTCATTTTGCTAATTGTGACAGAATGGAAATCACCGGGTCGGTTCGGGGGGAGGATGACACAAGGCGCTCACTTACTGTTTGCGGGGACTGAACACACCCTGCTTATGCAGTCAAATATTCACAGGCGCATAAACTTTCTAATCCCCAGATCATTGGGTGTTAGGCTCAGTATTAGTGCAGATGACTGTTGGTGGAGTACCTTTTTGAGTCGATCCTTCATTGTGCTTTCGTGTGCCAGCCTCATGACTCCTTAAAACGTGAATTTTCAAATACAAATATGCTCACACGTTCATAAAGGTGAACTCAAACAGAGGTACGAAAAGAAGTGAAGGATGTTGAGGGGAAAAAAGGCAGGGAGTCGGGATACAGACCGCCCACATGCCTAGCTGGCACTCTGGTGATGCCAGTCTGTCCATCCATTCCCCTAGCAACCCTGTAACCCGGGGCGACAGGGTCTTGACGATGAACAGACAGAACAGAACTCAGTGGTTCTCCATTTGCCTGTTGCCAAGAGGCTGATAATGTGGAGCTTTCAGATCGACTCCACACACACGCACACGCACACACAGATGGGCATAAAAAAACACTTGTGCATGTGTGACAAGCACAAAGCAACACCTCCTGCAAACATATTTATGGTGCATGCTCGCCATCATACCTGCACACCGTCACAAAGGGAAAGACGTCAGGCACACGCATGTAAACAGACACACACTCGTTGCTCTGAGCTATTATCCGAGTGATTGAGTTACTGAGACAGTCGATACAATATTCTACCTCACATTGAGAAAAGACAAATCAATGCTGTTACACTATCTGCAATTCATCACCAGCTAACAGCACAAGACAATTCAAAAAGGCTGTCTGTTTAGAGCCAAACGAGCCAAAGGACGAAGCACAGAGGGCCTCAAAGTGGAGCCACGCTTCTGTCAATGACTCTGTGTCATCAATTTCTTTGGATCTATAAACCACGCCGCAATATTTGTGGAGAGCTCCACAGAAGGGGGAGCAGATTGCACAATACTGTCTTGGTTTCAACGCCACTGTGATCCACTTTGCTGCAAATTCCTGTTGACTGAATCTGTGCACGCTCGGCTGACAATGTCAAGTTTGTGAAGCACGAGCGGGCTAACTCTGATAGAATAAATGAGCAGGCTATATGCTAACTTCCAGCCATCAGCGGATGCGAGATGACAGCGCGGAAAGGAGCGCTAAAGGAGCTCGGAGTGAACTGGCAGCGCCGACATCAGAACAAATGGGATGTGAAGTTTCTGGAACAGTGACGGTATTGTTGGGAGAGCGCCGCGGGGTGCTTTAGGTTACCACCTCTGCGAAGCTTCTGTTTACTGATAAGAAACAGAGAGGCACAGGCTATAATTTGCTGCTAGTTTCAATATCTCACGGTGGAGAAATCACATTCTCCAGAAGCGCAACACATCCCTGCAGGGGCAAAAACAGCTGGGCAGGAGGGTCGCCTGTCTGTCTGTGGAGTTTGTGTGGCTTAAGCTAGCTATTATGGCATTAAAGTCTTTGAGTATTGTGTGTGTAACAGGCAATGCAGAGTCATTAGCGGTGTTGCTTTCAGCATACAGCATGCTTAATGAGAGGGCACGGCCACGCTGTCTGAGTGATTAGTTACTGTGGAGGCTGAGAGCCAACACTGATTTCTGTGTGTATGCACACGAGGCAGGGGGTTGGTTCATTTGTGAGTTTTGGAGGGAAAAGAGGGTGAGGTCTGTTGGTGTGTGTAAATCTGAGATAGACAGGCAAAAACAAAGTTACTGTAAAAGCATACTGTAGTGGCGTCACTTTTCATGTATAAGTCACAGGAAAGTTCCTGTTACATCACAACACTTACTGGAAGTCAAAATCAATGACGTGTCAATGAAACCTTGTTGACGGGCGTACAGATCTGTATTCAAAAGCCAAATCCTAGCTTTGTTTTTTTTATGAGGCATTGTGCGGCTGAAGGAAGCCTAAAAATAACCTTCATAACGCGGCTGAAAAGAAGCTAATCCCCCAGACTCATTTGTTGCTCTGAGTCAGGCTTTTAATTCACCGCTTTATGACTGGGTGTGTGTTCACTGCCACAAGTCAGTGAGTGTGTGTTTGTGCGTCGTCACGAGGAAGGGGAAAAGGTGATTGTTAGGGGGTGGGTGAGGAGCAAAACTAGCAAGTAACATAGAGCGAGAGCTGTCGTGTGGGATTCCCTCATCCCGTGTCTGCTGCTTTAGCACTGCAGCAGCCACTGTAGCCTGGTTTTATCGCACGCGACACAGGGGGACTGAATAGGCACTATTTACTGGGAGATAAAACCAGGCTTCATCACCACATTCTTTATTGCCCCTGACAAGTCGAGAGGGAGCAATTCTCATTTATTCAAATCATGTGAGGATGCAGCACACAGAGAGGAGAGAAACACCCACAGACAGCTACATCTGTTGGCATGGATTCATGATCAGCTCATATTATGAGGATTATCTTCAGTTGTTGTAAAATATTTATATTTTCATATTAATATATCAAGTGTGCTATACACCACACAGTGCAGTCTAGAACATATTCAGACTCAAATGTTTAGTCTTGGTTTGAATGATGAATGTCATGGAAAAACACTCACTATAGCATGTAACTTGGGAACAATAAATGTAGTCTGAAAAAAACAATCCCAAGAAATGATGATATCAGAGGAAGCCCTCCAAAAGATCTTCTTTTGGAGTGGCGCTGATAACAACATAGAGGCAGATGGAAATCCTCGCCATCCTCTGAGTGTGGGGCCTGAAATAGTAAATTATGGCAGTAGAATGGGATAATACGGCATCTGGATGTGCCAAAAATGGAATTCCAAATACAGGAGAAGCAAAGGTGAAAAGTGCTGACACCATTATTTCTGGGAGTGGGTGAAGTGGGGGCCAGGGCAAGTTGGGATTTAAAGTTGTGCAGTTCAGTTCGGCTCTAGAACCAACTTGGCTTCATTTCTTGCTGAAGAACAAACTCTATCTCCTGGAGTGAACTCTGTAGTTCTTCACCTTCGCTGGTGTTGGAGAAGCCTGGCCTGGGTTTGGACATCTTGGTTCTTATCTCCAAAACAGTATAGACTGTAGTGCAGGCTGAATAAGCTGATTAATCAATCAGCTGATCAATAGGAAATGAATGTGAAACTATTTTGACTGATTGGTTGATTAATGGTTTCAGTTCATTGTTCAAACAGAAGTACACAACCAGCACATTTGGTTGGTTATTCTTTGTGATATATGATAGTAAGCTAATCATCAATGTCTTTTGGAAGGAAAAAATAAGTGGATCACCAAAGTGAGAAGGATTCAGCCTCTGGGGACAACAAACGTCTCTGCTGAATTTGTTGTTGATGTTGAGTTTAATTTCAAACTCTGCCTTCACAGAGCCGAACACGAACATCCAGTTTTCTAATCAGACTCATTCACTGTCAAAGATGTTTCACTGATTGTTTGATTTCTCTGAAACAAACTGTAAAAGGTTAAGTCCTTAAACCGTTCAGGGTTAGGACAATTGTTGAGCAAGCTATCAATAGATTTGAACAGTTTACATGTGTTTTGTCTAGAAAAACTGCATCAAGTAGATCTGATTACAACTTGGATTTCCTGCTGTGACTTCCCTGTCTGTCTGAGAGTTGCAATTGGCTAACTTCCCCAAATTCCTCCTCCTCCTTTCTTCTCAGCTCCATCCTTCATACACTCCTCTGGATCCAGAAACATCCAAACCTCCACCTAAAGTACCTTTAGTGAATTCAACTGTTATCTCCTCACATCATGAGGGAGGCTTCGTGTTCACGTCTCTCTGCTGAGTGAAGGCTGTGCATTGGAAATCAGTCATCTATACCATGCTCCATCCTGAACTCTGTCAGTTCAAAAGAACACAGTGGAAAGCACTTTTCTTCACTTCACTACACACAGTCCCTCGTTTTTTCTCATCTCCTGTCCTTTCCTATTTTCCTCTTCTCATCTCTTCTCCTTCCTCTTCTTTTAATCTTCACCCCTCCCTTTCAATCCTCCATTTTCTCAAACTTTTCTCTCCTCCCATCACTTCCTCTCCTCTGCTCTGCTCGGTTCCTCAGTATTTGTAGAAAGCTCAGGGGCCTGGCTGCAGTTCAAAACCTTTTTATGTCGCTGTTCACTGCGGCTCAGCAGAGCTCCCTGCTGTGGTGGGTCTTAAATAAAAAAGGTCCATCCCTCTCTCTCTCTGGCACTCAGATCCCGTCCTTTACCCGAAGCTGGAAGGTAAACCACTTTCATCTTCCCCTCCCTCTTTTTCTTCCTCTTGTCAAAACTCCCTCCGCTGCTACATGAGAAGAGGTGCAGCTTCTGCAACATGACTTAAGCGTTTACGCTTTGTTGGCATTTTTTTAAAAACATGCTACTCCCTGGGTAAAGTGTATACTCTTCACAACTTCACTGAGCTGTGTAAAAAAAAAAAAGAAAAAGAGAGCTTATACGAGTCACAGACGAGCGTTTGACAAAGCTGAGTGTATGTGCAACAAACAGTTTTCAGCACGCAGCAGCAACTGCATTTTTACAGTAAATGTCTTTTGTCAACAGTCCAAAATATGATTCTGTTCAGGTTACTCCAGGAAGTTTTCAGGCATTTTGACTTTAAAAAAAAAGATTAATCAACCTCAGTTATTGCTGATGAATCAACAAGTGGTTGCCAGGTGTTGTTTGAAAATGTTAATAATAATGCTAATACATGAACTTCTCTTCCCATAACAAAAAATAGACTGGCATATCTTCCGGTTTTCCTCTTTTGAGGAACACATTTGTTTCCCTTTATTTGAATCACAAACAGACACGAACTTCACCTAAAATAAAATGTTAAGAAATTGTTTACTTAAGTCTTATTGATTAGTAACTAAACTGTGCCCCCACAGTCCTGGACCTGATTTTGATACCTAATTTCATAAACTTGTCCATATTTTATATCAGTCAAAGTTGGCTGGATGGTTAATAACACTTCTTTCTGGGGCGGTTAAGCGACCGCCTCCATGTATGGAGGCTACAGTCCTCGCTGCAGCGGCTCCGGTTCGACTCCCGCATCGGACGCCCATTGTGTCACTCCCCCTCTCTCTGCCCCATGTTTCCTGTCCATCTTCAGCTGCACTATCATTAAAGGCATAAAATGGCCAAAAAAATCATCCTTAAAAAAAATGAAATAAAAAATAACACTTCCTTCTTTGGTCTGACAAAATCAGAACACATTTTTTCTGACTTTACACAGACTTTAAAACATAGGATTCAGTAAGGTTAAGTTGGGTTAATAAATCTTTCAGTTACAACATCACGGGTACCAAAGAGTCAAATCTAAGCAAATCATTCAAGCATAAATTTAAGTCCATACTTTGGTTGTTACCAAATAACTACTGAACTTTGATTTATTTTTCCAAATAAACTTCTAGAAAAATGATCCTTTAAATCATTCTTTAAATAATAAATGATGGGCAGCACGGAGTGAAACTGTTAGCACAATGAACGAGCACAACGCTCTAACTTTTCATCAGGGAATCTAAGAAAAACATCAGGGAGCGACTGTCCGGGAACTGAAAGGCCCCTAACTTACCTCAACAACTGACTCTTTGTTCTCCCACTTGGCTCAAACATCTTTCTCCAAATCTATTTACTCATTCATTCACATCTCGCTCCGTCTGTGTGTCACTCTCTTTTCGTATCTCTCTCTCGTTTTCCCCTCCTCCCTTCCTTCTTATACGTTTCGACGTTGCCATTGTCTACTCCTGGATAGTGAAGCATATTTACCAGCAGCCAGAGGAGGCAAAACAAGCAGCCTATTCAAAGAGCTCGGCAGCGACAGCAACGGGGAAAGGAAGGAGGAGGATGGAGTGGGGGGCGGGGGGTGGGGGACAGAATGAGATGGAGAGTAAATTCCCAGGATGACTCGTGAATTTCAGTCAGAAAAACTGTGCTGATGGGTAGAGCTGCATCCTTATCAAGCTTTCTGTCAATTCTCATGTTGCAAATTGATGCAGTCAGACTGGACTGCACAAACACACACACACACGCTCTCTGGTCACATAATGCCCTATAGTCCATTAACAAATACTGCCCCTGCGGTACACAGTCATTTACAATCATCCTAAAGGCCACTCTCTGGAGAGAAATTGATAAATCTAGCTGCTCATTTCCTCTGTACCAGCCGGATAATAGCTTCAAACAGTCAAACACTCTGAGGCCAGACAGAAATAAGAGCTGATCGCTTCCTTTACATCTGTTGAAGTGAGGGCAGAGGCACAAGCTGAGCGATCAAAGAGAGATAAATTAGTCAGAAATCACTTTCTTTTATTGTGCCGTCGCTGTTGGCAGATATTGTTGGTTCCTTGGAAGAACTGTTCATCTGTGTCGTCACTCAATACCAGTGACCTCCAACAGCCGCAATAACTTGCCGCTGACCTTTGGCCCTCACTCTGAACTGTGCAGTTGACCCGCCCATGACCACAACCTCTGCAGCTCTGCTCATATGATCGGACCTAGTGTTTAAAATAGCATAGTGCTGCGAGTCAAAGAACAATGACTGTAACACGTCCAGTCCAAAAAACAGGAGGCTATCTTAGTTTATCAGCTGTGAGATCAGCTACCTTATTTTAAGTGTGAGGCGGAGGAGGAGGATTGGTTTGCAGTAAGTCAAGAGTCGATGATAAAAATTTAAAAAAGCTGTCACTTGTTGCTTTTTGAGGTTGCACAACTGTGCCGTGTGTGTTGAGTAAGCAGTCAGACAAAGTTCAGTTTATAGCACGGACAAGTGCCAACATGGATGCCGTCTCTGTGATGTCACCCACAGGTCTCTGAAGAGCTCACGGTGACAGGGAGCGTGGGTGGAGCCGAGGCGGGCTGAATGAAGCCATCTGTGATGGTCCCCACCTGTCAGTCAAAGTGGCCATGCTCTTAACTAAGCCTTAATATAATGTGAACAGGTGAGCTGTATATAAATTCACCCTCAGTACAGTTGTCATGAACAGGGAAATTAGCTCTCGAGACCAAAACTGTTTTTTGTACCAGCCTGTGAACATGTTTATTTCTGCTGTGGAGAAAGCTGGACATTTTAACATGGGGACTTATGGAGACTGACTTGCTTTTGGAGCCAGCCTCAAGTAGCAATTTGAGGGACTGCAGTTTTTGGCACCTCACTTCTACGGCAGAGAGGTTGTCGCTTGTTTCTAGCGCCTCTGCTTCTTCATTGTGGCAAGCTAGCAGGTGAGTGCAGGTGAGAGAGCAAACCTTTGAGTCAGCAAACAGTTTACTCCGAGAGCAACATGTTAGAGGTTAACTTGCTCTGTGAGTAGTCAATTAGTCATTCAATCAAGCCTCTAAAACAATCGACATAAGAAGATGCTTAATAGATAAATTAATTAAACATTAATCTGGAAGAATTTTACTGATTCCAGCTTCTCTAATGTGGTTTTGCTGCTTTTCTCTCTTTTATAAATGAGAAATAGTCACTGAAGTTGTAGCTTCACTACAGAACAGAACTCAACTTTTCCCGTGCATCACCCAGTCCAAACGAAAAAAAGACCAACCCGCACTTAAAAACCAGTGTGTGACCCTGGAGAGCTGCATCTTTCATTCCATTTTCCACATTCCTCACCTGTCTGTTCTTCACCACATTACTACACTGAAGAGTGCAAATCACTTGAGAGCAACAGTCTGAAACGGCTGGACATGTAATTTCACAGTGCATACATAGCACAGCGTGTACCCGCACCTTGTTTGTCCACGGCTTATATTAATACACCAGTGCCCGGAGAGATAACGGGGGCATTTCCTATTATGAGCCTGCTTGGGAAAAGGGAAGAGGGAGGTACACTTTAATTGTAAGCAGGACAGACAGTCTTTGTGTGTGTGTGTGTGTGTGTGTGTGTGTGTGTGTCTGCTTGTGGGATGCAGGTTTTCAGACATTAAGAGACAGAAAGAACGTTGGTGGTAAGAGATAAATACTAAAAGAGGAAAGGACACAAAAAAGGGGAAACAAGTACGAGACATGATGGCAGAAGGTTAGAGAGGGGGAGGACTGGAATGCAGGGCAAGACGAAGAGGAGGGACAGGTGGAGAAAGAAACGGGCAGCGTAGAAAAACAAAGTGGACAGGATAGAAGATGGAAAGTAGGGCCAAAGAAACAAAGAGAAGGGGGATGGACACAGATAGATAGGCAGAGAGAGGGAGAGAGGAGGTGTAAAATGGTGTCAGCCGGCCTCAGGTGCCTGGTGATGGATGGAAGCCAATCCACTGGCTGGGCCATCCTTCATCGGCACGCAGACAAACAAGCCACCCTGTAGAGCACCATCACCTCCATTCCTGCTACGTCCGTTTAGGACGGAGAGTGTGTAAACATGGACACTTGGCTGCACGCATGTCGGAGAAATACACAAACAGACGTCAGAAAGACGGCCGACAATCATCTCTTTGTCTTTTCTTCTCGTCCCCAATGACCCCCATTCAGCTCCGGTTATAAACTGTGCATGAACAGATATTCTATTTCTCTCCAAACACATGATGCCAAACGCCCGACCCCCATAAGCACATGATGACCTTATGAACACTGACTGAACAATGCCTCACTGGATTGTGCATCTTTTAATAAACGCGTGAGAAAAACGCATAAGTCGTAGCTCAATGTTGTTGTTTTTTTTACTGTTTTTGTAGGCCAATGCACCCAGAGACAGAGGTGCAGACAAGGACAGAGGGTTGCTTGTATATGCAGAAACCCACACAGGTGAGCGCAACACAAAGGTAGACAGATAGTACAGAAAGAAACACATATTGTTCTTGCAAAAACCAAAAATAAACGTGGGCACATGCTACGAATAATCTTCAGTATGTGCATAAGTGTGTGTGTGTGTGTGTGTGTGTGTGTGTGTGTGTGTGTGTGTGTGTGTGTGTGTGTGTGTGCGTGTGTGTGTGAACCATCCCTGCAGTGCTTTAGCCAGCAGAGTGTGACATGAGGATCCTCCCCTTTGGGTAACATTATAGCATCCCACCCCTGCAGTGTGTGACTGTGTGTGTGTGTGTGTGTCTGCTGCATCAGCAGCACTTTTACACAGAGGAGAAGGGACAGTCTATACACAGCGTGTCTGCTCAGCCACATTTGCTGTCCATCACCTCACCTCACCCTTCGTCTGTGCGCTGTTATGTGACGTGGAGCGGCATATTTCTGCCCACTTTAAGTCATATTCATGGCATGTATCAAAATGAAAAGCACACTTCCCATAAACTGCACTGCTTCTGGTACACAGAGGGTGTTGTTACTTGTCCCCTCCCAGTCCTTGGCATCACTCCATTGGACTTGAAGAGCTCGAGGCAACAATAGCAGCGTATAGCAGCCCATGATCGCAGAGAACAGGCCGTCCAACACACGAGCCTGACCTGGAAACCGTAGAACTTGGAAAACAATGTGTGGGCTTGTTTGCAAACTAAAATGATTTTCCTGCTCAAACAGGTGGCACGACGTAAAACCAGTCATTAGGACATTAAAGAGATATTTGAAGGAAATATACGCAGACATTACACTGGCCCAAATCATTCTATTTCTGATCTTATCTAATAAAGACACTGTGTTTTCTTTGTGGTTTCTTTGATTTGAGGCTCACAGTGATAACGAAGTTTCACCTCCACTATAATGGGTTAGCGACAGACGCACCAACTTTTTCTGCCGACCTCGAGCTTAAGGATGCATCGAACAGATTTGGACTTTTGTGATTTGTTAGCATACGAGCTTAAAGGTCCAGCGTGTAAGAGTTTCTGGGATGTAGTGACAAACTAGCAGATTGCAACCAAATGAACACCCCTCACTTTACACCCCACGTTATCCAAAGTTAGTGGGAGAACCTAGAGGGTGTGGGTATGGAACTTGTGAAATGTGAAAGGCTCTGTCACCTTGTGTTGATTGTGTCCATTCTGGGCTACTGTAGAAACATGGCAGACCCCGTAGAAGAGGACCCGCTCCCTCTGTCAATATAAAAGGCTCTTTCTAAGTTAACAAAAACAGAATAATTCTGATTTTCAGGTAATTATACACTAATAAAACATATATATGACTAAATATTCCATATTTAGCCAATACATGTCCCTAAATCTTCCACACTGTACCTTTAAGATAGCATTTAGCCTAGTCAAGTATAAATAGATTGAAAACAGCTGAAATACCTAGCGTTGGTCTGGCTTAAGAGATGCTAGTAAGATTTTGATATCTGTGGACAGAGCCAGCATAGCTGTTTCCACCTGTTTACAGTCTTAATGCGAAGCTAAGCTAAGCGTCTCGTGGCTGTGCCTTCATATTTAGCGCACACATGCAAGAGTGGTATCAATCTTCTCATCAGACTCCCAAAAAAACTCTCCATTTAAGCACGACAGTTCAGTCTTGAGCTCGGGAATAGTAGTGTGCAAACCCTATTCACTGATGAAGACATGAAAGCTCTGAATAGACACCAGAATACAACTGATTCCAAGTCCGCTCTCAAAGTAGTTTCTACCATCAGGGAGGTGAATGCATAACGACTTGTGTTACCCATAATCCCCGGGAAGAGGGACTCTGATTTCCCATTAGAGCTTCCACAAGGCGAACCAAGTTAATCGCATCCGCAGTGTTTACTCGCCTTGAACACGCCACACTCTCCCACAAACCCTCGCTGTCTGTCTCTCTTTCTCTCTCGCTCTGTCACGCAGCAGGACAGAGCAGTGGTCTGTTCCTGCACTGAAGCGCAGATAGAGTCCGAACACAACACAGGCACAGAGCTGCAGAACCGTCCGACACAAACGCTCAAACAACCTGTTATCCTTGAGAGAATTGTTAAGGTCCACCTCGAGTTGATAACAGTGTGAATGTGTGAAAGAGAACTAGTCTTGTAACATGGAGCGTGTGAGGTGAAACTGATGATCAGGCGAGTGTGTTTGAAGTTTGAGTTTGAGTTTGGATAGACTGTATGTAAGTTATGCGAGTGTGTTTGTGTGTGTGTGAGTAACCTGTGGGTGTATGCGTGCTGTTGATCTGTTAGCACAGCGTATTTTGGCTGCTAAGTGTGTGTGTGTGTGTGTGTGTGTGTGTGGGTTTCTGGGCTGGATCAGGCAGGAATCCAACTACTGTACGTCCAGACAAACAAGTCTGGCTTTAACAATGTGTGACATGTCGCGTAGACACACGCACACACACACGTGATATTTGGCATTCCTGAGCTTGGTATGGTTTCATAATGAGCTCAGCTGTTTGTTGCCTCAAAGGTGCTGCCTCTCGCTCTCGGAGGTAAAGCATGTAAACACTTTCACACTTCCATTGCGTGGTTGAAAAAAAAAATGATGCAACAAGCATATGGCTTTTTTTTGGATTTAGAAGGCGCATCACTTTTTATGTGCTGCAATTGCAGGCAGAGAACAGTAATCTGATCGGACAGTGCTCCCTGCACTGGAATAAAACCATCAAGAGAGATGAAGCTGTTAAAAGTGTGTAATGGTTGAACACTTCGATTTATCATTGATCAACTGATGTAACATTTTAGCTCAGCTGAACTTTAGGGAGTTCCCCTTCTTTTGAATAAGCTGTTAGGTGGAGCATTTCCTCATTGTACAGATGTGTGAAGCAAACATTTTCCATCCATCCTCCTCGCTGAACGTCCACAAACTCCTCTGAAGACTTCAGAAGAAGAGCCTCTAATAAATACCATAAATGGGATTTCAAAAAGCATAACAAGTGCCCTTTACACTGTACAGAACAAATGAAAAATCAATTGTGCAAGGGTCAATAGCTTGAGGAGATGGAGAGGAGCACCACCGACTGATGCACTGTAGATCGATATCCTCTTTTTATTATTAGAATTGTCGTCTCATTTTTTATTCTCCTCTCCTGTCACACCCTCTGTTAATTGCTTTTTCTTGCTCAATCTACTACTTACTTCACTCTGAATGACTGAATCCATGTTCCTCTGTCCCATTTGACCGTCTAATCTTTACAAGCCGAAGAGACGAGGCGTTTGCATCAACTGTACCCCGATTCAGATTGGAGTGAATAAGTGCAACGATCATTTCTCCATCCTCAAATGACAGACTTCACATTGCGAATGTCCTGACTGAAAGATAAATGAGTGCCACTGCAGGGCTGAGTCTGACTAATGATGATCAAATCACACAGAAATATTTACCTCAGACGTGCGGCACTGCAGTCCGACGAGGCCTTAAATTCAAATCACTTTGAATATACAGTGCAATGGGAATGGAGACTTAAACCTCCTACAGTATATGTGACGCTAATGCCCGTAACAGCTGCACAAACACACACAAAAGGGTGTTTCTTTAACAGTTTGCAGTTACAAATATTAGCCCACGGAAGCACTTTGCAACCACAGTGCAACATGGCTATCGTCTGTGTGACCGTAGTTCCCCTTCATTAGTGAGACCTCTGCATGTAGCATGAGAACCCACACCTTACTAAAAATAAAAAAACAACATCAGCTGTGTACTGAGATAACACAGTAGAGGTCAACTCGAACATGATGAGAACAGAATAATAAAAAAAAAACCCTCTTGACCAACACAGCAGGAACTGCATTTAAAGAGAAAATTACATCTAGCTCCTCTATTTCACTGCAAATCAATGAGAGAAAAACAATTCCCCTAAACTGCACCTAGCATTATTTTCCAGTTTTATGCTGCTCAATTCGAAGTGAGCTTTGACGTTTAACAAAAATTCTTCAGTAGTCAAAGTAACACGCGCCTCCAATGCTCTAATCCCCCCGAGGTGCTCGTCTCAGATGGACAGGGGTGTCAAACAGGGCATGCGGGGTAATTGCAAAACCCGGGGTGCAAGAGCCAAACACTCCACTGTTTGCCTACCAATGATGGGGATGGGGGTTCTTTGCTTGTTCAAGCCTAAGTGAGTGTGAAATGTGTGTAGTCTGCTAAACGACATCTTGACAGCCTATGATGAAACTCTTTCACAGCAGTCGGACAGAGTGTGATTATGCTCCCTCTCTGTTCAGAGGCGAGACCTCCAGGCCCGGTATAGCGACATCACTGTGTTCTCCATCAGTCCAGACACATTAGGTGCAGTTTTAATGAGCGCTGAATCACAGGCAGCTGTTCAGCCTCCTGAACAGGGAACAGTTCAGGTCATGCAAGTGACAGTCTACAAAGTGTGTTAACCACAAGATGCTATGACTCAAGAGCCAACCCGAGGGATTGAACACGTGCACTAAGGTTTTTTAAAAAAGGTAGGTGTGAACAGTTTTGCTGTGAAATACTTCAAGGAAGCAACTGACAAACACTCACAAACACAATGATCTTGCTTTGTACCACACCCAAATCTGTCGGTTCAAAACCGAAGCCAGGACATAGTTATTAGCGTAGCATAAAGCCTGAGAACAAGTGGAAACAGCTAGCCTGGCTTTGTCTGCCTATGAAACCCGTGAATTTAAGCTGTACAAAAAAAGTGCAAAAACATAAACATCATATGTTCCCCTTATATGCTGGGCTATTTGTAACTTGAAAAAAATGTTGTATTCGTGCTCAGTGTTGCATGTACTAAATAAACATATTACAATGTGTCAATTAGAGCATGTTAAAGGAACTGTCAGGCATTTATTTTTAACCTTTAGACAGAAGCAGGCGAGCGCACCCGCACCCTGGTCTTTATGCTAAGCTAAGCTAACAGGATGCTAGTTCCAGCTGCCAAACGTCTATTCAGTTCCACGAGACCATTAAAATATAGGATTAACTGTGTGTTTACTGTATCTTATGCTGCTACTGCTACTGCTACTATCTATCTATGATGTTGAACTGTCCCTTTAAAATAAAGAGGAACCATGGGAGATGACACCTATCCCACTGGACAGCAGGTAACATTGATAAACAGGGATTAAACGTAACATAACGGCCATAAAAACATGTCAACCTGTCTCCTCTTACGTGTAGCAGCTGCACATACCTGACCTCGTCTCCATCTAAATACCGGCGTGCTGCGAATACTCTGAAGTTCAAATGCTCGCAAAGCATTTGCCATGCTGCTGTCCTCTCACATTTACTGCCACACAACCACACACACACACACTCTGTCTGCTGAGAGAGTGACAGAGATTTACTCAAACACTGACATCCAGCACTGACACCGATATGTGTGTGTGCTAGAAGCCTGCCAGCTACTTTCTTCTAAACACAATACGGTAATGTGAAAACAAAGATGCGATTTGGGAGTTTGTAGCATCATCCAAATGATTTTCTTTCCGTGCTCCGTTACTGATTTAGGATTCACACCACGACCTGCTGCCAGTTTCTGCAGAGCGGCGGGCATTTATTTACCATGCTCCTATTAAAAGGATGTCAGAGAAATACCAAATTCATTAATGTTTAAGCACACAACACAAGGAAGTTCAGTGAAGGCGAGGGGAAGCTGAGACAAAGTGCAAATTGTGTTTGCTGAAGTGAATGTCAACTTCTGTGAAAGGCAGTCTGCTGCAGGGAAGAAGGCCTGCCAACAGCTCCTATTCAACATCAGCACAGACTGAGGGGTGAGAGAGGGGGGGAGGAGAGAGGGGGGGGGTTGTCTACTGGTGGCATTTGGCTATGTGCGTGTTCATGAGTGTGAGCGAGAGTTAAGGGGGGAATGGGAGAGCTCAAGGAGAACTGACAGAGTGTGAAAAGAAGTGTTTATTTATTTGGCAGGTCAGCAGAGATGAAATTCTTATTTACAATTACAGAGGAAGGTGTGTGTCGAGTAGTGTGTGTGTGTGTGTGTGTGTGTGTGTGTGTGTGTGTGCTTCACCATGCATCACACATGGTGTGTTCATGTGTGCATGCATTCCAGGAAAGAGATTGCACATCTGTGGCATTGTGGACAGTGCTCATCTACGCGTGCACACACACACACACACACACACACACACACACACACACATTATATAGCATGAAGTGTGTGTACATGCCTGTGCCTAAACCAGTCTTTCACTATGAGAAGTTGCTTTGCATAACAAGTACAGGCTTATCTCGCTTTATCGAGGTAACACTATTTTCCCATACATGTAGAGGAGAGCCTCAGAAAAACACACATGAGCAGATCTGTGTATTTCTAGGAAATCATTCATATTTTTTACCTCAGAGCTCAGATTTGAATAAGTGGACATTTAGGCTTGTCACCAGATTTATTTTAGCCACTATAAATGTGCAGAATTCTAAATTAACCTGATGCAGCAGCAGCCCAGATTGACAGCACACTTCACCGAGAACAGACAGACAGAGAGACAGACAGGGGGACAGACAGACAGACAGACAGACAGATATTCATGTCGCTGTCGCTGTTTGATACGAACAGGAAACGAGACATGTTCGTGGTAACAGGCAACAAGTCTGTGTTCCTGCTGTCACCGCTTCTCACGTTTGGCTTACAGTGAGACCACTGAGGCTGCCGCAGTCACAACTCCACTCCTCTGTCAGGGAACTTTCCCGATACGACCCTCCACACACACGCGCACACACACACATATACACGCGCACATATGTGTATATATCCTCAGACAGGTGCAAGATAATGAACAGTATTAAACTTTTACACTCACATGTGAAAATATGAAACGAGCTCTTCTTACCACAGAGAGAAGACTATCCGTGAAAAACGAGCATTCAGCGGCTGCTTTCGGCACAAAGTGGTCGGCTTCTGTTTCGTCTCTCGTCCGACTGAAGGTTCCCAGAGCTCCGTTAAAACGTTTGGCAGTGATGTGTGTGTGTGTGTGTGTGTGTGTGGAGGATACGGGGAGAGGCGAGACTCCTTCTCCTTCAGCCTGCGCACATTTTCTGGACGTGTGTGTGAGACGCGGTGCTGTTCATCTCGTCTGCTCCGCTCGGAGCTCCGCCAGGCAGGCAGGACGCTGCTGCTGAGGGGAGGGGGAGGAGGGGGAGGAGGGGGCGTGCCCCAGAGCTTACCCGCCGCGCCGTGCTTCATGGGAAATGTAGTTCAAGGCTGGTCGGCTTGTGAAAAATGTTTTTAATTAAACTTTTAGGAGAAATGCATACGCGAGAGAAGTCAGGAATGAAACCTGACTTTGTTTGTTATTTCTAATGCAGTATGATAGAAATATAGAATGTGTGAGGAAGGCACATTCACTGGCCCTTGCAGTGAAACACATAATTTAGTATACATTTTAGTAAACCTATATTGAGAAACAGTATATATTGGATGTTTTTAGATATGAATCTTAAGTGTAAGTGAATTGTTTAGTTTAGTTATAGGTTTCTTTTATTCGTACACATGTAACACAGCCAAAACCAGAGACAAGAAATGAAAGAGATGTGGCAGGAGGCTTATTCAATAAAGCTCTCTTTACTTCATCTTTGGGAAATGATAAGAGAGAAGAAAGGGAAATAAAAAATAATGAGAATACTAAACAAATAAATGAAGCATAATTTGGCAAAATACAAAGACAATGAACATAAGAAACACATAATGTTCATTGCATCAGCAGATAACAATATGGAAGTATAAAATGTTAAATGTAAGAATAATATCAAAAGTATAGTAATAACAACAAAGATGTTAAAGCAGAATTTTAAGGGCTACAGTTACAGTAATAAAATGGACTGAATCTCTCTTCTCTTCAGTATAATGTATACTATACTGTTGTTTATTGAGACATATCTTTTTTTTTACTTTCTTTTTTTTACTGGTAATAATTCAATGATTTATGAGTAGCGTGTTTACTTACATTCCACTTATAGACAGAGTCATAAAACAAGTGAGACAAGTTAAACTGCACTTTTGTTCTATTCCCGTCAGTCTTAGTCAGTGATACTGTGAATTTATGTTCATCACACTCCTGGGGGACACCCTGAGGACTTCTGGGAGTTCCTCTGGGACACGGAAGCTGAATAGTGACCAGTGTAATGAATACAGTGCTACCAGAGTGCTACTTCCTTGCACACTGTGTATTATTCTCGAGGGGAATATACCTTTCTTCCAACCGTAAATGCCCCGGTATTTCCCAAGAAGCCTCTTGTGTTTGAGTGTTCTGACATACATTATTACACTCCTTCCCAATGCATTCACTGAAGAGCAGCTCGGTGTTTCTAATTATATTAGGACTCAAACAGAGCACCCTAAACACTGGTGTTTCCTTATAAGATGCTTTCATAATAAAATGATTTCATAACATATTATTGTGCTCTGGCAGTGAACTTGATAGATGAAATCCTGCACCGAGACAATACCTCTATTTTCTTTGAGGTCAACAGTCCCCTTGAGCATTCATTGTTTTTGAGCTGCCTCTTCCCTGCTTTCTCATTGCTGGTCTTAAAGTATAACTACTCAATAAGTATCTGTGTGTGTGTTGGTGTGGGTGTGGGGTGTGTATAGGAAATGCTTCTGCCTCTGAGTAGCGGTATATCTAAATTTAGAGCCGCCCGTGCCTGCACTGTCCAACCGTCACAGGCTTGGTCGGATTGTCGCCTGTTCAGGAAAGAGACTTGAGGCGTGTTGAAGTTAGGATAAATTGTATGAGCTCAGTTGTGCTGATCTGAGAATAACACGTTTGTTCTTCACACGCCCTGAAAAAGAGGATGGCTATAAATACACAGCTATAGTGACCAGAGGCTGAAGTAAAGTGCAAATGCAAGCTTTTACGAAATGGGTAGACGAGGTGTGAAGTAAGTTTTCTCTCTCTTTTTAGAAGACTTTTTCAAAACAAGACAATCCACAAGAAAAAAAAAAATCTGACCACTAATACGAGAAAATACTGAACTGAATATATAGATACACACACATACACACGTTTATACTCTCCACTGTGAGGATAAAAGTTGACAAGCTTCCCTTTGCAGCGGGTTTTGTTTTGATGTGATGCTGCAAGCTCTTACTTAAGACACTTATTTATCTCACAGAATCAATTCATGCCTTGATTACAGTCGACTGAAGGGCCAACACAAACAAAATTCAAATGCACTTCCATTTCTGACATGTTCGTATACCTTGACAGGCTTTTGACCTTTCTTCATCTGCTGAGTGCAGGAAGCAGCAGTTAGCCGGGGACCATCTCCCCTCCTCTTCTATTTGATTATGAGATGTGTCTGTTTGATTGTCTATTTGGAGAGCAGCACCTCCTTTATTGACTTAGTGCCTGACAGACCCCCCTGCTCGTCCTCTCCCTAACCTAATTCAGCTCTGTGACATTGTTTGTCAGATGATTACAGGAAGGTGTCGCAGTCGGTTTGCCTGTGAGTTTGCTTTAATGAGCTTTGTCATGTCATTGTGAATGAGTTGTTGCTGTTTATACGTCTCTAACTGAGTTGCGTTTTTATATAAAGGCTGTTAATATAAGTACTAGTGCTGATATTAAACTATCACTGTGTGCTTACAGACTCCTGACAGTATAGGAGAGAGCAGGAATGTGACACCTGTCTACTCAACAACCCAAATGCAGCAGCTCTCGCTACAGGCAACACCCTCTCTAGACCCCATATTGGAAATACATACATTTCCAACATGCTGTTACACATAATGCATTGCAGACAACAAATTTCACACCTGTAAAACAAATTTCACAACTCTCAAAGAGCAGATAGATGATGGAAATCAACCATTTTCAAGTGGGTCATGTGCGTTCCAAAAGGTGCCTGGATATATTAAGTACATAGATTTAACTTAATTTCACATTCAATATGATTAATAAAGTTTCTAATAATAATAATAATAATAATAATTCGAGGGTGACAAACATAATTCCATGATCCCTGCCTACAACTTAATGTCACTATAAAGGTAAAGGTTCACAAATAAATGAGAAAAGCAAGTAGCAGAAGATACATTTATTGGGTAATATTGTGTCAGAAGCCAATAAAGTGGCCCTATTGCATAGCTTTTCGAAATCTATGCTAAATTAGTCACATGACCTCAAGCTATAGTAAATAGCAAAGGAGCCACTGTGATAGCAGTTAACGGAGACTGTAAAACGTTTGGACAGTCCTCTTTTTTCATTTAAAGACCCACACATATGTAATAAGAAATAAAAACATTCACTGATTTTAAAGTGGCCCTGTGATGAAAGGGCAGCTCGTCCAGGGTGTACACTGCTTCTTGCCCAATATCTGCAAGGATCAGCTCCAGCCCCCTGAGGCCCTGGTAATGCGGTTGCGGAAAATGGATGAATGATAGATTATTTTAAAATGTTCAATACTAAATGGCTAAAACCAGTGGTTACCAAACTTTTTCTGGTGTGTCTCTTACCACACCACAAATTTTTATCAATCATTAACAATGACCAGGGAAGCAATGAATAAAAAAAGCCCCACAGGTTAAGAACCACGGGCTTAAATAAAGCAGATCTGTGAACACTGAGACGATGGGTTTGAATAGCATACATACGTTATCTTGCTTTTATTGCTCTTAATCTTTGTTTTCTGGTATTGTAGCCTCCATTATTGTTCATAGTAATTCTTTGTCTATGTGTGTTTTAATGTTAGTCTCCATGCCTATATGTAGTGTTGTATTTTGTGCTTTTATTCCTGCATTACATTATTATATTGCGTGCTTCACTCAGACTTCACTTCCAACTTAGCTCGCTGAGCCAACACCGGTGAGTTCTTTATCATCTTGCCCCCTCTAGCGGCTCACTCCGGCGGCACATATGTCCGTCACAACCCGGAGGTCACAACGTCAGAAAAAACATGGCGGCTTCCAGGAAGGCACCCGTGGTGTTGAAGGCTGTGAAGAGAATCGCTGTCCAGTTTTCTCCGTTTGAGTCTAATGTCCGCTCCACACGGTAAGAAGTGTGTGTGTTTAATGTGTTGTTTTGTCGGGAAGTTGCTGTGTGTGACCTGTCGGTAGATAGAGGCGACTGTTAACGACTGAGCCGTCACCAGCAGGTCAGCTAGCTGTGTCGTCTGTTTAATGTTTAGGCTGTATTTATGACATGATAACTTGTTATGGTCTAATATTATATATCTGACATTATATACCTACGACACAGACCTGTGTTACCTATTTATTTCCCTTTTTCTACATAGACATAAACCCCACATGCTACAACAGTACATGTTGTATTCATCCCTGCTATACTACTGTACTGCTGACGGAAAAGGCATACTGACCTATATATCAAACAACAAAAAATAATAGATATCTAAATATGCCACTGAAATGAATAAATATGGCTACGCTAATAGTCCTAAAATAATAAAATGTCGAAATAAATGGGCATATATCCATGAGTCAATATACTTCAATATATAAATATGTTTTAATCTAAGAAACATTTGTTTATTGCAGTGTTCAAGCAGTGTATGACGTGGATTATGTGAACTGTAGTCTTCAATGTTTGGTCGTTAATGTTAGTAGCAGGGTCAACACAGGTGTTACCGATGATACTAATTAAGGTTCAGTTCCATTTCGTGCAGCAGAGACTTTCCAGTGAGCACAGCATGCACCACAGCAGCACCCTGACTCTGTTTGACCTGAATGGAACAGGACCTTAATCAGTATCATCAATAACACCTGTGTTTATCTGCTATTTCATGTAAATGTGGCTGCTGTGTAAGAGGTCAGATGGACTTGAAATGTTTTAAATAGTCCTGTTAGAGTTAGTCCTGCACACACACACACACACACATATGTTTTCACTCCAATTCGACTGCTCAGATTAATTACACACTAACACAAACAAACAAACTTCATTAACCAAAAATAATAATTAACCTCTCCCACCCACAGTCCTCAGCACTGAAACATGGGTGTGCAGGTCCTTTAACCTCCTGATATAAATGGTTTTAGTATTGTTGTATGATACATCATTTAAGCACCATGTGTGAGCAACCATTCTACCACTCTATATACTACTATCTATATAACTACAGTATAAGAACAAACTATTCACATCTGTTTCATTCTCTTCTTGGCTCACAGGGAGTTCCTGGTTATGGTGGGCTCAGAGAAGGTCAGAGCCACCAACATGAACTGTGAGGTGGTAGCCATGGTGAAACACGACAAGTCTGAGCCTGTAGTAGACATTACTTACTGTAAGTATAACCTGACCACAGTCAGATGTGTGGGAGAAGATATGTATCAGTGTGAAGCCAGCTTATGCTGTTTGTTTGCAGAAAGGATGATATTAAAGAAAACATGTTTGGGACACAGAGATAGAGAGACAACAACAGAATGATGACAAATGGTTAGAAAATTATGATACACATACTCTAATACTAAAACTTCCAGAGAACACTTTAATTATATTTTGATATATGAATGTCCTTTGACGTCCTTTGACCCAGTCTCTGGAATTCTGTGTAGTTGTTACTGCATGAGTGTCACTCACACACAGTGAGTCAACTATACCAAAAGTCAAAAAGTCTGCTAGCAGGGAATTATACGGATGTTGTCTATTGTGTGTTACTTGATTATTGCTCAGAGTAAACTTTTCACCTCTTACCTCCTTGCACTCCTCACACAGAAAGTCAGTCATTGTGGCTTTATGAGTCATCCCATTGTGTCTTTGTCCTTCCCACTGCAGTGGACGGAGAGAAGCTGGTGTTGAAGGGGGCAAAGTTGACCAGCAGGGAGATGCTGAGTGCATTTCAGTCACGGTGCACAGCGAAGGATCCACAGGCAGCAGCACAGAAATAATGATGCTCGTGTTAAATGTGTTGAATGTCTGTATGTACGAGTATGTCCTTTGATGTTTATAATAAAATATTTCATTTATATGTGTTGGTTCTGGTGCAAAGTGATCTCTGCTGTGATTATGATGTGATGTCAGGCACATATTGAGTCCTCTTCTATCACATGTTCCTAATATGTCCACTATTTAAGGGCCATGGACTTTATTGTCACACTGAAAAAGCATTGGACTCTTGTTAAGGGGAAATAGTTTTGACATCAGCTGTGCTTATTTCATCTGTATTAAAGACATCAATTGAAATGCTTCAGCTGCTAAAAACATGCTGTGATCAGTACTGGGTCATGGCGTGCCCTTGCATAATGTGCCATTTTCCTGATAAAAGAGACCATTCCAGCGTTTGAGAGAACATTATGCAAGCTCCAACCTTTGACACAGCAGGCTTAAATGTAATTTGGCACAGAGTTTCAGATGCAGCCTCAGTGAAGAGAGAAAAAACCTTTCACCCAGTCAGAGATAACTAAAATCCCATCCTCATGTTAGCTACCCTCTGCTCCATTAGCATCTGTAACTTAATGGTTTTCTCCATGGATGCTTCATTATTCCATCCATGTTTTCAAATAGATAACATTTTCTGATATTTTACTTGTATTCCAAGCTAAATCATTTGAACACAATCTTGTGAATCAGCCTCTGTGAAAGGTTTTGATGTAACTAATAGCTTAATTAGTTAATAATTGATTTGTGTCTTATAGATCAGTTCCAAGCCATTAATAATTGTACATAATGCAGTTACAAATGTTACTAATCCATTATTAAATTCTAATGGGATTTTTCTTTTCACTTTCTAAGAAGCCATGAAGTCTGCAATATTAATTTTAATAAATAATTAACCTGAGAATAAATAGTTTGTCTGCGCCTGCAGTTGCAAATGATAATAAGTTAATATATGACTTTAGTCTAGAGTGTCTGCAGCCCATGTCTAGAAATACGGCCAACAGGGATTTTCCCCAACCCGGCAACCCAAATGTGTTTAATGTATTATATCTGATCGATAAGCATAATTAAAATGTATATTAATAATTAATAAAGCCATTGACAGCTATTCATAACCCCAGGATTTTTTAAAAAATAATAAAATGTATTAATAAAAGTCAGCATTCACCCCACTACATCTCCCATGAAGCTTTGACAGTGTACCACTGGCTTAAGGCTTATGGGATATGCTGTTGCTGCATGCTAACATCGTTTGCCTTTGTTAAAATGGCAACGTGCTGCTATTTTATAATACTGAGGGCTGGCAGATATCCATTTATGTCAGAATGTAAACAATAAAAACATGAAGATGTCACAGCATTCAGGAAAATACCCGCTGCACGAGTAAATCTGTTTAGTTACAGATGCAGCTCCGGGGGCGGGACTTCAAAGTGTCACAGCGGGCTGTGATTGGCTCCTCCTGCCTCTGTGGCTGTCGGTCTGGCCCTTTAAATAGGAGTCTGTTCCCACAGTAAAAGAGAGTTGAATCCGGAGTGACTCCGCTGCTCGTTGTTGAGGATATCACATCAGAAACTGCAAACATGGTTGATAAGTTTGTTGGCACGTGGAAGATGGTCAGCAGCGATAACTTTGATGACTACATGAAAGCTATTGGTAGGACAGAGAGTTCATTCAAATGAGCTTATTAATTGCTAATTGTGAATTTACTCCAAATTATGCTGACTTTTGTTTTTTTAAATGAACATCGAGACTGATTGACTGATCTGACTGGCTGATTACATGTTGGATATAGGCCTGCTGCTAACTGTATTGTATTGGTGATCTGCCTTGATGTGAAGTTATCTGATAGAAAGAATGATTATTTGATTCATTAAATGCGTTAATTACACATTATTGGTGATCTTTACCCTCTCGCCCTGCAGGTGTGGGATTTGCGACCCGGCAGGTGGGCAATCGGACCAAACCCAACTTGATAGTGACCGTGGACGGTCAGACTGTATCCATGAAGTCTCAGAGTACCTTCAAAACTACTGAAATCAAGTTCAAGCTCAACGAGCCATTCGAAGAGACGACCGCAGATGACAGGAAGACCACGGTTAGTGTGGTCTGAGGGCAAAAAACACGCGCATAAATGACATCCTGGGGGTCTTTTCTGTGCCGGACTTAACGGCTTGTGTCTGTTGTGTTGCCCCTGCAGACCGTGGTGTCTCTGGAAAACGGCAAACTTGTGCAGAAACAGAGCTGGGACGGCAAAGAGACGAATATCGAGAGGGAGGTTGCAGATGGGAAACTGGTAGCGGTAAGGAGCTTGAATTTTTCTTTCTAAGAAACAAAACTTTGTAGTAACCTAGCAACTGCCTCTGTCACTTTTAAATGCCTGAATTTGGTTTGTGCAGAAGTCCCTCACCACTCCACATTAGCATCCTTGCCTTTTGACCACTTTTTTTTAAATCACAGTCTCTTTTCACGTTTATTTGATGATTAAATTGAAATAAGTATGCTGCTTGTGCAAATGTATTATTTAGTCCCACCATTGGTCTGAATCCTGATCTCTTGTGAAACAAGGGGAAGCATACTATAACAAGAGTATCATCCCCTAATATGCATGCGTATGTATTACATACAGGATGAAGTGACTAAACACAGACAGCCCAGAGGGGTTAACTGTTAGTTATGTAAGAATAACCTCTGCGTGATGTCTGCAGGAATTCACTATCGCCGTCTTCACACCTCCTCAGACCTCACCTCTCCCTCTCTTCCCACAGAAATGCAAAATGGGAGAAGTGGTCGCGGTGAGGACGTACGTCAAGGAGGCATGATGGGGTCCTTCGGGCCTCCTGACCGGCTCAGTTCAATGAGCGTCAAACCAAAAGTAACAGCGTGTTCTACTCCTTCTATTCTTTCTCTTCACTGTGTTGCCAGAATGAAATTTCTGTGCCTCTGTTCTCCAACATGATACATTTGGTTTCATTTGGAATTGTTGTGGTGATTTGAATAAAAATGAGAATTTGTCAAACTGTTTTTTTTTCTTCTGTGAGTTTAATGGAGGTTAAGTGAATTACAATATTGAAAGTGTTTCAGTCATTAGGGAATGGTGAGGAATGCTGTACACAGAGTGGTCTAATGGGAACATACCATAATCTGACTGGCTGATTTCCTGACTTGAATGGTTTATTCCCACACTTAGTGAATATCACTGTAATCATTCCACATGCAATCACTTTTTCCAGCTTCTCTGGCTTGCATAGTCTTTTCTGGCTTCCTTATTTTGGTCAGAGGACAAAAGCAAAAGCATATTCTCTATTTTAAAGGTCAAGAAGTGAACCCTGATGATGTACGATGTGTGTTGGCAGGGACTCCTTGAGGAATGTGAACTTTTTTAGAAGTATTGAAAGCATCATGCAGGGAGGTCAGTGAGGAAATGTATCCCCTCTTCCTTTTTGGGTGGTCGAACATTTCCCATTGCACATGTGCTGGCAGCTGTATGTACACTGAGAAACTAAAAAAACCAGGACGTCGTCACAGCAACCTACCCTTTGGCCACTGGTCAAGTTTCTGTCCGTTGGGGGGATTGTTCCAGAGGCAACGACCACTTTCCCATGACAGGAAAGCGAGTACGGATAGCACTGATTGGCCCTAATAGCCAAAACAGCTAAAACAGGTAGGCCCACAGTCTCGTTCCCTCCTGCATAGACAATAGTGCTGGCAGTAGTCGAGGATGTACAGTATTTGAACTTTTGGGGAGATGCCAAGTGGGTGAGAATATCACAGCGGGCAGTAAGGAAAGGTCACCAGTGCAGGGTGGTATTAGTGTGTCATGGGCCATGTTTTTAATGCCTCTAAGAAATTTTACTGAGTCAGAGGAGTTACAATTTCCTTTACACACTAAACACTTAACTCATTCCCATCCAGTAAAGAAGAAGCAACTTGCCATTGAATTAAGCCAAGTGGACAAAGTTGGCTCTGGAGCCTCAGCCCAAAAAAACACACAGTGTTAACTGTTTTTTTTTTTTTTTTTGCCTCTCTCCCTATTTGGAGAGAGGCACTGCATGAAGTCCCGTTCTAACATTGACATTATTTAAGTATATTGTGCTCATGTGATGTGTTTACCTAAATGAACTTGTGCTTTAATGTGTTGCATTCACTGTACTTGGGAAAATGGAGGTAAGCATGCTAACATCTGGTTGTGCCACAAACTCACCAAATGTGTGAAAATCTATTTTGTGTTGTTGGACACAAAGAAATGAGATCCACATTGAATATTATGTTTCACCAGTATGATGGCATTTGATACTACTTTGATAAAACACGGTTAGTACTGTTTAACTATGAAAGTAAAGCCATGCTGCTTCATACACTGCAGCCCAGTCTGCTCTAATCGTCCCTTAACGTCTGTGTGCACACTGTTCAAAACACTGGATATTCTCTGTGCACATGATAGATGTGCTCTGAAAGGATGATTTTCTCACAGCCAGAGAGAGAGAAAAGATCACATCTGCTCCGGATTGACTTACAGGTGCAGTCCTTGTGATCTGCAGGCGTCTCCATCACTTTGTTTTGATGACTGCGGGGAGTGAGGCGGATCTCCACCTCCCTGTTTTATCTCAGGCAATCAAGGCATCTTGATTTGATGCTTCTTGGAGTTTTTAATGATTCAAAATATAACTGGTAACCTATTAGCGATTGGACAAAGTATTAAAGTCTTTCTGCAAGTAGATCTCAGCATTTTTTGAGAAGGTGGGAACTGGACAGTATAAAGAACACACAAGCATAAACATTAACAGTGTGTATGAGGCACACCATCTGAAATAACACTCTGAGTCTGAAAGGGAGGTATTCCACTGGAGAGGAAAGGTCCTGATCTTTCGTCCCCTGCCCACAGTCGAAGGAGGCAAACCTTGCATCAACAGAGAGCAAATTAGGAAACTGTTCAGGAAGGAGTATGATAGTGAGAAGCCTGCTGAGAGTTAACCGGCAGTGAAGGACGGAAAAACAAAGAATGAACTGGAGCTGTGACGTTCAGTGTTGTTGTACTCGAGTTAGGACGTTTCTTGTAATGTCAAGAGTGGTGGAGTATTCAGAACCTTTTGTAAAAAAAGTTGGCATGAAAAATTAAAATGTGAAAATGTTAAAAGAAGTGAACTGTTGAGCAGCTGAAATCCAACATCAAGCATGAATGGAAAAACATTTCACTTTAAAGATTACAGCAAAGTGTCCTCAGTTCCCAGCCCTCACAGTGCAGAGTGATGTTAGAGCTGATGAGCACTGGTGACAACATGACACTGTCTTTTTTCAAATGTGTTGCTGGCATCAGATTCAAAATTGGCAAACCGTTTCCCAGAAACAATAAAAATTCAAATGTTCGATATTTTTATAAGCATTACATAAGCATAACATTTAAACAGTCTTTGTGCTATCTTAAAATAAATATGGAAATACGGACTTTCAGTGTTTTGCACATCATCACATTTTGTCTACATTTTACACTGCATGCCAAGCCTTTTTGAAAATGGGGGTGTAAAAGTATTAAAGCTACACTGAACCAGAAAGTAAAGTAAAACTCCTGTGTTGGAAATCATACTTGAGTAAATCAGGAAAATATACGTATAAGTAAGTCTTATTACATCATTATGTTATTATGACGCATGCATTAATGTAAAAGCAGGATCTTACTGCTGTAGTAATTGAGCAAATAAGCTTGAGCAAATTTAAAATTGTAGCTTATTTTAAACTATTGTATAATAGGTTGGTTCTTTGGTTTGTAACAATTCTGAAAACAATCAGAAATACTGACACTGAACCCAGAGGGACACCATCACAATATCCGTTTTGTTATATTAAATTATTTAATATTATTAAATTATACTATTTAAAATATATCAAAATATATGAAAAGAAAGGCAGCAAATCTTCACAACTGTGAAGCTGGAGCCATGAAATGATTTATACCGATTAGCTGCAAATTAATTTTCTTTCATCAGCTAATTGATTTATGACTATTGATATGACTGAAAGCTGTACTTTATTCACGAACATACAAGTGCAGCTCCATTTATAACAGAACATATTTTATGAGCTCCTTGTTCATTTTGTAGCTAAAGGTCTGCCCAAACTAAAGCTGTCAGATAAACGTAGTGGCACCAAGAGACACAAGCACAGTACATGAGTAAATGTATTTAGTTGTATTTAGTATTTAGTAGTGTAATGTATTTGGTTTACATTCCACAAATAGTTATCATGTACAAGAAAATACACATATGTATAAATTATGTGGCAGAAAGGTTGTCTGACTGAAGTGACTCATATACTTCCCACACAACGTTCCCCATTATTATGTGTGTGTGTGTGTGTGTGTGTGTGTGTGTGTGTGTGTGTGTATGTGTGTGTTCTCATGCCCGATAGACAAAGGTATCTTGTTGACACTGGGGCTGTTTTGTGTTTAGAAAGATTGTCTTGGACTGTAGAAGAATGAACTCACATCCTTTGCATAACATCTGGAAAGCTCCACTTAAGTTACAGCGCTGACACCCTTCCTCTGCTTGTCCTGAACTTAAACTCTGTCAAACACAAACACCTTTCATGTTTAAGTGCATTGACAGGGCTAAAGATACTTGATGTGCGAGCTTTAATTCTCATGCACGCATGTGACGTTTGTACTTCATTTATTTGTGGATTTGGCATGGATTGAGGAGGAACTGCCTTGAAGGTCACTCACTCATTCTTTAATTCAGGGATGCTGACCTGAGGCGCGATGAGTGAGAAGGATGTGTCGAGTGTCTGGGCCTGTACATTTTCAGTCACAACAATCTAATCTTGTAAAGCGGGACAACAGAATTTGGGTTTTTCCTGACAAAGGATCACAGGAAGTCTAAAACCCCAGGAAAGTTAGGAACAAACTCAGGGACAAAATGTTTCAAACATCTGAAGAAATGTAATGATTAGGTAGTTAGACAGATAACTACTGAGTTTCGAAACTTAAGAAAAAGAGTCAAAATCAAGTTGTCAATCAAACAAGTTGTATAATTCTGTAGACTATAACTGTCTGGACAGGTTTCATGCTTGTCCTTAATCATTTGACTTGACAAATCAGACTTTAAAGTCCAAAAACAGACCTCCTTTTCAGCCCAGACTCTAAGTTAAAATGCAATTGATGATGTCAGCATTGTCAGCATCAGCAATGATGACACACACACACACACACACACACACACACACACACAAACCTAGCAACAGGTCTGCCTTCACGTCAGCTTTCTCATCGTGGCTTGTTGAGTCTGAATCACTCTGGTTTCAGGGAAATTGTAGAAAACAAATCCCACTCTTCTGGTTTTTTGACTTAGGTTTCTGATAATGGGCAGGGACGACCTTGGGATCAACCCCCACCCAGATACATCTCCCTGTCTCTTTCTCTCTGAGCTTTCTGTGAAATATCCACCTCCATATTCACTCAAAACAGTGAACGCACATCAGTTTTACCTTAACCTTCTCCCCAGGACATATGGCACCTATGCTGACCCAAGATCAGTCTCCAAGGGCAACCAAACAGCTGGGCAGAACTATGTCAGTTGAGGCCTCATGGAGCTGTAGGGGAGGCTTGGTTGCCATGCAACAAGCTTTCTTTCCACTGAACCTCGCAATCCAGTTATATTCAAGAGCGAAGCTCTAATTCTGAGCCTCTCAATGTTATGCAAGCTGTGCCCCATCTGGTCGCACAGAGGCAGGCTGCTCTACTATCTCCCCCAAAACACCCTGAGAGACATGCCTGGGATTCCAGGAAGAGACACTGTTTAGGATCAGAGATTGCAGGTTAGAGCTCTGGATTCAACCAATCAGTCCAAAACTGTAAAAGGGCAATGACTTTTAAATTTTGCACATCTTTATTTATCACACATCAGCAGCAATTCATTCATGAATTCTAACGCTATGTTTCCGCTTGCGTACTTCAATACTTACACCTACTATTTTGAGTACATAAATGCATTCATGCTGTCAGTTATGGCAAAATGTACAGTGCTGGTGCACTCATAATGGACCCTCATTAGTCGCTATTTTGGCTACGTAGCGGAAGAGGAGGTACCAACAGTGCTGTGAAAATGGCAAACCACAATAATGTGACTAGCACAATATACTAATAAGTTTTACATATGTTTGGCTGGCAAATGTTGATAGGAATGGTCCACATGGTTGCAGTTTGGCAAAGAAGAAGAAGAAGCTGTAAAATTTAGTGACTGTCATTTGTAAGTGCATAATTTGAGACAACAATAGCCTGCAGAAATTAGCACACAACGCCAGGGAATACACAGTGTACACAGTGTGCTAGTATCCAAAGTGAGACACTTACAGGTTTAAAGTTCCTCTTTCGGCTCCCGCACAGAGAGGTCAGAGGTCACAGGCTCAGCTAAAGAATGTGGACAGAAAGCCAAGTGGTGTGAGACATATTTTGGTTTTGGTTGAATTAATTCTTGATGAACAAGTACCAACCTCAAAGCTGGTGTATTCAAACAGCATAAACAAGCACAAGCACAAGCACATAAACAGCACAAACTGTAACTTCTAAGAGTCTCTGCATTGTATATGAGGAAATATATTTTTGCCTTTGAGGACAGCACAAAGAATTGCTGTTTTTCAAGTCGTCCCAGCAGTTCCTGTCAGAGCTTAGAGTGAGACCCCCGTGAGCGACCGTAAAGCTCAGAGGAAGGATGTCTTTAAAAATCTTTAAAGTGAGGCCATACAAATCAGATCCTACACAATGCTTCTCCCTGGAGAGCACTCCAGCCCAGTACAGCTTTCATGCATGTGCTCTTTTTTCTACGTGTCTATGCTTGTGCAAAACATAAAGGATAGAAAGAAATGCCTCGCTGGGTAATAAAAAGTCAGGAAGTTTTGACATTTTCTGCTCTGAATGTGCTAACCGGCCGTCACAGTGTTGGACTTATCCACTCCTCCTCCTGTGACTACTGTGTGATGGGACATGTGATCTGTAATCTGGAGGGGGTGATGGCGATTGGGGAGTGAGGAATGGGGTGATGTTAGAAATCAGTGTGTCTGTCTGTGTGTGTATGTGTGTGTGTGTGCATGGAAGTCTCTGCTCAAATGTACGTGTGTCTGTGTTCAGCCAGATGGGAAATAACATACTGTAGATCTCTGTTTGTTCACATCAAGCTTTCTTTGTGCTCAGCCCTCAGAAAGAACTCAGTGACTCTGTAACATGCAGAGCAGTTTATTTTATGGCCACAGCATGAAGAGCGTGAACGGAACTTCTGTGAGGGAAAAACCAACTTCAAGCACTGAATTATTACATAATCAGATCAGTGCAACTGTAAAATGTATGCAGCCTTAAAGAAGTTCAATTTGCGTATGCATGTGACATGTCACTAATATGTTCCTTGAAGTTATTATTTGCATCAACATGTGTAAGCCAACATATGAAAAGCAAATCAACCTTACCCCATATTGTAATCCATCCATCCATCCATCCATCCATCCATCCATCCATCCATCCATCCATCCATCCATCCATCCATCCATCCATCCATCCATCCATCCATCCATCCATCCGTTTTCTGTAACTGCTTATCCTTATCGGAGTCACGGGGGACTGTTACCTATCCCAGCAGGCACTGCAGCGAGGGGCAGGGTACACCTAAGCAGCAACTTCCTTCAGTTCCTTGAACTCCACTTGAGGGTGGCTACAGATTCAAAAGTCAATCTCCATAAGTCCACATGTTAAAATGCCCAACTCCACAGCAGAAATAAACATGTTTACAGCCTGGTCTGAAAATTTTTTTTAAACTCACCTGTTCAAATTACATGAAGTTATGCAGAATCAACAACGAGGCACTGGTATTACTGAACCACACTGGACAGAAAGCCAAGTGGTGTGAGACATATTTTGGTTTTGGTTGAATTAATTCTTGATGAACACTGAACAAGTTATGCAGAATCAACAACGAGGCACTGGTATTACTTTTTTTTATTGTCTTTGTATTCTCTCACATCTATGACTGTCTAATCTGTCTTTTTTACTATATGTCATATTGTACTAATAAAAATATATAGTATGACCCCCTGTGACCCATAAAAGAGCCACACTGTGAGAGTTCAGGAGTGGCTGCAGACATTACAGTCTGAAATTTGACTTTTCTGCAGGAAGAATCATTGTGCCAGACAATACAGCAGACTTCTGATAGCACAAAGAGAGCATGACTTGAGGATAAAGTCTTGTTTTTTGTGGTTTCTGTGCTGTAAGTGTGCACGCAGACACACTGACCTTCTGTTGCAGGTGGTATGGCTGAATGGTGTTGATATTTTAAAGGTCACACTCTGTTTGTCTGCCCTGGTTTCAATGGTTTACAGTTTTTATCAAATGCAGACAGAGGCGGAGAATGAAACATTAACTCCAGATTCATCCCTCTGTGTTCAGTATAGCTGGTGTATGTTCTTCAGATGATTTATTAAACTTCACATTAGCTGTATAATGTTTAAAAGGAGAGCAACGCTTGTGTTTAAGGCCAAATATGCCACACTGCATTATCTACAGTCCTCATCTACATTAAGTACATCAAAACAGCTGTATATACATTAAGTAAGCGATGTTACGCGTTTGATGTTGTGACTGAGTGCAGACAGTTTGGACTTGGCTTAGGAAACATTAGTTTAAAAAAAACAATAGGTCATCAGGAAAGTTGGCCTGATAGACACTTTGAGACGTGCTGGAGGCTGAACATGCACTTCCCCACAATGCACTGGAGAGATAACCGCAGCCTCTGATAGGCAGGAGGAAAACGGAAGCTATTAGTCACAGGCCAACCTTTCCTCAACTGGTTTATCAACAGGCCTGTGAGCAGCAGAAACCCAAGCAGTAAAAGCAGCTCTCAGAAGCGTACAGGTAAAATGCATTAAATCACCACAAAGCTTTCTTTTTATAGGTTTACTGAAGCATAAGTGCTTGTCACTGCGCTCATAGAGAAGCTATGAAGCAGCCCATATCTGCAGAACAGGGCTGTATTTTTTTTATGCAAATATATAGTCATAAATCAGAGGTCTATGGGTTTACAGCTGTTTGAGTCGCCACCCGTGTAAAACTCACCGGGAAAGAACTTTCCTGGGATGCACAGCTGCATGTTAAACACACAAGCCCCTTCTGTGGCTCGGTTCTTGATGTTAGTAAGACTTTTTGTCTTGTCAGGCACACGAGGGGGAAAAAAGCAGAAGGGAAAGTGGAGCATGTGACTAAAAGTTAAGATCCTGTGTAGTGAAAGAGGAGATAGTATAGGTGGGGATGGAGGTTAAATGGTGAAACATCCAGAGACACCAGAGTAAGGGTCAGGGTATGTAGGCAAAGTGCTTGGTTGCTCGTGAGGGAGCTGAAGCTGCAGAAAGAACAACTTAGACTTCATTATATGACTGTTGGACTGGCTGAAATAGCCATTTTATACTTGATGCAAATATGGCCTGTTGTACTTGATGATCAAAAACTAGCGAGTCAACAACTCTACTAACAGCCAAAAATCAAGCAAGTGCAACCTCACAAGACATGGCAGCCAGCTAATATTACTGACTAGTCCAACAGCAGTCAGCCCAGCTCGGCGTCTGTCTTTCAGCCTTTTATTTCACCAAGCTCTCACCAACCACTAAACGTCAGTCCCAGATTTACTCTTGTCTGACGGCTTCTTGCTTGGTCACTCTCTCCTTTTTTCTTTGTCTCTTCTCTGTCTCTGTTATTTTGTCCCTAGAGGCTGCTGCACCCTGTTACATTGCCCAGCTCCAGTTCTGGCACGACATTGGCTCTACTCCCCTGTCAGCACTGCCCCACACCCAGGACTGACACTAGGACACACAACACTCTTCCAGTGCTCTGATCTCACAGTCTGGGCAGCCGACTGTAGGAAAACAGCAGTAGGAAAACTAGAAAACATTTTCTCCATAAAATCTCCATAAAATCCACCCATCCATCCATGATACAGTTTCACTAAAATCAGAATCAGAGTGAAAGCGGCACTGTTCACCTGATTACACATCGGTGTAGCATCAAAATAATTGGTTATTTTATGGTAGGAAAGTAACATAATGTTGCTTTATACCTGCATTAACAAAAATCACCTTATAAAGTTGACAGCGACGGTGTCAGCAAACTTTCTTGGCAAACTCTTTTTATAACTTTGTCATTTGGTGCTGGGAAGACGCACAGGAAAGGGGAAGGACAGGTTTTTAAAGGAAAAGGAGTAACAGGACGTTTAAACCTCTCACCTCCTTTTCACAATGTGCCAACAGCAGGGGAAAGGTGAGCAAGACGTTGAAGGTGCAGGAAATAAAGAGGATTAGGTGAAGAATGAGGAGACGATGAGGGGCATGATTAGAATTTGCTCGAAGCAGGAGCCGGTGGGAGAGCAGCCGTTCTCTCACTCTCCCCTTGGGTGTTCCTGTCGGAGCTCCAGGGAAGCAGACATAATTCACTTAATTGGTTCTCAGAGTTACACATAAGACAAAGCAACAGAATCTCAGAGGGATTTTTCTCCTCACTGGGCCAAAGGTAGCTCGGACTTCCCTCTGCTGTCTCAGCAAACGAAGACATTTTCCCCTCTCAGCTCTTTCAGTCGCATATTTTCTGTGGTTGAGCTGCACAAAGCGGCATTTATCATCACAACCTTGTTAATTTGATTAAAAAAATTATTTGAAAGTACAAGCACAAATCACAGTAAAGCACGCGCTGTGTAAACATTCTTTGATCTCTGCATGAAATCAACTAATTGAATCCAATTTGAGACTGTAAAGAACTACATGAAACATGAAATGCCAAGGTCATAATCTTTGTGAATTAGCCCCGTTGCTCTCATTATCGTGTGTTCCAGCCTGTTGATGGATTTGCGGCATCACATAAACAGTCTTAGTCATTTAAACATAAATCACATGACAGCTCCCTCCGACTCTCTAGAAAACAAGGACGCGAGTGACCCCTTTCCCCAAATTCTCTGAATAACTTTGTTCATTTCTTTAACCTGCAACCCACCAGACACATTCTGACTGGACTAAATCAGTGCGCTGTAACCTCTGTGTGCACTATGAGCTTAAACCAGTGCATGGTTGTGCAAGGCAGCATGCCAGTATGAAAGTCTCATGAACATAGACTAAAGCCAAATCTGCAGGAACCTAAATCTTGAGTTCCCTCCTTAACAAGAGTGGAATATTTTCACCTACTGGCTTTTCTGACAAACTTATCTGAATGACGAATTTGAAGATCCAAGAGTCGCTGCTTTTTGGAGAGAATTCCAAATGATTGACTAAGACCTGTGATATGCTGTTATCTGTGAAAACTAAACTGGCTACATTCCACACAACTGTGGCCCACTGTAAATAGACAGCACTGATAAAAGGCAAATGCCACAATTAGAAGATTTCATGTGTGCCAGTTGCTGTCATGCACCTCAAGACATTATAGCCAAAATAGATAAGTAAAAAACTCTTTCCTCTTTTTCTTTCTGTGAGGTTTTCATGTTTCAAAGAAGCTGGATGGTTATTTAAGACTTTTAACATTAAAACATTTAACCTGCCAATAGAAATCATTTGATATTTTGGGAAACATGCTTAGAGAGGCAAAGGATCATTACCACTCATGTTTGTCCATTAAATGTAAGGCTACAGCCAGAAGCCAGTTAGCTAAGTTAGGCTTAGTTTAGCATAAAGCTAGCAGCCAAAATCTGCCTACCAGCACCTCTAAATCCAGTGACTTCCTGGTGTTTTGTCTCTACTGTGTTGCCAGGCAACCAGTGGAGCATTTTCCATGTGCTTCCAGTCTTTATGCTAAGCTAGGCTACCCGCATTCACTGCACAGACATGAGAGCAGTATGATCTCAGATTTAACACTCTGCAAGAACATTTTTAAAATGATTCATGTCAGCTAACCTCCTTAGCACAGAAGGATAACATCATCTATTGTGACCCTTTAAAAATCAAATCAGTTTTTTTATTAAAAAGTGCCTTTCTGGGTAATAATTTGGTGACCTTATCTCATCAGTGTATGTCTAGGGGCATGGTACACATCCTGTACAGACACAGCAAACGTTCACATAAGAACAGCATGAACTGTGCGAGCGTCACTCGTGTCACTCAGCCTCCTGTCTGTCTCGCACTCAGTGGTGTGCGGAGACTTTCCAAGAAGCATAAATTCAATTAACTGAGGGGTCTGTCTTCCATGCAAACTGCGTGTGCAAGCATTAGTAAAGCAATTAGGCTGCAGCCACGGTAGAAAGAAACATTTTCTTTATGACATTAAGGAAAAATGAAGCATGCAAATGCCCCATCACGATGCCGCTACAGATGAAAGAATGGAGAGGGTGTTGTGCGCCATTAGTGTGCTTTTGCAGTAAACTTGAACCCACCAGAAGAGCATGTGCTTTGCATGTTCGAGTGCCCCTCTTGTGTGACTCACTGTACTGTTAACCCTCTGGGGTACATTCAATAACGCTATCAATTGCTTTTGCAATCAGGGACAGGGTGATCGTTTGGACCCTAGAGGGTTAACCTGTCTTGACTCTAAAGAGTAAAGATAGATTAGATCAGTTATGATTTAAGCCAATAAGGTACAGACTGTGAAGTCTGTTGATGTGGCAGTATGCTCTATATTTGCTAAAGATACCCTTATCTCCTGCTGATTTGGAATATAATACTTGACAACTATTGCTCTTATTTGATATTCTAGCAAATGTGTAATTTACTACATTGCAACAATGGTCAGCACATACTTATTTAAAGGGTTATCTTCCATTTCTGGCATATTCTGTAAGAATTAAAAAAACAAAACAAAATCTGTAAAAGAAGAAAAAAAAGTAATTAATCTCACAAAATAAAAATAATGATGTTACTTTAAAACTAGACTGCAGACCTTCACACATCTGGCTAATGCATTAAAACCATTAGTACAGTAACCAGCTCACCCAAACATCCACTAACCCCCGCCCCAGACACACAAGCGCACACACACCTCCACAGCATTAATCCCACCAGGTTGCTGGGTTCTATGGGGGTCAGCGTTTGCCGGACGCAGCTTTTATTTGGGCCTGATTACTTTTGGGCACAGTCATCGTATGGCCTCTGTCGACAGGGATAACGCTCATTGGGGTCGGATTGACATCCGCCTCACTGGCTCCATTCACTGGGCCAGGCACAATCATTTAGAACTGGCAGACCTAACACCTAACCCACAGAGCCGGGCCAGCCCAGTCAGCAAATACAACCTCTGACCCATCCGCCCTCCACCCCCACCTCTTTAGTAATCAGAGAGGAGGGGGTGTAAAATGAGAGAAAGGGTGAGACAAAGAAAGAGACAGGGAGAAGTAAAAGCAGAGGTGGGATGGAGGAATGTGTGAGTATGTGTGTGCAAAGCATAACATGTCAGCAGCTGACTGGACAGCAGGTCTTTTGAATGAAAACCATTTCTGCAGCAGCTTTTACAGCTAGAGTTTGTTTTTACTGATTTGTAACAGAGGTTGGATGTTTGGGATCCTTAGATGTTAGACATCAGAACTCTCACCCCGGGGGAGCAAATCTAAATGGTCAAAAACTGCATGTGTATATGCATTAACAATATATTTTGGACCTGACTTAATAAAAAATGCAACTAGAAAATGTTCCTCAACTGCGTTATTACACCATTGTATAACATATATACATCATTCATAGAAATAATAAAGGTTGATTCTGATAGCATGTATGGTATAGTATGTATCAGCTGGCCTCTGCTGCTCTCTTGTGGTTGACGAAAGGTTGTGTTTATGGAGTTAGAGTATGTCAAGAGGAAGGACATTTATGTTGCTTTATGCTGCAGGATATTTATATTTCCACACTTGTTTGTCATTGAAATGTAAATACACAGTCATTAACTTCAGTTTAAAGAAGAAAGTTACTTACTTACAAGTTCCCCAAAGGCTTCACTAAATTGTGTATTACATTAAGTTCCCTTACCTAAAAGAATCAAAACATGCAGAATCTCCTTCATTTTTATACATGTTTAACAAATACAACTCATGACAAAAGGGAACATTTGGTAATGAGAATCTTTGTTTATTTAGTAAATGTTAGATACTGCAGATGCTGCTGAACCTGTTCAATTCCTTACAGCTGATATATCTCTGTTCTTTAATTATACACGGATACAGTGACATCACAAATACAGTTCAATGTGAAATTAAATTACAGCCAATCTGATAAAAGACCTGCCGGTAAAGCTGAAATGAAGGGACATGTAAAGTATATATTTTGGATTAAGAAGCCAATAAAATTAAAATTATTTCTTTAAAATAAAATAGAAACAAATATATAAACTGATTTTATATTTATTTATTGATTGGTTGAATTGATTACTTAAATGTCAATAAGCTGCCATAAGAGGTGATTTTGCGCCTGATGATGGAGCTGCTCCTAAACATGAAAAATACACAGGATGCTCCTTTAAATGGCTCATACCATTAATGACAGCGGGGGGACTGGCATTACCTATTTCGACAACATGAGTATTTAACCAATATCTGCTTCTCATATATGAGGTAGATGTTATAATTCTTGATAAAATATTATTTTTTATGTGCATTAATGAAAAACTATACAATGACACCAGACTGGTGAGTAACGTCTAACGCCGAGAGGTCCCGGAAATCCCTGTATTTACAAACACACTTAGCTTAGCTTAGCGCTGTCTAACCTGCTGAGGGCTAATGAGCGGAGCGGAGGAGACGTTAAAGACGTTTAAAGAGGTTTTCACGTCAAATTAGGCAAAACGGTGAAGACATGGTGGCGACTACGACGAGTGACAAGCGCCATGACGGCCCTGAAAGTGACGCAAAGCCGCCTCAGTCCGTGGCAACAGCGGAATACTGCGCAAAGTTGCAGCAGTGGATGTGGCAGTATTACTGGGGGTATGCCAGCTGGCAGAGCTGCCTGGCTCTGTCAGCCTTCCCGCCGCCGTGCACTTTCTCTCCGCCGGGGACAAGCGCTCAAACACCGGGTACACCTGCCTCGACCTCCGGCGCCGGTCAGCAGGCTTTCGATACGGGGCACTGGTACAGCTACCCTTATCCCCTCAGTTTCCCAGCATCCTCGCCTCATCCGGTTGGTGGCCAGACCGAACAGAGCTCAGCAGCGACCGCGACCCCAGCGACTGATGCCCGGCCAGCCCAGCAGCAGAATGGGAATCCACCACAGGCAGGTGTGGATCACTTTAAGTGGACAGTGGCCTGTGTTTGCCTTCAGTACTGTGTGGGCTTTACATGAGTGTGGTGGGAAGCAGGCTTAAGTAAATTTCCTTGTGGAAACAAGCTTATATGCTTAACTTGCTGTACGTGCTCTGCTGACCTTTGGCAGGTTTGAGCAGACTGCAGCTCCTCAGTGATCACATGAGTTTGTGTACTAGACAGGCTAATGCAGAAATGTGTGAAATTCTCAGTATGCTTGCCTTTCATATGCCTCACATGTAGGACGGGAGTACACCATCCCCTCTCCTCTCCAGAGGTTCCTGGCTGAGACAGTGGACTTCTTCATCCTGTTTTGCGTGAAGGCCACCATCGTGCTGTGGATCATGCATCTGAGTGGTATGAAGTGAGTGAAACCATGAGACAATGCTCAACAAATGTGGACATGTAAAACCTTCAAATGAACCATGCACAAACACCTCTCAGCAGTTTTCAGCCGTGCAGAGGTGTACAGTCGCTGTGGGTCAGTTATGCAAACCACATTTGCACGACCAAAGAGTTTGCATCAGTGCCTTTTAATGCCGAGCTGTTTGCGCGTGCCCCCAGATCCATCCTCACACAGGCATACGCTCTCCTCTTTGAAGGGACATCGCCAAATTTATCACCCACTTCATCGTGGAGGAGATCGATGAGAACACGTCCATGGAGGATCTCCAGAAGATGATGGCCGTAGCTCTGGTCTACAGGGTGCTAGTGTGCGTTTATGAGGTGAGTCATATTTCAGCTCTTCTAGATGTAATATGCAGTATGAAAAACATGTCAAGCTGAGCAGGTCACTTTTATTTTCTTGGTCGGCCATTTTAAGTCAGCCTTCTAACCAGTAACAGAGTTTGTATTCTTAATTAAGATAGCAATATCGTTAATCGCACTGACAGCTTCAGGGAGGGAGGCTGATTGCTGAAAGACTCGAGTCTTCATAGAAAATCCAGTTAGAATATACAACACTCCCTCTCTTGTCCTGTCATATTTGTGCCTCATTGCCGCATGCCCTTGTCTAATGAGAACAGTCAGAGTTCCACTACAACACAACAGGATTTCCCACAGAGGACAGTGATGCAACGTTGCATTCACAGTTGCCTGAGATGAAGTCATGTAGCACGTCTCTTGTTCGACTTGTGCATCAGTGGCATGTTTTCCCAGGTGGGAAGCAGCACTGGGACATTCAGGCTCCTCCGCTCAGCCTAATGCCATCTGGCATGTTTCCTTCCTTCAAAGTCTTTGACCTTGTGTGAGCGAGTTCAGTTAAACAGTGAACCATAAAACAGTGCAGTATCATTAACAAGTTCTGCCCTCACCACGGGGTTATTAACAATGTGCATCTCATGCTAAGCGCCGCATTCACTCAACAGCTGTGTACGTTTTGTCCTTCTTGTCCAATCAGACAATCTGTATTTGGGGTGCTGGTGGTGCCACACCAGGGAAGTTCCTGCTTGGCCTGCGGGTGGTGACGTGTGACACGTCCACTCTGGTCCGACCCAACCGGGTCCTTGTAGTCCCAGCGTCTAATGTTTCCCTCTCTGCGTGAGTGATCACACACTGTATTTGTTACTTTTTTGATTGAGAGGACAAAACAAAGCATTAATTTGAATGACATATCAGCGCACTGTACTTGATAATATTGTAAAATGGTTTTGTTTCGTCTAGATTTGTCCTCAAAATGAGTGTTTGATTGTCCATGTTGGACTCGTCTGCGTGTCTAACCTCTTATTTTGTCCTCACTTCCACAGCTCGACAGTGCGGGCACTTAATAAGAACTTCTCCATCGCCTTCCTCTTTCCCGTCTTCATCACTCTCCTTTTCTTCCAGCACAACAGAACTGTGTATGACATTGTGGCAGGGACTATTGTCGTACAGCGCAGAGGGGCCAGATAGCCTCTCCTCCAGCGAGCGGACTCTACTGAACAAACATTTTAAAAAATCTCCCATCTCTTCACTGGATCAAAACAGGACTCAAACTGCACTTTAGAATTGGATGCATATAGGCTGAGGCCTGGTAAGTGGGAGTCAGAAGAATCCAGCTTTACATCTTTTGATGTTTTTTTAACCACTGATTCAACAAACAAGCTGTCAGGAATTAAGTATTGTGATTTTTAATAGTCACAAAATATGTTGGGTGCTGTCCAATGTTGCCGCTGTATCCTGAGAGTTTCCCCTCATATGATGTAAATCTTAATTTGTGTGCTCTGTCATAATATACTGTATATTTATTTTTACTTTTAAAAGGTCCTATGATATGTGTGGAATTTAATAACATGTAACTTTGGTGACCAGAAAAGACCTCCCAAAACCAATTTGACTCACTCACATAAGAGTTCTACATGTAGGAGCTTTGAAGCAGGAGTAAAAATGATTAGCCTCTAGACTTTGCAACATTTTATATGAGCATTGTTCTTTTTCTTCAAGGTAAAAATGGTAAAAACAGACCTCTTTCACAGCAGCCATTTTGACATGAGAGAGCAGGTAAACACAGGTGTTACCAATGATAATAATTCAGAGTCAGGGTGCTGCTGTGGTGCATGCTGTGCTCAGTGGAAAGTCTCTGCTGCACTAAATGGAACTGAACCTTAATTAGTATTATTGGAAACACCTGTGTTGACCAAGTCAAAATGGCTGCTGTGAAAAAGGTCTGCGATTTATCCTGTTACATTGTGATTTATCTGAAGCACTCAGAATAATTGCAGGCTTAACTGTATCCATTCTTTGTGCCCAGGGATATTCTAATGGAAGTATTGTTTTACCATCTTTCCGTCATTGTGACATGTAACAAGAACTTTTCTTTCTTGTGTACGAGGTGAATTCCCTGCTCATATTTTTCGTCTTCAGACTTTGATCTCTTGTGACTCAGGGCAACTGTTTTGCATCGAAGAACCACTGATTGTCTGAACCGCATTACTGAATGCCACTGCTCATGTCAGATGTTTAATTATGCACATTGTAAAACTCTTCTGGTATTAAAGGTTCTAAATGATTTATTCATATATAATAGTGGTGGTTTGACAGTCCACTTTGGAGCTTACTTAAATCCACAGTGTAGCCACACCCAAACAACGCAGTCAGTTTGGGAGATGAAGACGGAAAAATGACACTGAAATGATTTATTAATTAAAAACAAGGTCAAATATTTTCATAATCATCTTCAACTCATGATTTGTCAGTCACAAATTACAAATGAATGTTATGTCATACTGGTACACGTCTTATGCGAAATGTTAAAGCTGCAATCATATTTGATTCATGCTCGCAAACAACATTTGAAAGGAAAGAAAAACGTCTTATGCATGATTTTAAAATTCAGGCACATTGTTACCTAAATGAAACAACTAGCTGCTGAGCTAGCATTTACAAAACGGCACTGATTCCTGCTGAGGAGCTGGCTATTATAAAGTGAGTATTAAATATAATATTCCATATAAGCTTCTTTTAGATTCACATTTAATGACTTGTGTAAATGAAATTTTAATTGCTGTCCTTGATTGGTCCAAAGAGTGTGCTGCATCATTAAGGAGGGGACATGTTCCTTAACACTCTTGTTCTTAAGGGGTGAGCAAAAGCCCACAGCTGCACACAGAGGAACATGCAAAGTATTTGTATTGATCACAGTGCACGCAACATAAAAGCAGGTGTGAGGGAAAGGCACATGTATGGGACCTGACTCCATATAGATCATCCTGGTCACAGCTGTAAGCCGCCTCTAATGGCATGAGTTATTTTTTCTAAGGGGAGCATGAATTAACTTCATTAATCCATTGAGTGATATCAGGAGGATCATTGTGATTCCACTTAGTTGTGATACAGCTTTTGGCAGCTGTAACGGCTAAGCTCACAAAACCTTTTTATCCTTTGAGAGGGAAGCCTCAGATCAGTCAAGTCCTCCAGCATTATGATCACAGATGTTAAAGAAATATCACTGTCTAAGCTTAGACCATACGTGTGTACGAGTGTGCCCTCTTCTGGTTTACACTGGGGGCAGAGAGGGGATAGATCCGTCTGAACGTGGCTCAGTCTCTCAGGTGTGAAGTATGCCGTGTATACAGTTGTAATGAAACTTTTTAAAGTTTAGACTCTTTTAGTAAAAGAGGTGATTTAGCAAAAAAGTGAACAAATCTTCAGAATACATTAAGAAATATATTTTCTCCGTCTCATGCTTGAGTATGTAGATGATAGAGCTACTGTGCTATAGGAATACAGGATTAAAGGGATTAGCTTTTACTTAGAGCTGTAAAGGACATTACACGCTCTGGTACAACAGACACGTGGCATGCACCTTAATGTCAAAATATTTGGCTGTTTTTAAACAGACCAACTTCTAATTAAGAACCATGACAAAGGTCATCCAACTATCAGGTCTTTATGTGGGAAGTTACATCTTTAAACATGAGTTGCTACCACACTTTATACCACATGGGGGCAACATTAGCCAATACAGATCAATACATATTGTGGCCCAGATACAATAGATTGTTATAACAGGATGACAGAATTATTTTCAAATATGTATAGCCTAATAAATAAATAACCTTATATAATTGACAAAAAACTACATGCTGACTTGACAAAAAAATCTATTTCTGCACCACCTGCCTTCCTGTCTTTCCACCTGTCTGTTTGTCACTTCACAGTCTCCCATCTCTAGTGGCTTGTCAGGTATATATCTCACCCGTGAACCTTGAGCAGATAATGATGTGAACACACTGTATACACACATTGCTGACAGACTTCCCTTTTTAATCCCCAGACAGCATTGCTTTCCTCTGTGACATCTCCAGCTACCGCTGGATTGCTGACATCCGCAATCTCAGTACTGGAGCGAAAAATACCAGTGTATGAGAAGTTAGGCCACACATCATGCAAGGTAATTTACTTGGATGAACAGTGATGCAGTGTCAATCCTTTGCTTTATTAATTACATGTCTCTAAGGCATTGTGGTGTTCCGCCTTACAGTCCTTACAAAGGAAGCATTCAAGCATATGATTGTGTTTGCACTGTACATTTTACGTGCATCAGTCAATTCCGGCTGAAGTGGTGCTGAAGCATCTTTGGTGCACATACTTTTTTCCCCCTCAGAGCCACGCCCATTCTAAACCAGTGAGAAGACATCAGAGGAAAAAAAGAAGTACAGAAACTCTCATGTGAAATACCCCAGACTGTTGTAACTTCAGCAGGAAATTGTGTGTTCATAGAGTATTCCATCACTTATCGCAGTGAACTGATTGAAAAACAGTTTCGGTTTTTCCCTTTAAGGAGTTTTGTTACTGTGCACATGGTAGTATTCATGATGAAGTCGTGGGACTTTCTGAGTCAAGTGTTTATATTTCAAGATTTATAGTCATTCAGATAAAAGGATAATACCTGGGATTCCCTACAAGTCAGTCATGCCTGACCAAGCCTTTAGGATGAGGCCACATGTTTGCAAGAAGTCTACAACAGCAGCCTGAGCTTGATGTAAAATTAAAAATTATTAACACTGGTAATTTTGTGATGAAGCCCCCAGTTTCAGAGTTCAATACCACAGCAAATATGGGCAGCTGTAGACCTGTATTTGTTCTGATTACATTGCTTATGAGAGTGAGTGAGTCAAAAAACTTTGCTAACAGCTAAACATCAAGCAGGTGCAATTACTTACTAGTCCAACAGCAAGAAGCACAGCTTGGTGTCTATCTCTCACCAAGCTCTCACCAACAACTAAAAGTCAGTCCCAGATCCTTTTGTCTTTTTAACTTCCTCCTTCAATGTCACCTTTGGTCTTTACGCCTCTGACATTATGTTAGCTGCTGAGTTACATTGCCTCCTTGCCCACCTCCGGTTCTGGCATGACACCAGTGTTGTGGAGAAATTGCCGAAGTCAAAGGTCAATGGTGAGGCCAGGAAGAATGAAGTATTCAGGGGCCTCTGACGCCATATGCTGTATTATTTATTGACACAGAATTAGAGACACTCTTATAATGCATCAGAAGTGCCTGAGTCGGTCTCACATTCTGCTGAACCTGTGCTGGTAGATAGACTTTAAACCCAAAGATAACACCGCAAATACTATATTCCCAGAATTAGCCAAAGAATGCTTTTACTCATGGAGGTGTTATTGTCAGCATATTCTAATCTGAAGACACATATGTCTGTTTACGCAGATTGGAATGTCAATGGCAAGCTATCTATTATGTCTAAGCATACAGCACTAGATTTTTTCAACCCTGGCCACCACAGTGTTGAGATAGACTGCACTTACTGTTGCCAGTCAAAGCCAAACAATTAATGCTGCCAAGGACCTCCAGGCCCACACATGCCTTCATGTAACCTTGTGTAATGTGTCTGTATGTTTGTGATTTTATTATATTCCATTTAAAAGTATGTGTCACTCAGAACACTACAAGAACAGAAAATTCCATAACAACCAGATCTGCTCCTCATCAACATTCCCCCACGTTCCGGGCCTGAAAATGTCCTCTTCCCGAAGGTCCATGGCACCTGTGGGACAACTCCCCAGTACGCTGAGCCTGGACAAACTGAGCAAACATTAACTAACAGCATCTATATTTCACAGTTTAGGAAACTCTGAGAGATGAGGGAAAATCAGAAAACATTTTCTCCATGAAATATGATCCAGTTTCACCAAAATCAGTCAAATAGTTGGTGGTGTGTAACTTGGGCGGTATTCAGACGAAATCTGACGCTGGCTGATGGCAGTGCAGGCCAAAGGGAGTGCCAGAAAATATTGCTGCAAAACAGTGACACCAAGAAATTTTCTTAGGTTCGTGTCCAATGGTTTGAGAAAGAGAGAGGGAGAGTGAGCAACTGTTGAGCGACACAGACAGTGAATGAGCGAGAGGGAGCTCAGGTATTGAGAAATCTGGTTAACCTGCCAGATATTTAAATATGAAATAATATTTTCTGATTGTTTTAAAGTAGTTACAAATAAACACACACCCTCTCATTCCAAAGACCCTGCGCCGATTTGCAGCAATGCCTGATTTGGTTTGAATATAGCATTACTGCCATAAAGCATTATGCACTTTCCCTGGGGGTCATCATACCCAGAGCACAAAGTTATTATATTTATTTTACTGAATAAACAGTTATGCAATGCTGCTTTAAAGCACCTTCATGCCATCATAGTACTGACTTCTTTTACACACCAAGAAGTGTTCTTTTGGTTTAATCAAAGGTGTAATATAATTAACTGGGTTAGTCATATGCTATTCAGAGACAATTTATTTAGGTAACACGAACTAATGCATAACTTTTATCTCCAGTGCCAAAGTGCTGTGGAGTTGAATTTTTATGAAGCATGTTCATGTAAGATTAGCCAGGGGCATATTTTGTCTTATGGTCCCAGTAGGAAGGCACAACGTTCCTTCGGCTCTCCACAGAATGGTACTGTAGGTTTTTAAATAGCAGCCATTAATCCTCATGAATTAGTAATTATCACCTGTCTCTTGCCAACTTTCTCACTCCAACATGAACACACATGAAGCAAAGGACACAAATCAAATTATTTGAGACTTCTTTACTTGCCCTGGTGTTTAAATTTCATACCCTTGAGCTGTTCGTGCATCATGTGTACCTTGTTGCAGTCATCTGAAGTTCCTCTCACATCTCCCCTTTTTCTACTTCCTTCCAAACACCAGCCTCTAGGGATCAGTAGATCATCTCGGAGCTTACACCTCCACCCACATGTGTGGTCTAATGGCAACGAGGAGTGGTATAATATATGTAAATGCAGTGTCTGAATTATAAATGTGTAACATCTTCCATAAATTTTGAACTTGTAGAGCTTAGATCTGAGTTTTTAAAAAGTACTTAACTCCTTAGATGGCTTTGAGGCAGTCTGAAAATGAGCTTTCTTTTGTATTATCTCGCAGAAAAGACTATCCAAACATTTTGTCAGCCATTGTGCATGATTTAAAAAGTTCATCACAGCATTTTGTCCTTCAGTAGCAAGTTTTTGTGCTGAGAGTCATGAGTTGTTCTCTGTGCCAGGGAACTGAGAGAGGCTTAGCAATAATTACCCCTCAAGTGGCTCTAATACAAATTTCACAGGGAGACAGAGTGGAGAGAGAAACCAACAGAAAGTGTGAGACACAGAAAGGGATTAACAGAGAGACAAAAGCCCAAGAGGAAGGAAAGGATTGGAAAAGAGAGTTCAAAATGGGAAGAGAAGTGGAGAGGGGGGAAAAGAGGGAGGAAGAATGAGAGGGAGTGAGTGTGAGAGGCTGAGGGACACCATGCTTGAAAATTCTCTCTGATCTTTGAGCCGTGGGACCAGAGGCGATGGAATACCCTGCAGAACTCTATTAAAATTCATCCAGCCTCACTAAAGCTTGCAGTTATTATCCAAGAGATGCCCTGCACCGCTCAGCTTTCTCTGTTTGTACTCTGTCACGTATACACAAGCACATGGACACAAAAGATGCATGTACACCAATCCAAACACACACACACATAACTAAAGTTGTTTTCACTGACAGACAAAGAGAGAAACTTGAGGACAATGCTTTTGCACTTAAACAGTATACATGTAATATAAAAGTTTGGCAAGGACGACTGCATCAGAAGCTTCAAGGGGTTTCATTGGTTGTCAGCAAACATCTTTAGCCAACTGACACTCTAAGTCCTGATGGTTTAATCTGACTCATTAGCTGCTAAAATGTTTATCTGCTACTCAGTAATTGTGTGTTAAGCAGAGCAAATAGTTGCCTAGGTCTGGAATTTATGTTGATGAGAGCATGTGAGCATGAGGTAAAGTCTGCAGACACCAAAACAATGAGCTGAAAGACCCCTAAAGTTAAGTGCCTGTGTCTAAACAAACATCTGACTTATTAGCAGTATAAATGTTGGTTGTAAGTGTATTAGGGAGGCACGGAGGTGCAGTGGTTAGTCACCTCACAGCAAGAAGGTTCCTTCAACCTCAGCTGGGGCCTTTTTTGTAAAAGGTTTTCCAGCTTCCTCCCACAGTGCAAAAACATGCACTAACAGGTGAATTGTTGACTCTAAATTGTCCGTAGGTGTCAAATTCAGTTTGAGTGGGTGTTTGTCTCTATGTGTCCTGCGATGAACTGGTGACTTGTCCATGATGTAAGTTACAGGTTACAGATATTGTATGTAAGTGTATTAAAAGCCTGTCAAACAATGATATATATAGACAGCTGAATTTAACAATGCTCCTTCACTGACGACATCTTTACTGACTACATTCCTCAAACTACCAGGGAGTGGGCTCAGTGGGCTCAATAGAAAGTATGTGACGCTGGAAACTGTCACCTCACAGCAAGAAGGTTCCTGGTCTGAATTCCCCAGCTGGCTGAGGCCCTTCTGTGTGGAGTTTGTGTGTTCTCTCCGGGTAGTCCAGCTTCCTCCCACAATCCAAACATGCAGGTTACTTGGTGACTCTAAAATGCCCATATGTGTGTGTCTTTGTGACTTGTCAAGGGCGTGCCCAAAGTCTGGGACAGACTCCAGAGCCCCCTGATAAAGATAAGCCATTATGGAAGATGGATGGACATGTCAGTAATAACTTGAAGCACTTCTATCTTGTGCCTGATTTGTTTTTGACTAAAGTAAACTGAGCAAAGTTAATAAACACACTCACTCACTCACACACACACAGACACACACACACACACACAGGTGACTAACCTTTTACAACTCTGTCACACCTGGACTTTCCATCTGACTCAATACATTGATATTTCATGGGGATTTTTATAGAGGGACACTCCCACCCTCAGATATGTGCATGGCTAAACAGCCTATGGTGGAGCAGCTGTTGTACAACTACATACTCATTGGCAAACGTGCTGAATCGTGAGAAAGAATGAGGAAGGGTTGGATCTGGAGAGCAGGTTTTTAAAGTGCTTCTGGAGAGCAGAGGGGGGAAAGAAGGTTTCTTTACCCCCTCTGCTCTCCAGATCCTATCCCTTCCTCATTCTCCTCTAATTATGTGCATGTACGTTCACATAAGGGAAGAAGATTTGTGCAAAAATTGAGCAGTAGTTGAGTGTGAGTAAACAGACGAGAGGAGGATGGATCTAGGGAAGTTAACAGAGCAAATATAATAGAGGTTATATGAGCATGAGCAAATAGGACCCAAGTGTAACCTCCCTTGTGAAGTGAATATCAGATTACATTCCATTAACAAGCAGTTGTGTCTGTGTTTAGACAAACTCAGACGTTCTCTGTATTACCCAGCAGAGGGAGTTCCCTTTGAATTTACTGTCTGTCTCCTCCGCTCCCCGGAGCAGGCCGTTCATTGGTTCGCAAAAGCCCCAGTGTCTGTGGCAGCTCAGCCAATCGACGTGCTTCTGGGCCACAAACATCTGAAGTAGTAATAATGTGGAATGTGCTGGCTCGGCATGAGCTGTCAACTAGAGCATGTAGTACTATACTATATGCGGATAGAGGGAGGAGATGAGTAGAGCGGAGGAGGAAGTGGTAAGCACTCAATGACAGAGCAGTAGACTTATTGTGCAGTGTGTTAATGTGTGCGTGTGTGTACAAAGCAGTACTGTCAGCTGTTCTACATTGCTTAACATTCGTAAATGCGCCCCACCCTCTGTGCCTCTCCCTCTTGGGAATTCACACACAAAACACACTTTTCTTACATGTACCTTCTTGTACAACTTCGGCCCACACACTCTTACAGTATATATATATATATATGTATATATATATATACATGGACAGAGTTAGATTGGGTATACATAAAAGGAGTGATCCAGTTTTAAAATGTGCTGCAGATAGGAGGAGCACAAGTGTCTTGATGAAGGAGTTCAAGTTCAGGTTTGCAGTGTGTGAGCATACTGAACATACCGAGGCGTGAATTTAATCCCTCAGCATTTGTGCATTTGTGCCCTGTGTGAGGCCATGTTGATACACAGCAGCAGGTTACATACTTGACAGAAGAGTTTCAGGCTCACCCAGCAATGACCCAGGATTAGTCCCTCTTCGGTGTGTGTGTGGGGGGGCTCAGCAGAACCACCACCACCACCAGGTTCCCCCTGGTGGAGGTATGTACTGTATGCCAGTGAGTCCCGCAGACTCACAGATCTAAAATAATCCTTGAGTGGCTGCTGCTGGTGTAGGAGTGCTGCATGTCCATATGTGTACGTCTGCAGAGAGATGGCATTTATACATGTGTTTGTGATTGAGTGGTTTGAGGAGGGAGGAGAGTCAGGACACAGAGGAGAACCAGAACAATGAATCTGAGTGGACATTGGGTTTTATTCTGTCATAAAATATATACATGTATGTACACAAAATTCCTCCTCATATATTATATGAAAGTAATGTGCAGTAATAAGATCTGTGTATGTGTGTGTGTGTGTGTGTGTGTGAGTGTTGGTGGGGGGTCTCTGAGAAATCCCATCGCAGATGGCAGAGTAACAATCTGATGGGTCATAATCTGGCCTGCTGACTGACAACATGTGTTATTGGAGGGTCAGCTACTGGAGGTCTGTTATAAATAGAATGGAAAGTGACACACACTCACAAACACAGGCAGCCACATGCAGACATAAACACATGCACACATGCTGCACGTCGGTGCACACCATACAACGTTCAACTTCATGGGATTATCCTTCAGCATTCAATTAAACACCATTCAATTTTGTTTTATGGATTGAAATAATAACAGAAGTCATCTAATGACTTTTTAATATTATTTACAGAAACTCAACAATTCCACCATGAGCATGCACTTGGCGACAGTGGCGAGAGAAAACTTCCTTTTAACAGGCAGAAACCTGGAGCAGAACCAAGCTCATGGCGGGCGGCCATCTGCTACTACCAGTTGAGTTAACAGGGGGAGAGGGAGAAAGGATAGATAGATAGATAGATAGATAGATAGATAGATAGATAGATAGATAGATAGATAGATAGATAGATAGATAGATAGATAGATAGATAGATAGATAGATAGATAGATAGATAGATAGATAGATAGATAGATAGATGTATACTGTGTATCTGCTAATAGAAGGCAGCATGTGGGAACATTTCCATCTAAATCAACTCTGTTCTTTATCACTGTTGGCTGATTTGATCAACTTTACCTTATTTCCTATCCAATTCCCACTAGGCACCTATTTCTTACCTCTGCTGAGCAAATGTTTTAACAATTGTCATTATATTCTGCAATTTCCTGTTTTTGCCCTTTGCACAGCAGTCCATCCTTTCCAACATGCTGCAGTAATTTCCTTCAGTTTGACTCAGTAATGACGGTGTCCCGGCTTCTCACACGTCATTCATTTCAGGACTTGTGCATGATTCAAAACCTTTTCTTTTTTTTTTTTTTTATTGTGGAATAATGTGATGTTATAACACACAGTAGGGCAAAGACTAACAGCACAAACTAAGAGGACATGATGAATACAACATGAGTTCAATGAATGCTATGCCTACACTGAGAATTGTGTAGTTGCACCTGCCGCTGTGGTCCTGCCAGATGGCCACTACAAATACTATTCTTATTCTTATTATTCTTATTACTAATAGTTACAGTTATGATTATTATTCCTGTTATTCTTATCACTATTAGTTATAGTTATCATTATAATTACAACTCATCTGGTTGTGGCAGAGGCCGGGTTCTGTCACCAAGTCCTTGCTTAGGGTGGAACTGTTGAGTCTCTAAATAATATTATAAAGACTACAAAGAGACGACCTGTGTTATGATTTGGTGTAAAAGTGAACTGAAAATTGAAAAAACAAAACAAAAGCTGTGTATGCAAATGGACATGTGAATAATCATCAGGGTAATTAGGGGAAGAGTAAATACGTTTGAATAGTATGTATGTGTAGGTTCAGGGCCCAGGGCACAGATGCTGCAGCGGCGTGACAGGGGTGCGGGAATCCCCCCAATGACCCATCTTTGTTTCCAGTTTATCGTTGAGGATGCTGACGTGCTGCCGGGCAACCCCCAGACATTTAGGAGGGGGTTTACTCAGTGTGTAGGTGTGTGTGTGTGTGTGTGTGTGTGTGTGTTTTGTGGGACATCTTGCATCTCAAGATTCAGGCAGATTCCTGTGATTTAAGAAGAGGCGCATCTTTCACAAAACAGAAAGTAGACTTCACAATCTATAACTCGTAATCAGCTGTTGTACACCAAGGATGTTGAATAGTGATGAAATGTATCTTTGTCCAGGATCGGGACATGTGATCCAGCCATGTTTGCACTACTAGAGATATTTATAGTATTCGGAAAGCCTCTCCTTTTCCACTGTAAATGAGTCACATCATCACAGCATGCACTCAAACACACAGAAGAGGAAACTGAACTGAAATACATGACTCAAACACGCTGCTCATGCTGCTTGCAGAACCAGTAAGTGTTAGCTTCTGCAAAAGTTGTGGGGGTATTTGTAGGACAAAGTATGTCCTATATTTTGTACTTTACATCAAATAAAGCGTGAAACCGCTAATTGATAGCAGCTAATGATCCCCGGTCAGGACTGAGATGTGTTATACAATCCCGGCTAGTATACTTAAAAGAGTCTGCATAATTGAAAATCCAGAGAGCTGGGAAATTAAAGAGGAAGTGATCTATAAATAAAGATTAAAGGTTGTTTGAGAAGAGGAAAGAGAGCAGACGGCAAACACTGCCAAAGTAGCTTACATTTGAATCATCTTGAATTTATTTGTATCAATATTCATCTGCAAATGTTGTGTGGATCCTCACCATTTATATTTCATTAACGATCAAGCAAGCGAGTTATGTGAAATTAAATATATAAAAATGGAAACTATATGTTTTTGTCATTGACTGCTGTGTTTATTATGGTTCAGCTTCACTGTAAAGATGAGCCTCTGGTTAATTGTTACGTTAAAGACTACTAATGCCTGCAGTTTTTTACCTTACCATGGTGCAGTGGTACACCCAGATCTCAACCTACGGCAGAAGCTGACTCAAAGATGTATGTATGTATGAAAATAATTACCATAGGGTAAGGTAGGTGGAGGCTTGTGGGAGTGTTTTGCACTCAAAGAACCGGTAAACGTGCAACATTTACAACCTTGGGACACGATTACCACAACCAATTGTCCCGCATCTACTTTAAGTCCACCCTCCCCCATGCACAGATGACACATAAGCACACATAATCACATGCAAACATGATGGTTCACTGTCATCCAGCATAAACAAACAACGAGAAACACACTCAGCAACTTCACACTGAGACTCTCCCTCACAGAGGTAGCTGTTCTGTGCTTATGACAGCGACTACACATGCAGAGAGAGTGACACACAACGATAAAGATTAATTGATGGTGTTGCTGTGTTTGTACAAGCACAATGTTATCAGGCCTCTCGTGGCCAGGCGTCTGGGGAAGCAGGGTGTTGATGAGACAGTGGCTTTATTGATTTGAGTTTTTTAAGAGGCCTTTGAAATCGAGCGTCTAGACGATCCAGCCTGGCGGATGCTCATGTCCAATTGCACTTGATGAACGCAGCAGTCAGATAACTTTGGTGGCAGAATGAAAGAGTGAGGGAGTGTTTTGATTTTTTACAAGTTTACATCGCAAGTCAGGCATCTGCATTACACTGTTACAAGAACATTGTCAAGCCTGGCTATTGAATTAGACTACCATCACAAGGTTGTTGTTCACTTGAATGCATTGAACTGAATGCGTTTATGTAGCTGTTGATATGGAAGAGCGGAAGCACTTTAATAGCCTGCACTGACTGCAGCCAAATGACAGCATAACTGGAAAGAAATGATAAGAGAAATAATATGAATTATGCAGAAAGACACTGTCCTTTATATTTATATTCATTTTCTTGCTGATTAGAAGAGTGGATCAATACCATCCTCATGCTTTTATGGTAAATATGTAACTAAAGCCAGTTGACTTAGCTTAGCATAAAGACAAAGGGAAACAGCTAGCCTGCTCTGTCTGAAGGTTAACAACATCCACCTCCAAAGCTCACTAATGAACGCATCAAATGTTGTGTTGTTATTATTATTAATTATTTAATTTAATGCAAAAAAAAGTAGAAAAAGTAAAACTGAAGGAAAGGAAGCAGTAACTTCCTGCAGTCTCAGCTGGTTGCCTGGCAACTGTCCCCAGCCAAAAAACAGTCCAGCAAATATATTTTGTCCTTCAAATTGGTAGACGTGTGTTATTCCTTTCACAGTGTTCAATAAACCAAACTGAACTTTGATCCTCATACTGGTCCTGTTAAAAACACTGAAGGTGTAGCTGTTCCTTAAGTAGCACTCAAGTATAAGGTGTGTGACACAAAGGTTGTCTTGAAAACTTTTGTTGAAGAATGCTTTAATAAAAAAATGTTTAAGTATACTTTCCCTCAGATTCTTAAAGTGAAATAAAGTGTGTAGCTTAACGTAATGACTCGATTTATGGTGACTAAGAGGAGAAAGAGACATAAAGATGTATTTTTTAAGGACGAATTAAAGTAGATTACGTGCTTGCAGTTTCTATAACAACAATATTCTAATGTTAAAGTAACTATAAAGAATGATTTAGCTTTAGGAAAGGAGACAACCTCAGTCTTATGGAAATATTTTGCAAAGTTAAGTTTGAAACGTAAGCTAGTTTATGCAACTGGACACTGCATGCTGGCCCTCAGGTGGAACACCAACATACAGTATATCTCTGACAGAGGTGTGAAGAAGCAAAATGAATCTCAACATACAGGGGAATGTGGAGAGAAGTCACGGCAGCAACAAAGTAAGGCAAAAGAGAAGGAAAGAAAGAGAAGTGGCATCAGGGACACAGAGGTAGGACACAGAGGTGGGACACAGCGGAAGGTGCTAATGATGGCAGTCAGAGGGTGAAGCCACAGAAGCAGTATCGATCGATGACTACGACGCATTGTAATCAATGCATGTGGTAGGACAGGACATTTGCACCAGTCTGCTGTCCTCCAGCTCCATTTGTCCTCTATCAACATTTGCATCTCCAACCAAAGACTGCTTTCATTATGGACGAATCTGATGATTGTTTGTTTATAAGATGTCAGAATATAGTCAGATCATAAGATATTCATAAATAATAGGAAATGTTTATTTGTTTACTTGCTGTCTGTCTCCAGGTTACTACTCCGAGGCAAGATATAGTATTGCAAATAACCAAATCACAAAATTAAACGAGATAATCCATGAGCTTTCAGCATAGTTTGTTATTACCGGACAGAGCCAGGCTAGCTGTTCCCTGTTTACAGTCTCTTTGCTAAGCTAAGCTAATTGGCTGCTGGTTATAGCTTCGTATAAATAAAGATACAGACATGAGAGTAGTATCAATCTTCTTATCTAACTCTTGGCAAGAAATAAATAAATGAAATACCCATTTAAATAATTAGCTGATTATCAAAATTGTTCTTGATTCATAGCTAATCGATGATTCAGCTAATTCTTTGTGGAACGCTGCTTGAATAACAGTCTCTTTAGCACTGTTATTATGGAAACAAACCCACTTTATATGTGCTCAGCTAAAATGAAGTGGATTTTTGCAATACACAGTCACGGCACATTCACAATAGATCAAAGTGACATGCTGCTCTACTTTCCCTTCTTCCCTCCTTTACCTCTGTCTCTGTCATTCTCTCTCTCACTTGCGCTGCAAAAACAAGTGTCTCCTCAGACTGGCAGTTTCTCTCTCTGTTCCTCTAACGCTGTCACACTGAGACACTCCAAAAGGAAAATCAGCCACCCGGTCAGACAGGCAGGGGTGTAAGGCGAGGGCTATAGATTTGTCGGATGCCTCTTTCAAGCTCATCTATTATCCAGCTGACTCCTCGCTGACCCCTGCGTCGGTGACTGTGTACTGTGCTGATATCAGTCACCACTCTTTGAATGCATGTGTGTGTGTGCGTGTGTCTGTACGCTAGGGTGTTTGTGTGCATAGAGAACTTGCCTGGTCAATAATTGAAGTCACTGGTTTGTAGGAGGAGTAGCTCAGGCATAACAGACATTTTTCCACCCTTATTAAGGGTGAAAAGATGGCTGAGGAACCCCTCCTCATTTATGATACATGATGGGCTGCTGTTTTTATTTTGGAGGACGGAAGGCTGAAGGCAGACATTGCATTTAAAGGAAAGCAGACACCTCTTATGCAGTGAGAATTGCAATAGGGGTGAAGGTGGAATTAAATATTGCCACTCAAATGTCTTTGGGTTTAAAGAGAGAGTGCAAAAGGTAAAACAACAGCTCAAAGTAATAAGTAGAAAAACATTCTGTTGCTGTAATATCGCAGTCTCATCTACAAAGGCAGCAGCCTAATAATAAGTTCTTGGTCCAGAACTAAGAGCTAATTATTTTTTCATACACAAGGAACTCGGTTGTTACACAGACAGATACACACACACAGACACACACACACATACACACACACACACACACACACACACACAGACTCACACTACTGTGCCTCTCTTTTCACCTTTCTTTATGTTTCATCAAAAGCAAAATGTAATGCCATATCTGCTGCATTACTCACAGCAATATTCAGATGTCAGATTTCTCCATTAGCCTGGAGAATGCTTATGCGTGAATGCTGGTGTGTGTGTATGTGTGTGTGTGTATGTGTGTGTGTGTGTGCGTGTGTTTGGATAAAGATGAGACAGAGGGTGTGAGAGTGTACACTTACATACCGTGCATATCTTTGACTGAGTAATCAAAGTTTCAAAAATGTTTCTTCATTCTAATTGGGACTTTTAGCACAGCTCATATTAAGTCACTCCAGATTACTTCAAAAAATCTGCCTGCCCAAGACAGCCTGATTCAATTGGCTGCTGTTAATACACAGATTAGGGAACTCTCTTTGCATCCTAATCCCTCCTTGCTTCATTCTCCCTTGTCGCAGAATGGGGAAGGTGTGTGAGAACAGGTTAGTCGATAGCAGGCATTCACTGCAGGATTTACACAAGGGCAACTTTAAGCTCGTGTAATTTGGTTGTTAGAAAAGGTGGTGTGAAAATGCTAGATAGCCTAAATGAGCTTGTGATCATTACGTACGGATTAAAATGCTGCAGAAGCTGGATTTCAGTTTTTTAATGTAATGAAGATATCACATGTGGCTGAGAATCATAAATACTATTGACATATCACAGCACACAGCATGAAAACACGGAGAAAAGGAGCTGGAAGCAACTGAGTGCAAGAAGTGAAACCCGATTTATTGGATAGGCTATTTACATAAGAGTATCTGCAGTTTCTTGGAGTTACTGTCTTGGGGGATTGTCAGGAGATTGGCTGAACTACAATTTAAAAAAAAGATACTGTACTAAGATTTATGTGTGTAGACTGCTGCCTCACAGCAAGAAGGTTCCTGGTTTGGCCCTCAGCTGGGGCCTATCTGACCTATGTTTTCCCTGTGTCTGCATGGGTTCTCGCTGGATACTCCAGCTTCCTCCCGCAGTCCAAAGACATGCACTTAATAGGTTAACTGGTGACTCTAAATTGTAACCTATGGACAATTTGTAATCTAAATTGTCCATAGGTGTGAATGTGAGTGTGAACTATGTGCCCTGTGATGAACTGGTGTACCCTGCCTCTCGCCCAATGTCAGCTGGGATAGGCTCCAGCCCTCCAGCGACCCTAGTGAGGATAAGACATTCCAGATAATATATGTATGTAGATGTTGAAACCATTAGGTAACGGTGATAGACAAATGGTTGAAGTAGATCTTAAAAGAATTGCTTTTGCTAACACTTCTTATTGCACTATACCTTGATTGTTTCCTGTTCTCTGAGTTGCTTTGGATAAAAGTGTCTGCTAAATGACTAAATGTACATTTTAATGAGACTGAACCTTAATTAGTATCATTAAAACACCTGTGTTGACCCCACCGTTTCATGTCAAAATGGCTGCTGTGAAAAAGCTGTATTCATTTGACAGAGCAATCATGTACATCTGTCAACAAGGCGTACTTAATTATAACAAAATAAAAGCATTTTGAATATAATCATTGTCTGTTTCAAAGTTGAGCATTGCATATTGTATGTTGGTGGATATAAAAGCTTGAGGGAAACACTTTATTTATTCTCCTCGCATGGTGCTGTCTAACACTGTACTATCCCAGACATTTGTAAACACTTCCATATTTGATCAAAAGGGGGAGCAGTGAGCAGTGAAACACACACCATTCCCCCTGCACAGAGAGAACTTCAGCAGTCACTGATGCATTTAAATCTGAAGTGACAGCTGCTTTCAAAGCATACAGGATGAGTGGTCAACTTCTCCTCAGAAAGTCTTCAATGGATTTTGTGAAGAGCTGACATGTCGATGCAGTGACCTGCTCATTTTCCTTCTTATATTTTGACACCGGCTGAACAGGTAAATGGTCAAATTCATATACAGTACAACTGCCCTGGAGAGTTAGGGCTGAGTGTGCTGTGTTAAGTGGCATGCACTTCAGACACCCTGCAAGTCTGTTAGTCTGCTGTCCAATAAAGCTGAGACGTCCGTGACCATTAAAATCTTTAGAAATCCCTTAAGAGCTGCTTCCAAAGGCTGATGGTTAATTATTCAACAACCTGTGTGTGTGTTTTAAGTTCAGTGAGTTACCCATTCATATCCCAGGGGACGTGTCAAACCCTTTGTTTGTGTACACTTGTCAGTTAAGAGGATGTATCTTATTTAGTTGAATGTCAGCGGTTGAGTTCTTTCTTGGCTTTCTGGTCAGAAAGGGTTAAAAACCTTTTTGACAGGATCATATTTCATAATATATCTTGCCATATCCTGTTTCTCATATTTAATCTGGCACTCTTCCCCCCAAAAAAGAGAGCTTTTTAATTGCCAAGGTTAAAGAAAAATCCCATTGACATTCAAGATATGAGTCATTTAATCTTACTAAATAGCCATACAGGTATGCAGGTTTAAACAGCCTGTCTCCATTTCTCAGGGCTCTTCCCATACAGGCCACACCTGGTACACTTTATTGTCCCTGTGTGCGCACTGATCACGCCTCCTACCTACCAAGAACACAGCTACATCTCTAGGGAGTAACCCAACCTTCGAAGAATCTGCTCCTCCTCTGGGAGCCGTTCTTCATTATTTGTCAAGCACGCCATGGCCCTGCACCACACTCACTCACACACACACACACAGAAAATTTATAGCATATATTCATATTATAGTCTGAATAGTTCAAGTCATTCAAGTGAAGGCCTGGGGACAAGCTACTGTTGGGCTGATTCTTCCTACCTGTGTTGGTCCTTTTTAACCACTAAAATGTCTAACCTGGAGCTTTCCATATGTAGAGCCATTCATTACTGTAAGAGTGAGTAGGTGGATACCTGTAAGTACATGCAGAGATGAGAGAGCGAGAGCAAAGACTAGAGCGAGTACATGCTTGTGGGTATGCAAATGACTATATGCATGCACTTCTACGAGCTAGCAAGATACTTAGCAACCCTTATTATTAAATCTTAAAAAAAAAAGTTTGAATTGAAAGTGACACTACAGGAAGCAGAGCAGCATGTACTGCATATATTCTGCATTATAAATGGATGTGAACTGAAACTCTTCATTCCTGCCTCCATTCAAATATCAAAGTCCATTCACTACCAGACGCTGTCTCTTCATTTCTATGCATCCAGGCCATGAATGTAATGCTAGCCTCCTGGCACACAGGGCAGCCTACCTTTCTGTCTCTTTGTTTGGTATACATGTGACAAGGGCACAATAGAGTACCGGACAATAGGCCACTTATTGAGTGACTGGCAGGGAGTGGGATACATCCCAGATCGTCTGTCACTCTGCAGCCTCGTGCGCCCTACGGCTCATGGTCAGTGTCGGGTTGCACTCTCCTGTGACGAAGAGGCTAAGGAGCTGCCATATTGGAAATCTGGGAGAGGTCACAGAGGTCAGGATGATTAAAAAAAACACTGAAAATAGAAGGGAGAGTGTTTACATGTTAGCTCTATCAGTTCATTAAACAGTATATTGATCTTTGATTGATTGCATTTTGATTGATTTTATGTCATGTCAAGGAAACTGACTAAATTGTCAAATATGTGACTGAGCCACAGAGAGCCAATTTAGCAACTTGAAGTGAATTAGCAATAACTGAATCATGCCATGAGTAAAAACGTCATCAACATGTTTTCTAGTATTACCCCATGACAGTGTGCATGTGTGTGTGTGTGTGTGTAAGCTAAGATTTTCCGCCTTGTCACTGTCAGCTGACTATCAGTCATTGCCTTCAGCTGAGCTGATTCTCTCTGAGATCTCGAGCTCTTTACGTCAAACGCCTGCCATGACCTTCTGGCCTGCTGACAGCAGCTCTCTCTGAGAGAAGTCAAGTGGTTTGATTCACAATCAAATGTAAAGATGGTGTGGTATCTCACCCCATGTGACATCAAACAGAGAGACTGAACTCAGGGAATATTCAATAACAACCAGTGTCTGAAAAATGACATACATTACACTGTATTAACTGTGTATCTCACAGAGGCAGCTTTGTTTTTCATTGTCAAAAACTGCTGTGTAATCATGATATTTTAGTCTCTATACAATTTCCATGGTACATTTTTATTACGTATACGTACGTATATATAACCCTTTGTATATAATAGTACTCTATCCTTTAAAGTCACTATATGTTCTTGCATTTCTTGTTGTTTTACGCAGTATTCAGTTGTAGTAGTGGAAATACTCTTTTGCAAGAGTCCTGCATTCAAGAGCATGCTTAAGCTAAATAAAAACTACAAAGTATAAGAAGGAAACATGTACTTAAAACATAGAGTATTCATTTTGCTACTGACTGGCCCTCTATTTTAACGCTGTAGCTGGTTGAGATGGAGCTAATAATGCTTTGTATAGTAGTAGCACAGTGTTGGGTGGCTGCATGTATAAAGATGCATCACATTTTATGAACTGATCATGTGTTTTTTATGTAAAATCTACATCTGCAAAAGAACGACTAAAGCTGCTGTGTGTATTGAAGTGAATACTGCAATATAGACTTATGAAATGCAGAAAAAACAAGAAGTTAAGTGCATGAGTTGAAAATGATACTTAACCGCTTAATCTCGTGATGTTTGCAGCTGAAATGTTCATTAACACTGGAGGAGAGTTCTGCTACTATTGCTACTTAGTTTCTGACTGTGGCTGTATGTTACACTGGATAGTTATAAAACATGAACTATTTAAAATATATTATTTAAAGACTTTTGCATACATACACGTGTGAAATTGACTATACGCCTACTGTAAATATACCCAAACACTCTTAAACTAATAATGGTATACAGTTGGTGTGCATAACGCCCTAGCACTGTCACTGAACTTAGCTTGTAATTCTGTCGCTGTGTGCTCAGCTCCTCTCATATTTTTGCATGAGTAGCTTACAAACTGCTCCATTTTTGAACTCTCTCTCTCTCTCTCTCTCTCTCTCTCTCTCTCTCTCTCTCTCTCTCTCTCTGAAGGTGGGGGCAGAGCGCTATTAGCTGTGCGCTGCAAACATCATTAGGAGGGGAGACGCTTTCCACCGTCAGCGCCGGAGCAGAGCAGAGCAGAGCAGGGGAGCCCTGGCAACAAGGAGAGACACAAACTCAGCAGCCCGTTACACCCTACAGTAAGTCACACAAAACTGTCCATTCAGTACTCATTTGACCAACCTGTCACTGCTTTTCACCATGCCACTTTTCTCCTCCGGAGCTGTGTAGTGAGAGAAAATGGCTGGAAGAACTGGGCAGGGTGGCGCTGGCGCTCTGGTTTACTTCAAAGCCTTGGAAAAATGTTTACTTCGCCCTCTGACCTATTTTGAAGTGGCCAAACGGCGCGGGGTCGTGAGGGGTTTAGGTGTGTGTACTTGTCATTTCGGGACGTAAATGCAAAGTAGTGTTTAAGTGGGGCGAAAGAGAGCGGAGGTTTGCTTGGATTGTGACCGAGCGAGGAGCGCGTCCGCCGGGGCGAGCTCGTGTCGGGCAGGCGGTGTACTTCCAATAACTGCGCCACTCGACCTCGGCTCAAACATTTGCTCTTTGCAGACTGTTTCCTGCCGCTTAACATTGACATGCAGCGCTAAATAACGCCTCTTCGAGCTGTGTGTGTCTTCTTCTCAACTCTTTTCTTACTGACAAGGACTGTCAAAGGCAGGCATTACATTTTTATTACGTTTCACCATCGCGGAAGTGTTTTCTCTACACGAAAAAGAGACGAAGAACAACTAAGCACAGTCCTCATAATTTGTCCGGTGTTTGCCGTCACGTAGTTCTATCTATTCTGCACGTCCCACCGTTTATTATGTATTGTTGCGTATGTAACACGGCACTACACAGTGTTTTACACTGCCAGCTGGTTGTAAAGGACATAGGTTTGTGATTGCTGGACTACCCGTGATGTCATTCATCCTAGCTTGGACCATTATATAACGGGACTGTAGGGAAGCCTGTGATAGCAGGCTATTTTTACTCTGTTTACACCTCGGAGTTGCACTCAGGGTAGGCCATGTGTCCCAAGTGATATGCTTTCACTCACATTATGAATTTAATATGGCATCCAAAGGAGACCAAGTGGGTGGACAAGTGTACTAAAGATGACGAGCTGCAGTTCTTCCTACCAGCTGCATTTTATGCTTTTCAGTCTTCCTCCTTTTCTGATATGAAAAAAAAAAGAAAAAAAAAGTCTGCTGCCAGCTTTACTTGGTGACTAGGCTTCACTTGTCATGTTTGAGGCATGTCCTGCAGCCTGTTGAGCTAACCTGCTTTAAGCAATGAATGAAGCAGTCACTATAAAGAAGGCTGCTGCTGTGCAAATATATCACGGAAAGCTATGCTCACACTCACGACAGCATGTATCTGATTATATTAAGACGATGAGCTTACCTTTGGGAACAACAGGTTAAGTTTAGTTAATAAAAACGTCTTATGTTTCTCATGCAGCATATTTCAAATCTCAGGTAGTGCTTGTATGCACATTATGCCAGAAACACATGTAATAGTGCTTAAATATATTTCTTTAAATGTCCGGTTATGCCATCCTGCACCTTCCCCATTGACCAGTAGTAGGCCACTTAACTGTACTGGTTCATGAAGTAGAACTTTCACACTATTTCAGAGCTAAATAAGAGCTAATGAGCATAGTAGTAGCAAATGTGTCACTTTTAACCCTAAGCTTTATCCAGTTCTTTTAAAATTGAGTGTCTGCCAAGAAAAATCTATGAAAACTTACAATTGATACAACTGGCAGTCCTCTCGCTGACTGCAGACAGATGTCGTCTGTTTAGATATTAAATTAAACTGCAAGTTGCTGTTTATTACCTCTGCCAAGGAGGTTTTGTTTTTGTTGCCATTTGTTTGTTCTGTCTGTCTTTTGTCTGTCAGCAGGATTATGTAAAAAAAACTACTAGCCTGCCATGAAACTTTGCCTGTAAGGCTCTAAGCACAGGGCAGAGGAAGAACCCACAGAGCCATGGTGTGTGTGTGTGTGGTGTGTGTATATATATATATATATATATATATATATATATATATATATATATATATATAGTGTTTGCAGATTTGCATAACATAAAAGACTGGACTACTGGTGGTCTGCTTCTAGTTTGTTCCTGTGCTTTGTGATTCACTCTCCAGAAACATTGTGCGTTAGTGTTAAGTTGCTTGTTATACAGTCTACTGCTTATTTGCCTTGATCTGCTTCAACATTGGTTTAATGGTTATGTGTTAGAAATATCTTCTTCATTGTAATAGAAATGGCTAGGAAGCTCTGTTTGCTGTGGAGGATGTGAGTACAGACATTTAAGGCTGTGAGAGCCGATGGCTTTATCCTATAAACATAATGTTTCATGACATTTAATTAGACAGATGACATGACCATAACAAGGTAAGCATTTTCTCCATTTTATTTTGTGAAGATCTGGGTGATTTGAGTATAATTTGGCCGCATTTGTCGTTTGCCATAGGTCCTCTTTTGATCATAGTGTTTTTGTCATTGGAAAAATCATAGACAAAAGCTGCCTAGTAAAAGCAACACTACAATCATAGCTCTGAATAAGAGAAGATTTAATTTGCACTGCCCAATCTTGCAGTTAAAGGGATCTGAGATGTAGTAGTAAAAGAAATCTGGAGTCATATATCTTGCTGAAATTCCACACTGACGTTTCATATATCCTCCTGAATAGTTAAATAGATATAGTATGTTTATATATATATATATATATATATATATATATATATATATATATATATATATATATATATATATATATAAGGTGAATAGAAATATATTTTTGGCAAAAAATTTTTGGTTTGGACCACAGTGATGAATGATCGTTTGCATTTAATGGAATGCCTGGCCCATGTATTCACAAGTCAGACTGAAGTGATCTTTAATGTTTAATAATATGAATTACCTATATATTCACAAACACACAACATAAAAGAAGTTTCTGCCTCTCATGCTCAATAACTCCAAAATCTAAAGTAACAATAGTACAGGGTTTGTAGTGTAGTATTATATAGCACATTGTCAGGACAGCAGAACATCTGTGGCAGCAACAACACTGGGGAGTGGGGCAGGTCCCTGGAGTCTTTTTAACTCTGTAGTACAGTTTGAAGGTGACATGGAAGTGACTGTTGTTGTGTGTATTTTTATGATAACCTGGGACAGGGAGAGAGAGGGACATGTGGGCAACAGAGATATTGAGACCGTGGTATTAGTAGAGTTATGTTTAGAGCATATTAAAAGAATTTCAGTTTTGTTAGTGTTTCGTGTGCAGAGACTGGCTTATCCTGTTCTCTGCGATGTAGAGGCAGCAGGTCGAAAACGGGAGAGAGGTAGTCACAGAGGGGTTAAATGGAAATTTATAGTTGAGCATCAACTCAGAGGATAACTTGTCTAATAAGAAGGAGGAGGTACATGATAAAGAAAAGGGAACCCAGTATTAATCCATGTGGTGCACCATGAGAAGGTCTTTGAGATTTTGGTCTTAATGTAGACCAGGGGTCGGCAACCTGCAGCTCCGGAGCCGCATGCGGCTCTTTCATCCTTACACTGCGGCTCCGAGTGGCTTGGGAAAATAAATTACTTGTATTTTATTTGTGTTAGTTATTGTTTTAGTGCAGGGGTCGGCAACCCAGATGTGGCTCTTTTGATGAGGAGTGAAAGTAAGCCGGTCTGGTCCGGTACTGCGTACTACTAAAACAGCCCAATACGTCGATCGCGAGCTACCGGTCGATCGCCAGACGTGATCAAGTCGATCGCAGAGGCGCCCACCGCCGCAGCCGGCAGTATGGTGGCCCATCCACCCCGCTCCCGTGGGCCAATATGTTGGGCTGTCCACCGCCGCACCACCGTCAAATGCCGTAACTGCACCCCCCCCCCCCCCCCCCGCGGCTCTCATGGAAGAACATTTTAAAATATGTCGCTTTCGCGGCTCTCTCAGCCCAAAAGGTTGCCGACCCCTGATGTAGACAAACTGTTATACAGCATTACTTGATTTGATGACACACCATGTTAAACACTGAATTTAGGCAGAGAAGACTGGGTATAAAATGAAAGGGGAATTTTAAAAGGGCAAGTTTCGATGATAACTGTGATAGTTATTGCATTGCAGATGTGAGTTAAGCTGAAAGGAAACAGCACGTTCCAGGACTGATTTTTAGAAAAGAATTCCAGGGGTTGGGATGAAATACAAAAATTAAACCCAGTCATTCCAACACGGATGACAGCGAATGCCTGCAAGTCTTAAAGGTGATGAATACATAAGACCAGAGGTGAAATGTTAATAGAAAAGATGGAGTGTGATGACAGACATGCATCTACATGGTGGATAAACAGAGGGTCTAGTTGGGATTTAGGTAGGAAGATATGGATTAACCAGGTGCTGAGATGTCCAAAAACTGACACGAGGAAAAATGTATTGCAGCTATTAAGGTACATGGAGTTGCTGTAGTTGGTCATCAGTTGGAGCTCAAGGAGTTTCAGATTTGAGCAGAAATCGTTTGATTATGTCTGGACGAGTAGCAGCTTCAATATTCTTCAGGTTTGTGAAAGCCCTGAAAGTCTTAGTTATGATGGTGAATGTAAAGGCTTTGTGACAGGGAAACACCAGACTATAGTGCTCTATTGTGCGGATGCCACTGTGAATCAAGTGTGCTTTTCCACCCACGTACACACACGCACACACACACTCACACAAGCACACGTACATACTTACCACTGCCACCATAGCCTTTGATTCCAGCCGCCACTCACTTTCAAATGGTAATGAGAGGCAATTAGAAGCCAATGTGTCCTAATCACAAGCCATTTAACTGAGCTTGGCTCATTTGTCAGAGCCATATGTGCACACCGACCCACACACTCAAACACACATGAATACACACATCTGCTAGATCATGCATGAGTCTTGTCTTTGTCTGTGGAACATTTCTGCCTATGTAAGGAGAAAGGAGAAAAAAAAGTGTGTGTGTGCGGTGGAGAGAGACAGTGAGAGATTTGCAGGTAATGATTGGGCGGAGGTTTTCACGGCTCAATACGTAAGTGACAGGAATGGCTCTATGCTCCAACCTGCAAATACGGACAGAGTGAATGATAGGTAGGAGGGGCGAATGGATCAGCCAATGACTGAAACAGGTGTTTGTGTTTATCTGTGTGTATTTGTAGAGAAATTATTTGGAACAACAGTACTTACTCTCAATATTTGCAGACAGGATAACGTTGACAGGTTACACACTGCGGGCAGAGGTGTAGTGAAGGATGAACACAAATAAGCGTAACCTGAAATAGCATTTACCCATATCTCGTGATATCCTGCCATTTTGGCTTGCATTGTCCTCTGCCAGATCACTGTGAGTTCTGTAAGAGCTGTAGGTAGACGTCTGAAAGTATATCAAGGATGCTGCAACAAATAATCTGTTGAATACAACACCATGTCAATAAGAAGTTAACAACACTCAGGTTTACATCATGTATCCCTCTTTCTTTGCCACTTCAGGCCTGGCTGCAAACTCTGTGCTGCAAAAGAACATTTGTCTTAAAAGATAACTACACATAAATACTGGGGAAAGCCACAATGTTCAGTGTATTGATTAGATATTTTACACCACTTTCACATGCAAAAAGTTAATCTCCTCTTACACATGGAGCTACACAGCAATGTGGGTAGTAAGACATCAACTTGTGACAAAACAAAACATGTGTTTGTGTGTATGTGGAAAAAATGATTTAAAAAAAAATATATATAAAGATTGGCCATGTGGGTGGAGGTAGATCAAGAGATTGAGCTGTCTGGTTGAACCATGCGGTGCGCTCAGACCTTTTCAGCTTTTCCTTTCATCCTCCTCTATTCATGAGAGCACCGAGTACACGTGCATGCACACAAGAGAAAGGAAACACTCGCACACAGAATACTGCTTTTAAAGGGGATCAATGAGAGTTTTTTTTTTTTGTATTTGTGTGAAAGAACATTCCACTGTCTGTGAGTGCATGGCTTCAGTGCTCAGTGCGCGGTCTTGTGTTTCTTAGACTGCTGCCTGTATGGGACAGAAATAGCAATTCAATTGACAAGCACTTAAATCTGCACTTTATGTGTAAAGACATGTCGCTGGTAAGATAGGGTCAATGAAAGGCACTTGTCTTTTTAAATGTGTAATTTAATCCAAACATTCATTATAACATTCACAAGAGAATTGTTGTTGAGTTTAGCACTTTACAGTACACATGGATCTATATTTGTGTGTTTGTGTGTGAGTGCATGTATAAATTTGCAGTCTTCGTGACCCTGTTTCTGCATTTACCTTCTTAATTTTGAAGTGGCAATCTAATCAATACCAATCTTCTGAATGACCAAGGTAATCCCAGTGTGTGAATGAAAGAGAGAGAGGGAGAGAAATTGAGGGAGAGAGGACTAAAACCATCCTACAAACTTGTGCTACAGTGTCGGGTCGATAAGCCACTGCATGGCTCAATAACCATGTGAAAAAAGGAAGCTGGCTTTGGGACTTAGTTCAGCCGCCTGTTGGCTTGGGCTCTGTAATGGTTGCCAGTGTAGCTGACATGATATACAGTTGTATATATGCCAGGCGAGTTACTATAAAAGGCTAAACTGGACTGAACTCCAGAGCATATAGTGTCTAAATGATGACATGAGTGCTCTTGTGGGCACAAAAAAGGCCAAGTTTTTAGGCTACAAATCTGAGCTCCTGCATCAATTTGTATCCAAGCAACTCATCAAAATCAGCTAAAATCCTCAGAGCTGTTTCATAAACTCTCTCTAGAAAGATAGTTCCTGTGCCCGAGCTATACATCAAATGTGATGCCTCATGTAAGTCATCATGCAATGGGTCTTTGATCTTTCTGCCTTGATACATATTTGATCATACTCCAAGCCTGGATGAGAGGAAATGGTTTTAAGCATTGGCCTTTTGAGGGCCAAGTTAAATGAAGGAGGACCAAACTGATAACAGCTCACTCTTCACAGGACATCCAAATGTGGTTAGGGTTATTTTCGCTATGTTTAATGATAATATGTAGTGCATCATACAGCAATGGCCTTAAGCCCATTCAACTAGGCCACAGGATTTTTGAATCTTTGTTTTCCCTGCATAGATTATTATTCTCCAGCTCCCTTCTCTAAATAATATCATCTCATCTCCCCACTTAAAAACATTTTGTTGTCTCACGTAACCTCAAACTCTGTTGTTCTCTTCAATCTTCCGTGTTGCCACGTCCTCTTGCAACTGGATTCTCTTCTCTTCTCTTCTCTTCTCTTCTCTTCTCTTCTCTTCTCTTCTCTTCTCTTCTCTTCTCTTCTCTGCCTTATCCGTATCAGAGGCAGTAGAGGATTACAGTTGAGAGTTGACACTGACTGGCATTCAGACAGCTCCTGCAGGCTCGTCTCTTCCCCATAGAGCTCCGGGCCCGGGACATGGATAAGCTGACAACCTGGTACACAGCCAGGAAGAAAGTGATTGAGAAGAGAGAAGAAAGAAGAATGCTAGAAATTAGGGTCATGCACGTTCGGTATATTGTAGCACAAATGTAATGATTTCTATTAGACGAACATTGGCATCAAAGTAAGTAAATGATGTGAAAACGTCATTTGAGTTCATGCAGAGGCTTGTGTAAATATATTAATCAAAACAACTATTGATTGCATTTGAATGCTGACCTGGAGTTGACAGCCTTGATCCATAATGGAGTATCAATGTCAAAAATCCCTTATAGTCTTGATTCTGTCCAGCACAGACAGGCAGGAAATGTAAATGACCATCCATACTCACCCGCACTTTTAGAAAAAGGTACAACAGAGGTCTGTCTGTTTGTGCAATTTGTACCTTTTTAAAAGTACAATTATGTACTTGTATTATGTACTTGTACTTCCCTCACTGGCTTCCCACATACAAACAAAGTCAATTATGCATGCTGTGGCCAAAATAGAAGCATTACTGTTTGAACTGGTGCCTGCAATGCTGCCTTTGTAAAGTTACCTTAAGACCGTACAAATGTGCACCTTAAACTATACGAAACTTTATGTTGGATCGATGTTTGCAGGTGGGCCCATTATGTGCCCGTCACACAAATTCATGTAATAAATGTAGATTGTAGAAAGCTGAAACATCTTACCAAACCAATTGGTTCTTCTACCTGAACTGTTGGGACTGAAGCCCCCAGACTCTCAGTTGCAAGGTGGGTGTGTGGGTATCAACAATGACTTAAGTCTGAGCCAGGAGGATATGCATTTAGAGAGAGGAATTCAATAACAGGAAAATGGCCAGTGATAGAAACAATCCCTGGAATACCAAAACCCACCCTTCACCAGTGTTGTTCTTGGCACAAAGTTGCTTTCCATTACTACTGTTTACTCCTTAAGGACGCTGATGCCAAGTACAATGCATCCACAAACATCTCATTTCATTGATGGTTTGTGATGTGGCATGTGCAGTGGAGTCCTGAATTCCAGTCTGTCCACAGCCAGTTGTTATCTCTGACCGCCTTTGTTTGAAAACACAGGACTCAGTTCACCGTATGGTCAGGGGCATACACGGGTGGGCAGTGGAGGACAGGTTGGGACAAGCCTGTGCAACCAAACCACAGGCAATATTTAAAACAGTGTCTGTAAGGCTGAAACTATTTCCTGTCCGACAGAACTGTGGTGTGGTTTGAATAGAGCAAGTTGCTGGATTGCTGGCTTTCTCTGTCTGTCTGTCCGGCTTGGCTGGCTGGCTGGTTGGTAGTTGTGGCTTGGCCAGTTCATTTTTTTTTTTTACTGGATAGTTGGAAGGCTAGATGGCCGTGGATCAGCCTCATCTGGCTGGACATTTGACTGGATGCTTGGCTGCAGGCGAGCTAGCTGACAAGCTTTTTGGATACCCGTCTAGCTGACTCGCTGGCTGCCTGACTGACTGGCTATTATTTCTGGCCCTTCCTTTAGTTATGTAGTAAGCTCATGACACTGGAACAGGGACATGTGTCTGTGGCAGTCAGAGAGGTGTGCTAAAACACTGCTGACAGAGATAAGACCTCAGTGAGCCAGGATGTTCCCTGCCTGCCCACGAGCCCCATGAGTCCATCACCAATTACAGGACAGTTTTTCTTTCACATCCTAAACTAGAATCTTTGATAATCTTTATATATATATATATATATATATATATATATATATATATATATATATATATATATATTATATTATAAGGTTATTCATAAGGTTTGTCCCACTGCTACTGCTGCTGCTGCTGCTCGATGAGCACCAACTGGTCCCTTGGAAGTAGCAGGTTGTATACGTTGGCTGAGGAGAGGCAACTTAATTGGAGCTATAAATTATACGGACATGAGCTAAGATGGCGGCATTATTCCTGCTTTGAGTGTAGCGACAGAAACACAGCGCAAGACAAATATGGTAATGGTAATGGTATTTGTAGTGTATGGAACGGCGCTGATTAAAATAAAGACAAATTCAGTGTCTTTATGCTCTTACATTTTTAAAAGTTGAAAATAATCTAAAAACATAGTGTGTAAACATAGGGGTGTCACGCATTTCATTAGCTGTGTGAAGTTGTGTTGAGGAAAACCGGTTTAACTATGTATGTTATGTGTGTGTACGAGTTGCTGCGCGTATGCCTAAGGTTTTGTAGTGTGTGCGTGCATGTGTTTGTGTTTTGCCAGTGTGTTCATCAGAGAGCGAGCGTGCGGCAGGGTCAGGTGATGAGCTGCGACACAGATAAATGAGGTTAATGTGAGGTTTCACTGTGGCCTGGACAGGTCTGCTTTCCTGCCACTGTCATCTGCACAGCGGGAGAGGTAACTTAGTGTCGTTCTATACTACCCCTGGATGAACCACATTTGTACACTCATGCACACACTGCACAGCAGACAGATGAGAAAGAAATGCAACCATGCCGAATCTCAAATTGCATCATCAGTCTCGCACATGCTCATACACAACTAACATTCATAGCAGATGTTTGCATTGACATACAACACAGGAACACACGCACTTGGTGCAGCTGCGCTTGTGCGAGTGTACACACCCATTGCAGGGGCTTGCCCAGGGAAAATACCTGTGGTAGGAGAAGAAAGTTGACCTTATGGGAAATTACTAGGCATCCTCATCAGACCAAAATAGTTTGTACATTCCATAACTTTAATAGCTCTTACAGGAACTTTTAAACTTAGCAGATGTCAGATCTCAGTGAGCCACAGTTTGAGTATCAGGTGGTTTTGGTATCATAATCATCGTAGAACAAAGGTCTTATATGTCACCTCAGGAGAAAATGGAGGTCTTATTTGCTAAAACCACACAGAAGGGGAAAGATTGTTAGAGAAAGCAATGTTAAAAACATATGTCCTGAAGTAATAAACACATACTTTGTGCAGTATGCCTGTCGATGGCCTAACTCTCTACTAGAGTAACCAATGTGTCGTTTAACGTGGGTTTGGATGTTTCATCCTCAGCCAAACAAAAAAAGATATCTTCTTCATGTTGAGGTTTTAATTCTAATGTCTCAGTTGAAGGTCTAAGGTTTCAGATGTTATTTCCATTTTGTTCAAGTGCTGTACGACCATAAGAGTTATTAAGGGCCCTACAAATAAATTGACTGGACAACTTTTATTGTCAGCCGTCGACATTGCTTTTGTGCTCTTCACTACAATTCTCTGATAGCATGCCCTGTAAATGTCACAGCACTGCAGCTCAGATAAAAAAGAAACTACGAGTTTCCACAGCACCTTTGCTGCAATGTGTGATCTGTAATGTGTTCCGAAAGCGTTAGTACAATATTTCCCACAGCCCTCGAAGACACCCGGCATCAAGGCAGTTTCTGAATAGGTTCCTACTATGTCTGTCTGTCAGATGTGCAGCGTTAACCACTAACCTCAAAAAAACAAAACAGCAGAACTCCCCATCTCCTATCAAACCTCTCACCACAAATTAGCCTCAAAACCGAACGACAGACAGTCTTTTCGAGTACCCCATCCCCCCCGCCTCTTTTACTCCAGCGCTTTGGTCTTTGAGGCGAACACCCAGTCAGCTTGGTTTAATTCCACGTAACATGCCATTAGCTGTGCTAGCGTTATCTCCCCACACTATCTCGAGCTGGCTGAGATGGATAGCTGAGTGCATTTGCAACCTGACAGAAGACGCTGCCTAACTGTAGACTACTGCTGAAAGGTTCGGGGGGTAGGTGGGGTTGTGTGGTAGGTGGAGTGAGAGTACCAGAGGTAGCATAACCCTTTTAAGAAGCACTTCATGGACACCATTTACACTTACTTAAAGCAAGAGGAGTGGTGTGTGCATGTGGGTCAAGGGTGGGGGACATTATGAATAAGGTCATCCAAAATTCATGTTGTTTCAGGACATCCAACCTGAACAAAATACACCTGTCATAACTGCTATTACTGAAGCAGCACGCATGGACTTCCAGAGTATATATATTTTTTTGGATTTGTAATGCTGTAATGCACACCAAAGTACCCAACAGCTGATTGTATGATTGACTCTCAAGTATCCTCAGACTCCTTTTGTTGAATGATCAGATGATCAGAGAAAGACTGTAAATCTTTTCTGCCAGAGACTCAACAATAGTAATGGGTGGAACCAAACTAGACTCAGATAAAAGCCTTGAATACTTGAAGTGTTTCAAAAGGCACGAGGGACACTTCGCTGTGAGATACATTGAACTTAGATGTGAGTGGAAGTTACAATAACATTATTCACTTCAATGGCTGGATCTGATTGATGGGTCAATACCACTACTGTTGATACAAGTGAATGCTATTTCAGTAGATTTCCAACATATTTCTCTCAACTGTCCATTCACCTTACATACATTTTAAGTAAGGTAAATGAATGTTTGGTAAATACTTTGGCTTAAACACTCACCCCTCGAGATATTAGCTCACACACTACAGGAGACCAAACGTTGTTAATCTACAAGCCTGTCCTATTTTTTGAATAATGATGGCAGAACTTCCAGACAACCTCCTGGAGCCTGTCTGTTCTTGGACATCTGACAGTGCTAGGCCATTCCGCAGAAAAAGGGCAAGCCAGGTTTTCTTGGCTATTGACGAAAACCCAGCGGCAACGTGCGCACACACATTGCTGGATTTGAGGTTTGGTCAAGCTGACCTGAACCACGAAACCTTTGCCTCAGTACTAGGGTGACCATGAACCATGTGAGGGCTGCTGTGATTCACTGTGACACTCAACATGATCTAAAATCCACTAATAATCTCCGAGTGGATTAACAGCAGCAAAATTGCAGATTGGTATGAATTCACTGCTCCTGATTATTCTGTTTATAACGAGATGTTTAAGAATGATACTTTATGAATAATACTAATAATGATGAACTGATTTTTAGAGCAAGACCACAGATCCTCCCTCTGATTCAGGCCTAGTACGTTCACGTTCTTTTTGTTTGCATTGCACACATTTTCCAGTGTGTGATGGTTGCTATTGCTTTATATAGCAAGCCATGACAGACTTGTTGACATGTGCAAGAGAAACTGTCATGTGTTTTTTCAAACCTTACAGCTAATAGTAGATGTTGTCATTGCACATGAGCACAAGGCACATGTATGAGCGGGGTTAGGCAGATTACTTTAAAATGTTGTCAGTTACTGAATACAGTAACATTTATTTTTTTGTAATTTGTAATATAATCTAGTGGATTACATTTTATCTGAATACTTTTGGATTACTTCTGAATCAAACATCGGAAATATTGCATCAGCAACAAAAAAATAATCAGCACAAATAATCAAATCAAATATTTTTCTCTTAAAAACACATTTTTCAGTGGAAATAAGATGCATTTTGCTTTGGACATAAATGTTCTTTTGTTGCACATTTTTGAAGTTGAAGTAATGGAGATATTTTCAGGAATGTCAGACTGTTTTGGAAGGACTGCTGCTGCTGCTTAAACCTTCCATCTTGACTCAACACCATAAGGTCTGCCACAGAGTAGAGCACACCGTAGTTAATAGAGCTCTGGATGCCATGAAGTTTCATAGTTTGTAAACTGACATACTTCTCAAGAAGAAGAAGAAGAAGAAGAAGAAAAAGATCAGGTAATTCTTGACAATGCATCTATAACATAATATGTTTTTATCAGATTTTATCTGGCCTGATCATAGTCACTTATTTTTTTGTATTCTTATCCTGATTCCATGTAATCCATTACAACCCAACCCTGAGCACAAGCCAGTCGATAGTGTCCTGCAGCTTGGTTATTAGTGCTGACTGCGTGTGTTTATATTTGGTTGTCTACAGATGTCATGGATACGAGGATGACCATGGATAGGAGGCTTGCGAAATACTGCATTGTGACAGTTGCCCTAGTCAGAGAGGCACTGCAGTCTGTGCCCTTTAATTAGGGCTAAATGCATTAGGAACATGATAAAGTACCCGAGTGTCAGAGATGGCATTGTTTACTATGAATATTAAGGCAAGAATATTAAAGTGTGCGTGTGTGTGTGTGTGTGTGTGTGTGTGTGTGTGTGCGTGTGCGTTGTGTGTCGTGTGTGCGCACGCAAGTGAGCGTGTATCTGTATCTGCTGACTTGCAACAAGTCTAGGCTTTATCAACATGACCCACAGGCTATCTGTATTTCATAAAAGCTTCTTTTGGAAGTGATCACTTGTGGCACCTTTTCTTTCTATCTGGTGGTGATGTTGAAACAGAAGCACCCATTTTCAGCTGAATGATCAATCCAAAACTGGACACATCCACAAGTTCAAAGATTCACGTTGCAAAAGTGTCCTTTCAAATCCCCAAATCACAACAAAGAAACGCAAGTTCCCTCTCCCATAAACAGCCAGTGATTTAAGTTCTCAGAAACATTGCACAAGGCTGCTAAGAAGCTGCTGGATTTGCAGATTTCTATTTGAACTTTTTGTAAAGGTTTTTCTCCGTCCTAAGTGTGTTTGCCAAGCTCAACACATGATTAGAGTCCACCAATAGTGTTACAGCTCAGTCTCCTCTGGTTGAGCTTTGGAGAGGAGATTTGTGGGGTTTATATTGTTGTTGTTTACTTCTAATCTTCTAAAACTAAGGCACAGTTTCCTCGTAAAAGTAGTAAGCTTGTGTCCTGTACTTTTTTTCCGTGAGTAAGCCCAACGAGACGTAAAAAAGGTTTTGACCAGATGTGGCTCAGCTCAGACTGTCTCGTTTTCTCCGGCAATTACCTTTGGTGTGCACATAGTGTAAGATTTGTAACGTGCCCTGGTGTCATTCTTTCATATCAGCTATTAAGTACAGCTCATATCAACTGCTTCTGATTGAACACCCTCGTGAGAAGCATTTCTTCTGGTAAGTTGACAAATATGATGAAACTGATGAGACGGTTTGCACCACAGTTTTGATTTCTGTTGTGGTTCAGCTAAAATTTAATATTTTCGGGTGAGGGTGCAAATGCTGGTTTTAGTCCAGCGTTCTACAGTGTAAATCCATTTAACTGAACATAACAGAAGTCATTTCAGCCGTGTCTCCCAGACCAAGGTGCTGTGAGTCATGGAAGATTTCCAGCCTGATTCCCAACATTTGTGTGTGACTCATTGTGAGCTGGACCCTGCTGAAATCTTTTAAGAGAGACTTTGAGAGATCAGAGGTCCATTTGAGAGTTGTTACATTTTCATTTGGGTGCAGAGAAAAATATTTGAAGTTATTCTAGTGGGTAACACTTTATTTGGATAAGTTATATTAATAACATTTAGTTAAGATGAATTGTTACATATCGTCTGTTAAACATCAGACAAAATGAAACAGTTGAAATGTTACAAATTCATCTGTGGGCAAACTGTCTAATGAAATGTATGTTTGTCTATTTAATTATTGGTGTTTGAATAATTTAAAATTGTGTGACAGACAACACTGTAAGCGATTCATATTTACTTTGTCCTGTCGTGTTGCCTCATTTGTTTGATGTCTAAAAAAACTGATTAGCTAGAACAGATAATGTTTGCGCTTCAGAGTACTGCGAAAGCAGAGCGTCATTTGAATCCGGTGGGAGCTATTTTTGGTTCATACAAAGTTTGCAGATGCTGTTTTCTCTGAAAAGTTCACAGGTCACAAACCAAATGTCCAGACGATCGCCTAGCAGAGAGAAAAAGTCAATAACAAAAAAAAGAGGCCGTGCTCAAATTATCACAGATCTGCAAATGCTCCTGCACAGTTTTCTAAATAATGTTCGGCCATGCTGTTTTCAAATAATATCTCAGTAAGCAGCATTTTACAATTGTGCATCAACAGCAAGACAAGCATCGTGACCACTGATTTGACTTTAATGAGGCCTTTCAATTCCCTGGGATATTTTTTTAATCCTTCAAATTGATCCTTTAATTTGCGCTCAGCTGAAAAGCTTTGTGTAAGCTACTTTTGAAATATGCAATAGCATACAGCGCAACCCGATTCTCTCCACAGCTAACTACTTTAAATGATCTGATATAACGCATGAGTTTCACAAAGATTTAAAAGATCATATTACAGTTACTTTACACAACATGAATGTTTTCTTTGAGCAGTTTGTGGAGCCTCCTACACGGTGGGAGTGTGACGTCTAATATTTGGGGTGTTACAGAATGCTTTTATGAAATAATAATGTCCACCATCCTGCAGTAATTTCACTGGAGCTAGAACTGTGAGCCTGTCCCACTTTCAGTCTTTTAATCATGTATAGACACTCGGGGCACTCCTGTGTGTGTGTGTGTGTACTGTATCTGTGTTAATCCGTGAGTGTAAGAAAAGGTTTTGGTACGTCTCAGAAGAGATTGCACTTAGAACTCCCTGACTCGGAGACCCCGTGTGTGTGTGTGTGTGTGTGTGTGTGTGTGTGTGTGTGTGCGTGTGTGTGTACTTCTACAAAGAGAGGCAGAATCGGTCAGCACAGTGTCCTCATTTAAACTTTAGGGCTGCAACTGGCTTTGCTGGCATTGATTCATCAGATTGAACTTTGCTTGTTAAGCTGACATTTATTTTCTGAGGGCAGACTATTAGAGCTAAATATGATATTTGTATGAATTCTATGCTGCTTCATATGTGGTTTAGATTGGGAAATTTAGATGTCAAATAAATGTATTTAGCAGTGGCCATCAGCAGCTAACTGCATCTTCTATTTGACAGTGTGTGTTTGTGTTTGTGTGAGCGTTTTATGTGTTTTATTTGTTGGACCCTCCAACGATGTAATCTCAGCATGACCTTGGAGGAGTTTGTAGCCCCACAAGGCCCACCCCTGTGACTAACACCCATTCTAACAAGCTGCCTCAAGCAACTCTGCTACTATAATATATAGCTGGGCAGCAAGCTTCAGCACGCCTCCTGTCTCTGGGCGGCCTAACATGTTGTATTCTGTGATATATAGATCTGTATCAAAGTGCACAACACATTTTGAATTAGATATTTCATTCAAGGATGATTCCGACATCAAGGTGGTGATCATCTTTAAATAGAGCAGCGTTTAGGTCTAATGCCTTGGACTGTTTGAGCCGTGGGTGGGGGGGGGGCGTTTCTAATGCACTTAGAAACGGCTGCATGTCATAAAAACAAAGCATCTGTCAATTTTCTAGTCATGGGAATAAAAAAAGAGAATGCAAAACACTGTTTAAATTTTATCAACCCCATTTAACTAATTCCATAATTACTATTTGTTATTTTTTAGTGCAGGCTGCTCGAGGTGTTTTGCATTTTCTCATGGCTCCTCGTCTGAGTGTAAGTGTAAGCAGAGGAGAGGAGAGGTCACACTCAAACATGTTGGTGCCTGGCCCCTGGAGCCAGGACAGGAGTGCTGTACATCTCCCGCCTGTTAAGTATTGACACTGCAGCTCACTATGGAATGCTAACAGGCAGGCAGGGTGTGGCCACGCCGTGTTAGCTCCTCTGACTCCGTGACCTCGGTTATATAACTGATTGTCAGTCTTTTTGTGGCAGCGAGGGACACAGTGCTTCCTGATGTGTCATGCGGCTCATGACTTGACATGCTGATGATGTAACCAAGAACGAGCTGTGATGACCTGAAGTACCACATTACTCTTGTTGGTTATTTGAGTTTCAGATTAGTAAAGGTGCAAGTTTATTTGTGTGTTTTACTCCAGGGCTTGTTTTTGATGATTTTGCAGATTTAAATGAACACCTATGTTGCACACAGACACACCAAGGGCATGGTATACAAACACACATTACACACATAAATACACACACAGCACTAGCAGTCAAGGTTAAACAAAGATAACTGGACTTTATTTGGGTTAAGGACAGTGCAGCATGTTGGAAGTGAGCCTGACACACACACACGCACACGCGCGCACGCGCGCACCCACACACACACACACACACATACACACGCAGAGTACACACACCTGTCAGTGTTGGCGTCTGCTCAGTCCTCTTTCTCGTAGTGTCCCTGCTCCTTCGTCCTCTCTGTCTTGGTCATCAGACCTTGTAGCAGGACCTCAAGGGACAGCTGGTGGGGCACAGTGTGAGCACCTGCACTGTGTGTGTGTGTGTGTGTGTGTGTGTGTGTGTGTGTGTGTGTGTGTGTGTGGTTATGTACATCAGTGAGGTTGGGAGGAGGTGTACCTGCAGTGTTCTGGCCAAGTGTCTGTGTACCTGTGTGCATGTGTTTAGTGTGTGTTAAGTGTGTGCATGTGAGCACCTGTGCTGCCAGCAGGAACCTGCCACAGCCGCGGTGCTTCATGACGTACGCTGGTGACTTCCTAAGGTCGTGCTGTGAACCCCATAATAACTATTATCATCTTAAAGTCAACTCGTCTGAGTGTACAGAGAAGGATGATAAAGTATTTGGTGCATTACAGATTCATGATAGATACAATGCTGTTCACAAAAGTGCTAATCTTTGTGACGGACAGCAACTAATCAGCAACTTGTGACACACTTACAGCATGATTATAGCATGAATCAAGTTTTTTTGTTGCTTGTTGCTATCATTTTTTCATCTTGCTTTATGTTAACCTTCACAACTTAAACTTGCTCAGCATACACAGTAACTTGCGAATGAGAAGCTAGCAGTTCATCAAACATTGACGGTGCTGCCTGAAATACTTGCAGATTGTTAACAGTTCATCTTTCAGCCAATAGCCTTTTCCAGACAAGCTAACATCCAAATAAAGTCTGTTCAGTGTCATTATGCATCAGCATCAGGTCTGGTATACTGCTGGACTCCATCTGATCGTCCCTATCACTCTCCACTGTGTGCTGTCCAATAAGTTAGATTTACCTTCAAACAAAGAAGCTGTTTTCCGTTTAATAGCATCTCAATTCGAGAAAGTAATTCTAAAATCTGTGTGGTTTCATGTCGGTTTCACTTTTCTAGAAGGTGCCACATCAAAAGTTTGCCTTCTACTATTGCAGAGTATTTCTCTAACCAGTGAACTTTGATTTCTACAAGCAATCAAGTCATCAAAAAGAAATTCACCACAGCTAAAAGCATGACAGACAGGAAAATGAGTGCAGGTTGATTTGTCACTCAGCACGCTCTGACAGCAACAAAATTGTGGAGGCGAGTGAGACTGAAAGTTTGTGTCAAGGAGTAGAATGAGGTCTCATGAGACTCTGCTCTTACAGCTGCTGCTTGTATCCCCCTCGCTGTAATATGGTGGTAGAACGTCCGTAATCCGGCCATCACTGTCAGATTACTGCTGCAGTGCACGCCTGTCGCATCGCCGCTGTCTGCAGTCCTTGTACACTTTATATTTAAAGCATTTAAGTACCTGTTGTGACTGGGAGGTTGGTTCATTTCACTTGCTGCCGTCTTCATGAGGGGAGTTTGGTGCAGATGATGTTTATGTTGGTGGGCTGGAAAGTCTGCATGTTTAAGTGAAGGAGATATGACATTCAGACATATTAATGTCTTCCAAACTCTGTGTGTGTGTGTGTGTGTGAGACGAAAGTGGGAAAACACTTGAGAAAGAATCTAAAGCTGCAGAATATTGCTATGCATGCGTGGGCAGCATATACGGTGTCCTTTTTCAGTGTTTGGAAAATGTGAGTTGAAGACCCCAGTTTATGTGTGCGCATGTGTACACCTTTGAAGATGTGATTGTGCATGTGTGTGTGTGTGTGTTCCCTGCAGGCCCCCCTCCTAGCATATTCCCTTTATCCCAGTGTTGGGATCTTATGGGGGTGATCAAAGCCAGGCTCCCTACGATTCTCTAGGCCTTCTGCACTAACGCGCCTCAACTGAGGAATGCTGAGTAATTCCCTTAGGTGACAGCTTGTGCTCTGATGTTAAGTGTTAGTGCACTCTGTCAGTCTCACTTATACATGTTAGCTCCTCACACACGTGTGTGTGTGTGTGTGTGTGTGTGTAAATACTGGATACTGTACAAGCATACAAGTATTTTCATTTCATTATTTCTCTTTCACACATCCACTTTTCTTGTGTCTTCTGCTGCAAACAGCCTGGAGTTAGTGTGTGTGTGTGTGTGTGTGTGTGTGTGTGTCTCATAGAGTTCTGCTCTGTGTTTTGTTCCACTGCGCTCACATCTCTGTCACGTGTCATGGTGATGTTGTTATGCTGTGATGTGTTGTCCCTGGTGAGCACTAGTGTTAGAGAGGAGGGATGAGGAAACGAAAGGAGGAGAGCGGAGGTGTGCGAGCTTAGGAGAGAGAAGAGGAACATAAAAGGAGAGCAGAAGAAGAAATGAGAGAGGGTGATTAAAATGGTGGTTGGTCCAACACCAACACTGATGCTACATGTAGCTTTTTTTCCTCCGCGCTGAAGTTCACTTTTCCTCTGAAGTGACAAACACAACCTTGATAGTTTGTCGTCAAGTTGACTTTGCACATTCCTGTGCAAAGTAATGCGATCACACCACGGCATTAAACAGCTGGTATTATATAATAAAAGGTTTAATGACATCAGGAGATGCTCAATTAACATCCCCACCTGTGAAGGCCTAATAGAGTGGAGTCAGAGAGAGTGAGCAGCCCAAAGCTCTGAAGTATTCATGCTGTAAGCAGCTCTCAGGCCATGCCTCAGTACTGTGTTTTTATCGTCATGCATCTCTGTACATCAGTCTGCCTTATCTAAACTGTATACAGTGTCAGAGTGTCTATTCTAGCTGCGCCACTATCTATACTATCTTGGCTGCCAGGCACGCTGTTGCACCGTGCGTGTAAGCATGCTGGGTATGAATGGTGGCGGAGACTCCTCTGTGTTTATCAGTGAGGGGGGAAAAAAAAGCATGATCATCAGGTACACAGGAGCACATTTGGGCAGCTTTTAAGAGTGCTGAACTTTGACCTGCAGCGATAGTGCTGAGGGAGCGAGTGCACAACCGAGAGGCAGTTCATGTTTCTTTCGGTCTCATCGTGCGTGCTGCTAGTCTTTTCTCTCCTTCCTCCTCTCACTGCTTTACTCTGTTTCAATCCATTGAGCTCTACCAGCATGAGAATTCACAAACTGTTGCCAAGGCAGTAACATGTAATTAATTTAGGTAATAATGAGGTTTATGTTTGAATGTGTGTCTGGAACAGATCAAATGATTAAAACAGGAAATAGATATGCAGATTTGTTGTCGGTTATTTTGCAATATTTAGCAGAGTAGATGTTTTTCTAACGCTGTATTTCACCTCTTTGTTCACTGACATTATGAATGTGGGATATGCTGTATCTTTGGCTCATTTCATGATTTATTCCTGTATAATGTATTACGACTAGTTGGCGCTTTATGAAAAGTATTACACTGGTATGAATGAGCCTTTTATACTTTTTAACTGAGTCTGAAAGAGGTGCTTCAATTTCTCATGCATGACATTTGTAGGTCTCTGATAATTTGGGTGATAATTATACTCCTCTGCATACACAAAGGGATGAAGGCTGGTGCAGACTGGGTTGTGTTCAGCTAAACAGCCACTAATTGGCCGGTTAGTTACTTGTCTTGTTGTGTGCAGCCAGTGAACCAAGAGCCTGCAGTGCAGTCCAAGAACTTTGCAATGCTGCACTTTCCTCAGTCTTTGAACGCCAACACTTATGACGCATTTTAGAAGCAGGAAAAACAGCCGTTTGTTGCAGCAGATCTTTTGCAGATTCGCCAAGTGAAAGTCAGTTTCGGTGGAATTCCCTTCTGAGGCCGGTCGCCTTCTGGTGCATTTGATCTGTTCCTTTTATTCGTGGGTTTATTAATTTTTTTTTTCACCTACAAAGATACAAATAAAGAACAAAGGCAGCATAAGGAAGGACATGTATATGGAGCCAAACAAGCTCACAAGGGAGCTTGGACTGCCCTCCTAGCCTCCTGGGACATAATTTAATGAATTTAATCACACAAATAGAAGCAAAATACAAATAATATGTGAAAGCCGAAGCCAGTGTGACAAGCAATGTGACAGAGATGTTTAGTTAAAACTTTAATCTAAAAGAAAAAATGAAAAACTGAATAAAACACACTCTAAATAGCTGCAGAGTCGAGTTTCTTGTGCTCCCATCTAGTAGACGTGTAGATGTTGTCGATGGTAACAGAGGCATTAGCCAGACAAGCTGGGTCAGGGTGTAATCCTGCAAGAGATACAGCTCTGCTCCTCATTACACACACACACACACACACCACCTTTTGCTCTGTGCTCTTTGCTGACAGCTGTGCCTGCTGTGTCTCTGCGCGTGCCTGTGTAACGTGTGTGTGTGTGTGTGTGTGTGTGTGTGAGTGAGTGTGTGCATGCGTGTCCAAGGCTGAGACAGTGTGACAGAGGGACAGCAGGCAGGGGACCAATAGAAAAGCAGGCTGAAAGGGGCAGGGCATGGCTTCATAGGTGCACACGGAGACACACACACGGGCTGCCAAGTATTATTGAGTGTGTTGTGCGACAGACAGGGAACTGAATCCTAGCATGCTGAGTAGGAGGAAAAACTTGTAGTTGTGTGTGCGTGTGCGTATGTGTATGTGTGTGTGTGTGTGTGCGCGTGTCTGCATGTATTTACAAACCTGTGTGTATGTGTACACTGTTCACAGCATTCAGACCACTCTTTTCCATGAAACGGACAGTCAAGGTGAATCCAGGTGAAAGCTCTGTCTGTGTATTGATTTCAACAGTCAATAGATATTGTTTTATGGGAGGGTGATACAGCTGTAATACATTGTGGGGTGAGGAGTAATGACTTTAGTGGTGGTTGTAACTTTTTAAAGCGGGTAATGACTGAATGAGAAGCATGTTGTTAATGTGCCACGTGGACCTCCGAGTTCAGCGTTCAATATTTCTGTTGTAAAACATTTGTGTTGTGTGTTTTCAAGCTCTCCACACACACAGTTTTCATGTGATACTCTTATGTTGGTCTGGTGGCTTGAACCCCCTCTTCCGCTCATGCACAAAGTTCACAACCTGCATTTTCATTGGTTGGAGTTACAGTTGGAAAATACGGTTTCACAGTGGTGGTGATTAAAGCCCTGTTTGTACCTGATATTAACATGTGTGATCAGATTATAAGTGGACAGATCACTCATATTGTGACCAGATAACACAAACCAGTTACAAAGGTCATCTCGGACGCATTTGACCACCACATATCTTTTGTGGTATAAATGGTAATCTGTCCCAGGTCACATTGAAAGGCTGATTGCTCATCCGATGCCGTGCAAGTACACACGAAACATGCTGTCTCACTCACTTACTGTTTCACTGTAATGAAATGATGTGTCTGCACTCACCTTCCTATCAAGATAAGCAGCAGATGTTTGTGAACACGTAGTAACCACAATATCCCCATAATCCACTAAAAATTACACAATTCTGGGTTATTTGTTGAGTAAAGAGGAACTTTCTGAAATAGCTATGGAAAATTCCTAATCATTCGTGCCTTCTTGTAACTTTGTCACAGCATCGCTGTAAGTTAGAGGTTAGTTTTTTAAGTCTATCAGCTAGGTGTATACACACAATATACGTTTGAATATAGGCTACTTAGCTACTTCTTAGCTACTCCAACGTCACGCCTTCAAAAATCTCACAATTTTGTGGCATACTGAGGTTGGAGAAGCTTAAACAACTTTGAAAAAATACTTTTTGTAACATATTCTTAATTTTGTGGGTCATGTTGTAAATTTGGCAACTGTTATACATCAAGTCATTCCTTTCTTTGTGTATCCATTTGTCCCCATATGTGGGCTAAGCATTAGCCGGGTATGTGTACACATGCAAGGAATTTGACTCCATTTTTACAACAACAAAGCTTTTGTTCTGTAAATGATACGTACGTGTTTATGTGCAGGTTGAGCAGGGAGGTGCACATTCTAACTGATGTGAACTGATGGATTTATTGTGTTTCACTTGTGATTGGAGAGATCGCAGACACATGCTAATACCAGGTGTAAACAGACTCAGTCAGGTGTGTTTACCATGTGAATGTAATGTAATGCTGTAATCTACCCTAATAGTACAGATAAACTCACTTTCTTAAGCCTCAGTGTAAATATGAAATTTTCGATAGTTCCTATTTAAATCAAAATGTATGCTCCCTCCAAGACTCTCAGTGTGTTGTGCAAGACCCTGCCTCAGACATTTATTGTGTTATCTCTGCGGAAGCGGAATTATTGATGTTTTCATCTCAGACCTTCACGTTTGTGTCTTTGCTTGTGTAAGTGTTTCCAGTGTTGTTGGTTTGTGTGTGTGTGTGTGTGTGTGTGTGTGTGTGAGATTCTAAATACTGCATGTATTTATTTATAAACCAGGTACACCAGGTGCTTTGCAGCTTTCACATGCCTCCATGCTCTTGTGTTTGCGTGTTGTTGAGTTTGTGTCAACTTAGGACAAACAAGAAAAACTGTTCTTTCGTATCAGTTTCTGTCCCCCGGGCTTCGTTGTCACATGATCGACTGACCTGATTTTGTGTTGCCAAGGCGATGCCTTGTTTCAGAGTTCAACTTTAATGTTCAGCTCCACCCCATGACCTTGGACATGTCTTTGTTGCTATGGTCACCGCCTCCGGGGTTACTGTAAATGAGAAGAGTGCATTGGAGGGGTGCACCGAGCACTTTTTTTTTTTTTTCTGCTTGTGCTTCAGATTACTTTACTACATTTACTGTGGCGGGGGAAAATTAGATGCTTTTCAGGAACACTCTGCAACACATAAAGTTAGATTCACACCTGGGTGATACGTGAGACAATACTCAAGGCTTCGAGGGTTCTATGCTTCTGTGCAGTGCCAGTGGAGAAGTTTGGGATCAAGTGCTTTGCACAGTAGTTGTAAACAGAAGTTTAGACAGAGCTGAGTCTAAAAGTCTTTGACTTCAACATATTCCTCGAATGACAGATGCAATGTGACACGCCTGTATTTTTGCAGGAATTGCAGGATACAAACGCATGGCTGCCTTATGTTTATTATAGTGTTAAACCTTTCCATGAATTGGTGTGTATTTAGTCACATAACCAACCAAGCATGAAATTATTCCAACATTTTAACAACAGCTCTGTCAGGCTATGACCCAAACAACGAGAAAAGCAACAAACAAACAACATTTTGTTTCCACAGAAGCACCAGTTTTATTACCAGCTTTCCATTTCATCATAATAGCTCTCAGTTTACCGGAGGCATTTGGTCAAAGTGAAACATTGTCCACCAGACAGCGAGCCAAGCTCATGAAAGAGACCTAAATGCCTCCAAATAACTATGTTTTCATTTCAACACAAAAAAAAGGGAGGTGCGTAAACAAAGCGTGGTTGCCATGCCGATGGGGCGTCGGTGTATAAATAGCATGGGTGTTTGCTCTGAATACTCCAGAGAGGGAGAGAGTGAGAGAATAGCAGGGAGTCAGTGGTAGCCAAGGTGTAAAATCACAAGCACAGACACAAAATTAGGATGTCATGAAGGAGCAGCTACTACCAACATGGATGTTATTCCTGAAAATGGGACCTTACTATTGTGCACAAGCTGCTGTTCTGCACAGCTGCCATTAAAAACCTGAAACTAACAGTTTTGTGGAAATTACACTTGGCTGAAGGTTAAGCTGATTATAATTGCATAGCAGGTAATTTACTTTTTTTGCTGTAATAATTGAGCTCCCAACCAACAATCGTACAGGGAAAAAAAAAAAAATTCCTGCTGCTTTGTCGAATAAGAGTAAGTTAGGTGGTGTTAAAGGTCTCTCTGTCCTTGCAGGGAATGGTGACAGCACCTGCAGACACAAAGACGTGGACAGACGGCGCAGGCACTCGGAAGGCTTCCCTCCCATTGGTGGAGAGATCCAGACTTCACACCAGGAACTGCGGCTCCAGTCGGTTGTTGGCTCTCAACTGAGCGGCAGGCTCTACCTACTCCGCCCAAGTAGCACCGCCTCCTCTGCACAGGTAGGATGAAAGAGAAACAGACCGTGGAGTGTCCTGACTGCAGATATGATATGATTTTAGCATAAATACAAAGGTTAAAATACTATTTAATGCATATTCTATAATATATATAATATAATATAAATATATATATGTGTGTGTGTGTGTGTGTGTGTGTGTGTGTATGAGCTCCAGCTGCAGTCTTCATTAATAACACACACGCTTTTTATGTGAGCACTTGAATGTGACATCAGATCACAGAATTACAGACGCGGAGAAATGCTGCATGACCTGCTCTCAGTCACAATTAGATATTCCCATCTGAGTCTGCGTAACGCTGATGATGCAAGATGGCAATCACCAAAAACTGTCCAAAGAATTAGTTACCTGTCCGTCCACATAACTTCATGCTTACACATCTTGGCTCAGTGCGAACACAGAACAGACCAGAACTAAAAGGCCACCTTTTTTTCCCCCCCTCCTCCTTGTTTTGCACGAATGAGACACAACACAGCTGTGAAAGCGGCTCAGCAGACTCTACTCTTTCTTCTGCTGATAATAATAATACTAATGTGTCATTATTATGCTGTTACTGAAATCTGAAAGCATTATATCAGTTACTCCCAACCTTTTTTGGCTTGCAAATGTTTATAACAGGTCGTGGCTTTCCTGCAAATATGAGTTGAGGCCAGTTGATCTAAGAAGCTGTTTCCCCTTCTCTTATTGTTTTGCCTTTACTTTGATAGCGTATAGTAACAGGGAAGAAGCAGACCTGACTGGAAGACCTTTGCAGCACACAGTCAGCGTCTCAAACTTCTACCACCAGAAAAAGCCTGAAGAGGGAAAGTGTCTAGAGAAGAGTCCGAAAAAGTAAAGCTGTGTGTGAATTCTGTGCACCAGAAACAGAAACAGAGTTTTGTCAGTATTAGAGTTGTAATATATCATCAGGAGAACTGATGTGCTTATGTGTGTTTGGGTGTCTGTGGCCCAGAGGATAAAGTTTTCTGGGCTTGTCAGAGCTCTTCTCCTCCTCCTTCCTTCTCCTCTCTCCTTCCATTTAGGTGATTTGTCTTTTGATTGTAGTCTTCCTCATCCTTCACTGATGTCTCTCAGTCTCACTTTTCTCTCTCCCCTTCTCCCTCCTTTCGGTATTCCTCACCCTCGGCTGTATCTATTGAAGCTCCTCCGTCAGTCCTTTATCTCCGTCTCACCAGCTGTGTGTCGGAGCTCCATTCTCTCCTATGAGGGAGAGCAGCATGAATAGAAGGGCTTACAGTGAGAAAGCCAATCCCTGCCTTTTTGGTCTCATTGAACACATCTCTTACTCCTCTCCTCTCCTCTGTCCTAAGACTCTGCTGTGACCAATCATGTCTCCTCTGCCTCCCGCTGCTCACTGTTCCCAGGGTCTCAGATGGGGTGTTATTTTAAGGAAGATGTATTTTAAGGCAGAAAGTGAGGGAGTTTGCACACAAACACATCCAAAGTACAGACTGCACCATCTTCAACGTGAAACAATCACAGGTTTAATTAGTTTAAAAATGACAAAAATCAAAGAAGAGTCTGGTCCCAGTTGCAGCATACCTTACTGACTTTTGACTAAACACTTTTTTGTTTATCGCCCTTCAGCAGTGCACAGTTATGCTTGACTCACCAACAGCATCATTAGATTTTACTGTGAGCTACTCGTGTGCTTGGGGACTCGCTTCAAAACTATACAAATATGTTTTGAAGTGGAGCCTAATTAGTTTATTAATTTAACTTTGTACCAATTCAGAGAGGAGCAGTGACGTAGGGTGTAAAATAAGGAAAGGAAAGGTACGATTTGGATGAAACGCATGTAAGAGAAGTCTATTATTAAACAAAGATGCCGCATACAAAATAGTCTCCTAAGTTCTGTTTCTTTCTCACTCACAAAGATTCAACCTCTCCCTGCCCTCCTTTCCCTCCCCTCTCTCCTCTCTCCTCCCTGTCTCCTCCTTTCTTCACCCATCAGTCTTGCTGAATGGAAATTACACATTTCACTCCCCGCTTCTTTCTGCTTCCTCTCCCTTTTGTAAATTTGCTGTTGACAGTTTTCTTTCTCCAAGCAGAAACCCTCAGAAATGAGCAGATGGAGGGCTGACAGTCTAGAAGCTCAAACAATGACGCTGGGCGGCAAGTCGTGGTGATCAACACATGTCAGAAAATAGCTCTTAATGGGGGAACCATATACAGACTGTCAGTCATCTATATAGGGGATGGATTCATCGCTGTCGCTGCTGCCTGTTGAGGATGCAGAGTCACAATCCAATCACCTAAGACTTGACGTGTGTGTTAAGATGTTTGACATGTGCCTTATGTTGTATCCTGCACGCTTTACGGTGAGCTCAACAGTAGAATAAGCTTATGTTACTTGACAGATAGCACTGCAAATCATGAATAATACACATCTTATGAATGTGAATTGTTAATCTGGTGCTAATGTGGCTCCTTGTGTGTGCTGAAATCTCTCTTGTGCTGAGTTCATGTTGAATCCACTGGAGCAGTTTGGAAAAGCATGGAGCCGCCGTGTTTTTGTCTGATATGATATATATATATATATATTTTTTTTTTTTTTGACCTTTTTGAGCTTTATTTGTTAGAGACAGCTTGAAGAATAACAGGAATGTGGGGATAGAGAGATGGAGAATGGCATGTGGGAAAGAGCCACATGTCAGATTCAAACCCTGGGCTGCTGCGGCAAGGACTGAGCCTTTGTACATGGGGCGGATAATGACATCCCAGATCTGAGTGATTTTTTTCTGAGTGAAGACACTTTGTGAAAAAGACCATTTTACTTTGCATTAGGGCAGGAAGATGTGAAAAACAAGATATCACACTAACCTGGAGACATTCTTCTCCCAGTGTTTATAGGCTACTGGTAACATGAATATCCCTATTCCTACACCATGCTTTGTGTTTATCTAAATAAATGGTTGCCCTTTATTCTTTTCTTGCAAGCTTCCTGGAAAAAATGATGAAGTTTGGTATTCATTATGGGCAAAATGTTGACAGTGTGCAATTTGTTCATTTCCAGTTAGTTAATGGGGAAACCAAATAGTCTGTACACTGTACTTCAGCTGAACTTAGCTTTACTGGAAACAATCCCATTTATATGGAAAATAGATTACATAATTATTCAATACTTGATTGAATAATTCATTATTATTAGGTATGAAATATGACATCCTTGGAGTTTAATAAAAAATGACATACCATGAAGTGAAGCACAAAACACCAGACCAGCACACAGGATCTACCTCCTGTTCCTAGACTTGCGGTGTCACAATGATCCAGCCATTAAGTTTAAATTTAAATTCAGATAACACCTGGGGCACGCTTGCAAAATACGCTTTGATTTCAATAGCGCATGACCAGACTGTGTTATTTTACATGCCGAGAGAAAGAGTAAACTTGTCTTGCAGGGGAAATCTGACAGCTTTATATTAACTTCATATTCTCAGAGATTGATTTTTCTTTTTCATTTGAAACTGAAATGACTCCCACCCACTCTCTCATGCTTAGATTCAACGCAGCCTGCAGCGGCCACTCGCAGTAATCTCAAAGATGTCAAATTACCAATTAACCCAACAATGTTCCGTATAATAAAGCTTCAGAAGAACCTTAAGATGTCCAGCAATGCCAGGGGCTGACAGTCCTCGATACATAGTGAGCTGAATCTGTCCTTGTTGTTTGACATTACAGTGCAGTCATTTAGTTGCAGGCTAACAACAAAAAGTAATATGTGCATCCATCAAGGGGGTCAAAGTATATTTTTTATTTTAGCCTGATAGAGGATAGCATTACAGTGTCACATTGCTTCCTTGACAGGGTTAAACAGCATGAGTAAATGCAGCCCCCCCCCCCCTCTCTCTCTCTCTCGCTCTCTTGCACTCTCTCTCTCTCTGTGTGTGAGCATGGATTTCCCCTTCTCTGTTTTCTTGTAATAGCTGCGCTCTGCTTTATTTGATCTGGGCCCATGCTCTCATAGTAGGATTGAATTGGGTTTGGAGAGCAAGGAAAACACACACATACACACACACACACACACACACACGTGTACACACACACCTGAGACTGCCAACTGCTACAGCAGCTGCCCCAGAATGAAGGAGGTGTAGAGGGGAGGAGAGGGGAGAGGGGAGGGAGAAAGACGTACAGCCGGAAAGTAGTAAGATACAGGAGAAAAGAAAGAAAGAGAAGAGAGAGCTATTAAGAGCGAGAGTGGATTATTGGAATGAACCGAGAAAATTTGCATCTTAAAATGAAAGTATTCTGGTCTAATGTGCTGTTGGTCACAGACATGCAGAAGGAATTGATTAAATCAAGACACATTTCATTCGTATCTCTCTTTTTCCTTCTCTGTCTTCTCCCTGCTTTGTCGCTCTTCTGTCCTCCATCACCGCCTGACTCCTGCGTCCCTCGCTCAGTCTCGCTTTTTGTCTCGCCGTCTTTACTTGTCAGGCCGCACGTCTTTACAAAAAAACACACAGACACACACAAGTGACTGTCTCTGCACACTAAGCAATTAGTTAATTACCTTGCCCTGTGTCAGTGAGTTCGTCCAGACTGCTGTTTTTTTTTTCTGAATTACTAAGTTGAGAAGAGGGAGATAGAGGAGAGGAGGCAGACAATTGAGGAACAGAGGAATGAATGAAGAGAGAGACATTTTCAATTGGAAGAAGTGACCTGTGACCACATATTGTGCATGTACTAGGAACTCTTAGCAAGAGAGAAGAGAAGAAGACAATGAAGAACATTTGAACGTGCTTTATTTGAATGTTTGAAGATTGTAAAACATGTTTTTTCTGTTTTAAAGATCCCTTGAAAAACATCATATCATCATCTTCTTTGTAACATTTGTAAGGATATTTCCATGAAGGTTGAAGTCTGTCACCTCTGCAGCTCTCTGAGTAGAGTGTGTAGCAACCATATTGCATGAAATACATTGGATTTTTTTATGTTACAAAGCTAGATTGATAACATTTAGACTTATGAATCTAACAAATTAACATATTCTTCTTTGAACTCCCTCATGATCCAGTTTCCTTATCGAGCCATCTCATGTTCCCAACCCAAAACTATGTGGCATAAAGCTTTTTGCAGGAATGCAGTGCTCGGGAGCACAGCAGCACAATATATCTTTTCTGCCAAATACTCCCCGACAAAGCAGTTATGTCATCATATTGATAAAAACAGCTTCTTTTTTTCCCTCTTTTTTTTTTTGCACGGTTGATACAATCGGAAAAAAAGAATTTCAGGGGAAGAAGAGCAGCCCTTTCTGTCCCGAGAACCACAAAATAAAATCAATTTAAGTATAGAACTCCGTTACAGTAACCTGCAGCTGCTCCTTATGTTCCTTACGGCCACTGCCTGTTTGTAAAGGAGATGTTGAAGTCAGGTTTAATAACCATACGCAGGGTGCAATGGCTTCCCCCATAGGAGCTAATCAGTATGTGCATGTCTGCTTGGCTCAAACACTGTGTTCCATTACTGCGTCCTGATAAACATCACTGTGTGTGTCTTTCTGCAAGTGTGCATTTGTAATTCAACATGTAGAACATATACCTTCATCTACACGTGTCTGTATATATGTGTGTGTGTGTGTGTGTGTGTGTGTGTGTGTGTGTTAGAAACAGCCTTCAGTCGTTTATGTTTGTGTGCCACAACATGCTGAAATGCATGTGTAAGTGAAATGTGAAATGTCATGTGGAGCTGCCGGTTATCGACTGGAATTCAGCCATCAGCATGGAAAAACATGTTGCTGTAGGTCGTTGATAATGAGCTATACAGTACATGTGCTGGAACATCGTGTGTGTCTTTGAGCGTGAAAGTGTGTGTGTGTGTGTGTGTGTGCGTGTATATGTAGTGTAAGGGGGTGTGGGTGGATGCCTGCGTCTGCATTTCTGTGCCATGTTTTGTGACTTACTATGTCTAAGCATTTACTCCTAAATTCATCTTTAAGAGCTAGATAAAAATGTGCGTTTTAAGAACTAAAGAAGTGTGTGTATAATTCTACTGTGTGTGGGTGCCATTATTCACAGAAGAGTGCTTGTCTGCCTTCGGCGTGATTAATCCACTGTCCTTCCTAACTCCGACCCACTTTTGTTGCTCTTTCTTTTGTTTGCTCTTGATTCCCTTCTGCTTTATAGCATTAAGCAATGAGTAATGATGACTGACATCATCTCTGGCTAGGCTAGCGCCGACTAATTGGCCAGAGCGATCTGATTGCATTAGATGTTATTCCTTCAGGGTATTCCCTGTCCTCCGCCCCCACTTTGAAAGATATCCCTCATTGTTTGCATGGAGCGACATATTGCTTTTTGTGTGGCCTTTGTTTTTGGTTTTATTGTATTCAAAGTGGGAAGTCGCTTGTCGGTTTGTAAGCGGGTCATGAGATTAGCACTTCTGATTTATGGTTTGTGTATTTGAACCTGAAACGTGAATAATGTTAAAAGCTGTGATCGCTGTCGAGCTTTTACCACTCTTGTTAATTGCCATCATCGAAGATGCACGTCTCAGGATACCTCAAGGATATTACAAATGCTCTATGGGGACAATAATATACCACTGCAATGTCTTGGGTTATTGTGTGGGTGCTCTGGGTGCTCATGTGAGAAAGCAATAAAGGTTGAAAAATGAAGTTGCGCTTTAGATTTACTAACAGCCGTGAGAGGCTTTTTCCTCCACTCATCTCTCTTCCTCTTTCTTTCTTGTCTCCTCCGTCTCTCCTTTCTTTCACAGCAGCCGCTCTAAGAGCCACCTTTTCAAGTGAGGTAAAATGATTATAGTAATGGATGCCCCCCTCCTCCCCTCACTCACTCCAAGCTTTCTCTTGCTTTTTCTTCACAGTCACTACTCTGTACATTCTGTTCTGTGCATTAGTGCGGCCCCGGGAATGCCCTCGCTCTCGACGGCTTAATGCAATCACACCTCCGGTATAAGTGCACGAGAGAGAGCAAGACAATCGGGGAGAGCGATGAGAAAGTAGAGGGTGATACAGGAGGGGGACTGGTGGGTGGCGACTGGCAGCAGTGATCACATCAGAGGATGATAATTACCTGGAGACGGGACAGAGAAGTCATGCAAATTAGATCATTTACAGGTTTTCCTGTCAGTTGAGTCATGATAGTTTTCAAGGACGGTATGCATGGAACGAATATCAGCCATGACACACCATGGCCGTGAAGTTCAGTGTATCCATGAAGTCACATTTCAAGTAAAGACAAAAAATAATAATAATAAAAAAAGTTTGAATAAGATGAACTTAAAAAAAAAAAAAAAATCACCTCCAAAGCAACAAATAAACGTGATCCTCAGATATTTTTATGGATCCTGTGCCTGGGTGTTCTGAAATAGTCAGAGTTCATGATGACAAACACTTTTTCCCAGGAGGCGTTGAGCTCAGTTCAGCAACTTCAGCTTTTAGTAAGATGAATGGGGATGGCCTTTGTGGTGCTGGGGAAGTTCTTATGCTGAGACCTATAGAGGGTTTATTGCTTTTACAACTAGGCTTCGTGATAAAGTGCCATCTCTCTGACCACCCACTCTCTCCCACCTACCGTTTCCTCTCCATATCTCACTGTCTCTTTGTGCGTTAGCCTCCCGTCTCCGTGCCTTGTTGCTTCTGTTATCTTGTCCTCTTTTTGTCAACTTTCCTTTCTTTCCCCACTCCTTTCATCTCGCTGTGTGTCCTTGTTTCTGTCAGTTTCCCTCTGCTTTTCTCTGCATGCCTCTCTCTAAATCCCTGTCGTTGACTTTGCCACACTCTCCCCTCGTTTCCCGTCTCTCTTTGATAGTTTGCAGCCATTGCTTTAAAGCTATTCACATCAATTTCCTTTTTTTCTTGAGTGGCTGGCGTGGCGTGAGTGGTGTTTCTAATTGGCAAACTGGTTCATGTTTGTGATCTGATGATATGATACCTGAGCTGTTAGCTCTTATCACTGCCTCCCACTCTCTGTAATAATTAGGCTTGATTGGCTTGACAGGAGTCGGGGAGACAAATAAACTTCCTAATAAGACCACCTAGTGATGATGTAGAGCCCCACACAAACATACAGTATATATGTTGTGTGTCTGTCAGCTCACTCATCACTCATCTGTAAAACAGAGCAAAGTTTTGCTGTGTTTTTCACATTGGCTGTCTCAAAAAAAATCACACCATTATTCTTGTGCTGTATAGTGCTGTATTCACCGGTCCTTCCTGCCATCAGAAAATGTGTGTATGTACGGCAGCGCTGATGGATGGCCACTTACCAGTATCCCTATATACTCCCCACTTATGCTCCTCTACTCAATCCTTTTATGTGCGGAGAGGTGTGGGCTAATAGCCCATTGAGCTAAACTAGTTTTCCTTCACTTGGGGGAACAGAGTGAACTTGGGGCTAATGTAGAGCCCTGTGGTTTCCTCAATGTTATAACAATGGCAGATAGGCTTTGGTTGGAGGATTTTAATGGAACAGTGTGGGGTGATAGCCAGCAGACATTATTTAACATGGACGTGCGAAAGATTTACAGCATATGTTTATGAAAAAAAAAACTACTACCGGAAGTGCTGCAGTGTTGCAAAATCTAGTGAAAAGAAAGAAAGATTTATCGATTATTGTCATTATTGCAGTTCAAATAATCAGTTTTTTTTCAAATAAAATGACAGAAAATAACAAAAAATGCTAATCATACTTTCCCAGTGCCCAAAGTGACACATTCATATTGCAGTCCAGCCAGTATATTATCATACAGGACAAAGAAAGGCATCAAATTATCCCATTTGAGAAGCTTGAAAGCAGCAAATGTTTGAGAATCTCCTCTTGAAAAGTGAATCAAATTGTTTATTTGATCACCAAAATGGTTATGGCCTGTTATTTTTGTGTTAACAGACTTCAGACCAGACCTCCGTATCTCTGCAGAGTAAATGATTTGGCCTCTGCATGTAAATGAATTGTATAAATCGTTTCAGTCCTTTACATGTTTCCATCGAATAAATAAATAAAATGTCTTTGTTGGACTGAAAATCCCCAGACCTCTCATGAATGCATTCGCACAGCGCAGCCTCTCTCAAGCAATAATTCAGTGCTGTGGTGCTACACTCTGGTGGGACTTCATACAGTATTGTGATAGCCTTAGATGGGGAACGTGTTGTACACATCACACAGCAGCACAGGCCTGCCACTGTACATAACTGTAGGCTGTGTTGACTGTTGCGTGGGAGGTTACATAAACATACACAGCGATGGAGAAAAGGACCTCCATAATGTCACATTCATAAATACGTGCAAAAAAAGAGCCCACGACGAAAGACGGACAGACAATCAAAATATTCAAAAGCTTAAACAGACCCCTAAAATAACTGCAGCGGTAGTATAAATGGTGATAAGAGCACAGCAGACCTCAGACTTGAACCATTAATTAAACTAGTTAGTTATTTGCCTGCTGCAGGAGTTGTTGGAACGCCCCGGTCTTGATTGTACTGAGATAGCACACACAGTTTTCTCACCACAACTCGAGAATAACCCCTGAGCAGTTTGAAGGCATTAGCAGGTGCGTGTGTGTGTGTGTGTGTGTGTGTGTGAGTGTGTATGTACAGTATGTGTGTGTTTGTGCGGAGGTGTGTGCGTGAATGTGTTTGACAGCAAGGATTGCATAACAGAGATGCCTGCTGCTGCAGGTCACTGTGAATGACAAGAGCAGGCACACACAGGCGCACATGTAAATCATTACAGATACAAGAGTCGTAGCTTCATGCACACACATGCGCACACACACACACCTCCTCCTGTATGCCTTAAGTGTTCTTGCTCTTGCTCATCTTTCCATCTGGTTTATTTGAGCTGCAGCCTGATTAGCTGAAAGATTTTTTCTATATATATAAATATATATATATATATATATATATATATATGATGAAATCTTTACCCACAAACAGTGAGTTCTCTTTGCTTGTTATCCTCAGCTTGATATTTCGAGTAATGCTGTTTGTTTTTCCTACAAGTGTCTTTGTTGAATTTCGGAGGAAAACCTGCACCTTTCCTGGGATGTATTTATCACGGGACAGCTCATGCAAATCACCCCATCAGGAGAAACGTGCATGAACAAACATGCAGACGCTGGTCCCAACTGCAGGCGCGAGTCAAACAAACACACGCACAGAGACATACGCAGTCCACCTACACAAACACACACACACACACACACACACACACACACACACACACACACACACACACACACACACACACACAGGGATCCATCTGTCTGTTTCTATGTTCAAAACTATTGACTTCTGTTGCTCCACACACACAAGCATACACACACACAGACACAGGAACTATGGAGTTGCCAGCTTTGTGGAAGTATTTTTAGACAGTGTCGGTAGTATTGCACTCTAAACATACTGGAGACTTGAAAACAGAGTTGTAATGTAAAGATGTGATGCAGTCTGTTTTCCAGCCCTTTCCCCACTCCTCCCACTGCACCAGCCATACTAATGAATCTACATTACCCCTTTAATAGAAATCCATGTTTGCGAGTTGGCAGAGCTGCCCTCATCCTTATGCAAGCTCCTGCACAAATGCAAATGCACAGAAATGACACAGAGTTTATGAGCGAGCCAGCCGCTGTGGATGACGTGCTGTGTGTGGAGGACACACGGGTCCAGTTTGGCTACTGATTCTATTCTAAATGAAGCAGGAGTTTGTGAATTATTGAAGCGCCTGTCCTCTTTCTCTGCTGCCTCTCCATCTCTTTCTCTCTTCTCTCCCTCTTTAGATCTCATTTTTCTCACACTCATATCTTCCCTTGCCCTGTCCTTCCTCCTCCTTTTTTTCTCTTTTAGTCTCCTCTATTAGATAAGTGGGAAGTGGGGTCAGCTTTATTTGTGAACCAGTAGTTCAGTGTGTGTGTGTGTATATTTGTGTGATTTGAGTGATGCTGGTTAATCCAGTGTTGTCCTTGGGGACACATTTGGCCCATATTACAGCCTGCTATTACTGCGTCTAAAATCTCTTGTGCATTGAGACAGTCGTTATTTACTGCTGTGCATCGACCCCAACTCCCACTCTAAATTTTTTTTTTTCACGTCTCCACTCTGCAACAGCAAATACGGAAAGACAGAGTTGAGATTTAAAAATCAAAAACACACATACATTTAGTTGGAAATGCCCAGTCCTTTAATGCAAAACATTATAATAATCTCACCACGAGGTCCTCTCTGGAGCTTCATCATAACACATGACCTTCCACTGTTGATGTAGTTACTCATTTCTCATGGAATTCAAAATTTACATTCTATTTTTTCCCGTTTCTCTTGGTTTAAAGGTTGCAAGCAAACGGCAGCCTCTGTGGCTGTGAAGTGAAGCCACTGTAGAACAGCCAAAACCTGCAGTTCCTCAAACGGCCACTTGAGGCTGGCTACAGAATGAGTCAATCTCCAAAAGGTCTAGTGTTAAAATGTTTACAGCCTGGTACAAATATCAGTTTTTGTCTGTACTGAGGGTGATTTTTTATGGAACTCACCTGTTCGAATTATATTCAGGCTTAAAGTTATGGAGCGTGGCAGTTTTGATTGCCTTACAGGTAGCCAACAATCCACGTCTTTGCCCATTTTTAGATTAGACAGGAGGCGGCAGAGGCAGGACTGCCAAGATGGCTGCAGCCAGAGCCGCCACACTCTGCCTCACATGCGGCTCTTCAGGAACCTGTGGGTGTTGCATGGATACAATGTCCATATTTATACTGTCTATGGTTGGGAGTGAATTTTATTCTTGACTTTGAAAGCATCAGTTGACAAAACAATGTGATGGGATGCTCCGTCAGCTAGTTAAATAAGCAAGATCAAAAGAATTTCTCTTTGTGCAAAGCATGGGCAATTTCTGAAACGGTGTAAGTTTAAGATAAGATTGAGTCTTTAGACAACGGAGGCTTGCTCCAAGCAGGCTTTTAATTTTGATTTAACATTTCAATTTTCCACCGAGGATTAACTATCTGATCTATACAATATAATTTGTTTAAATCTATAAGAGCACAGACAGAGAGAAAGACAGAGTACTGGAGGCATGATTAAATACAGTGTCACTTCTCACTTCTCTATGTATCATAGTAAATTACACAGGCATGCAGGCCCACCATCAAACAGACTCAACAGAAGTCAGATTACTACACCATATACCACCCAGCGCTAATGACTGATCAGCAGTCACAGTCATGTGGGAAAATACTCCACCATATATTCCTCCCTCACCCCCATCGTTCATCAACCCGGCCTTATCGCTGACAGCGACTCTCTCTCTACTTCCTCTCCCTGCCTGACACACACACACACACACTTCAGGATAAGATAGAAGATACTTGTGCTTTTTGTTTGTATAGATTTGGTGTCTTGTATCAATAGTTGGCAAAGAGCAAATGAATATTCATTGTAGCTTAGTGTTGGCAGTCAGACAGGTCTCTATCCTGGTTTTATGACAGGAGTTGATGAATGGTGCACTAATAACCAGAGCTCTCTACAGGGACCGCGTGCTATGTTGAGCATGTCAAATAGCAGCAATCGTGTCTTTTCTGCTGATGTTTGAGCTTTAAAGTAAAGAGATGACAGTCAGGATGGATACAAAGAGAAGGCATGCACTCAGATGATGTATGGATGACTTTTTGAAGATTGTTTTTCTTTCTTTCCTGTCATGTTAGACGTTCCGCATGCTTTGGCACAAACGGTGCATTCAAGGAAATCGGATTGGGTATCAACTACCAGCTGCGTCTCACTATTTTTTATTTGATCACTGACTTTGTCTGCCTTTATCTTGTTACCTGTTTATTTTCCCACACATTCTTAATTTACCCTGACTTAGATGTAGTCCAACTTCCCAAATTTAACATTAATTTAACACACTTTGATACCCAAATGTTCTCAAATTAACATGCTGCTTTCTCTTGCTAATTTCTGCCAGTCAGTAGGGAGACATTTTGTACAATAATGTGGAAATTAAATTATTAGTCAAATAATTGACTAAATCATCAGAGAAGTTCTCTGGAGCAGTTCTGATCATCAATTAGTCAACAATATTAATCATTTCTCAAGAAAGAATGCTTCAGATTCACTTAAATACATGCTGCTTTTCTTTATCTTATGCAAGAGGAAACTATAGTTATGACTATTTTTTTTAGAAGATATTGATTTGGAAAGTTGTTGTCAGCATCTCTCAATATTTTGAGCACTTAGGAATCCAAACAATGGATGGAGTACTTGAAAAAGTAATCAACAGGTTATTTGACAATGGAAATAATCATTACTTGCAGACCCACTATCATGTGTAACACAAAAAAATACGTGTAAATATTTATGTAATTTGAATAAACCAAAGTCAAGACCATCAACAGTAATCTTGTCCTTGGATTGTTGCTGTGGATTCTTTTCATCCCACTCCATCTCTCTTCTTCTGCCTCTCAGCTGCTGCTGCTTCCTCTGTCCTCCCGGCTCTTCAATATTGATATGAGCTGTCATTGGTCCAGTTATTTATGAGGCTCCTCCCTGGTATTTTTCCATTGGCTCGGGTTCTACAGAAAAAATTCTTCTCTAGTCAAATCTAATCCAGAGCAGTCTGATTTCCAGTTGTACGACAGCCTGGCCGAGTCAAAGACAGAATGTGCCGTTCGACGGATATGAAAAAAAATGAATGGTATGTTTTCAGCTCTTGTACATGTATGAATGTTTTACAGCCTGTTTGCTCTCTATTTCTTGCTTTCTCTTCTTTTTTCTTTCTGTCTTGCTCTTTCGCTCCCTCCCTCCTAGAATTGCAGCCAAAGACTCTTTCCCATAACCTTTTCAGACCTGTGTGTGTGTGACTGTGTGTGTTTCTGCACAGAAGTCTTAAACAGAAAGATCGAAACACATGCAAGCCTTCTACACACCCACTCATGTGCGCGCGCGCACACACACACACACACACACACATACTGTACAGGCCTCATTACACAGGCCCCAGGGATTTGTGTCAGAACTATTTCCTGTTTGGGACTAGGGAGAAAGGGGAAGTAGTGAGGCTGAAATATGACGTAACAACAGCGGTGGTCTTCCTGTGTGCTCTGCTTGGGCCTGGGTGTTACCCAGAATTTAGTTTTCCATGGTCATTAATTTCTTTGGCCGTACGTACGGCTGACATTAGCCCAGCGAAGTCAGTAATCCCGGGGCCTGTTTCACAAAATCTGTTTGCACTTTTTACACACAGATCGTAAATTTGCAGATAAATTTGTGAGTCCTACAGAGCTGTTGGACGCTTGAGTGTGTGGTTTGTCTTAATGAGGGAAACGTGTCAGAGTGAGCACAATGCAAATTGCAGCTTGCATGTTGCAAATGTGTTGAAACTGATCCCGGGTTCAAGACCGGTATGCACAAACTGTCAGTTCAGTCATATATTAATAGACATAGGCAGTGATCATGTGAATACAACTGTAGGAGTGAATGTAAAAGCCAACTAGAATATGTCAGTGTTGCTTATTTTGGTCCCCTTATTTTATTTAGTAAGGTCTTAAGCAGCTTTTGTGAAGTTTAAACACAGATGTACGGTGACAGTTGACACATTTTGTTTTTATTCCTCAAACTTAGGGAACATACCGACTTTTAAAATTATGAGGAAACTATTTAAGAGATACAAACTGACACCTAACTATATTTAACCACATGAGAGTCTGATAAATGTCTGCACATTTTGTGGAAACAGTGCTGCTGTCTGAGGTTTCCATTTGTGTGTAAATGCATGAAAACCACCGTTTTGTGCTTGATCATGTGAGGGCACGACAAAGGTATTTAGGTGGCACATTTCCTCTTTGTAGACCACATACATTTGCACAGAGAGCAGTTATTTTTATTCATTATTTAAGTCCACATATTTCACACTCGTCCTGCTTCTTAACACCACGGGTGGTTCCTACCTGACAAGGAGGAGGAATAAAATTAGCATCCTCAACACCTGATCCTTGGGGTTCATTAAAGTATGCGTTTTGATCTCTTTTTATGAGTTATAAGACAGCAAGAACTGACTCTAATTCATTCTATTTATACTAAAATGCACTTTTCTTTCAGGGCCTTAACCACACTGCTTCCCATTGAAGGTTTAATTATGAAACAGCTGCAAAGACTGTAGCAAAATATGCCTTATTCAATGTTTTCTGTAGAGATCTGAAACTGACTAAATGATCAACTTTTGTGTTAACACTGCCTAGAAAAAAAATATCAACCACGTTACACAGATGAAGCACACGAACACACCCGGCTACAAGAGTGTCAAAAACCGTTTTACATACAGGAAATAATTATGAACAATGACTTTGGTGACTGGTGGGGAAAAAAAAGAAAAAAGCTGGGATTCACTAATACAGCATGCAGGATGTGAACGCCAGTGACTTCCTCTTGAGGTGCGAAGTCATCTGCTAAAAACAGAGGCAATGTAACACCTCGCTTGCTGTGTGGATCTTACACAATTTACCTTGGAACAGAAAGTAAAGGAACACTCACACATGTATGTGCAGTACATCCACATTCGAAGATACTTCATGCAAACAAAAGTGAACAAAGTAATCAGACAGTCTCATAAAGTGAAACAATAGCGTGCTGTAGTGTGACGTTTCGAGTGGAACTGAACAGAAAGGGAACTTTTTAGCTTTTAATTGCAGAAATACTCATGTATTGCTGGGCGTTCACTATTATTCATTCCCAATCAATGCTTACAGTAACAGCTTGTGCACTGTTCCCTAACTTGTGCTCAACTTTCGCCTTATTGCGATCATAATTTAGTACACAGTTTACTCTAATTTGGAAATTCTGCAGCCTTGACTTGCGATGAGATATCTTTATTCCTGTTCTGTAAACTGATTAGTTACAGATCAGTAGCAGCAGTGAAGGCAGATAATGAAGTCTGGTAATTAAAAAGCATCTCACAGTTGCTGTACGATGTTGTGGCGGTGCTTTCTATCACAGTTTGTTTGACTCTGATATATGCAGTGATGAAAAAAAAAAAAAAGTAACACTGGTTTCCTTAAAATAGACTGGAAAGCCATGTTGTTCCTCTCCATAGCAACAGTTGAGCACTGACTTGGAGTTGATGGAGTGGATTCTCTCGGCACCTTATTTACTTAGTGTGTGTGCTAGTGCGTGCGTGTGTGTGTGTGTGTGTGTGTGTGTGTGTGTGTGTGTGTGTGTACTGTATGTCTTCCTCTGGTGTGTCTTTGTTTATTTGTGGACGAAGAGTTCCAAGACGTTGTTTGTTTGGTTGAGTCCATCTCTGTGGCAACGAGGAGAGAAACAGCATTGGCAGACTTTGGCTCCTGCTAAGCCAGATAATGAAGTCTTCACTTTCTGTTCTCAGATGTCAACCCCTCCCAGGACATTACCACGTGGGTATGATGACAAATCCCTATATGTCAATGTATGGATCTTTGCAGTAGCACATATGTAGTGTTCGCCAGGATGGATAATCTTAATACACAAAGCAAAAGAATGCACTCAATTAGCTTCTGTTAATTCCTCGTGTACATGAACCCAGGAACCTAACTACTGTGGATGTCGCTTTATCTATTTGTAGCTGCAGGGTAGACACACACACATACGCACACACACACATACAGTGTGTAGTGTCAGGCACAGCAGGGGTTGCATCTCTCCAGATGGCGGGAGCCGCCCACACAGTGCCAGTTGTTATACAATATGTATTGTATAACAGCAGAGAGCAACATGCCCCCCTCCCAGTGCACAGAGAAACAACACACACACACACACACACATCCAGCCATTCACTCACTTAGATACAGACAATAAACACAAGGATGCAACCTCTCTCCATGCACTCTATTAGCCAACCAGCCTGTTAGTCAGCGAGCACGTCAGTGATGCAGGTATTTAGTCAGGAGGGTACTCCCCTCTGCTACGCAGGCAGCAATCTTTCAGTCAGCCAGCTTGATCAGTCAGCAAGACAGCTGTTCAGTAAACCAGGCAGCCAGCCAGTGAGACGGTTAATCAATTTGCCTGTTTGCCAGTCTTACAGCTGTGCAGTGAGTCAGACAGCTGTTCAGGTAACCAGGCCGTAAGCAGTTCACACAGCTGTGCAGTCGGTCAGCCAGTCCCACACATATTCACACACTCATCTAGTTTGCAGTGTTGGACAGTTAAATTGCTTTTTCGTGTGGTTTAAAGAGATGAGCATTCATTAGGCCTTTATTGCATCAACAGCACATCTCATCTCTTCAAGCGTCTTTAAATGTGACAAAGCACGGAAAGAGAAACTTCCAGAAAGAGTCCAATCACTCTCTAAATGGTGACTCAACAAGTCAGAGCATGAACATGGAATCACAGTTACAGTGCAGCAGCTTATAGGCTTGTTAAACGCATACAGTTTTATAGTGCCATGTTGCGTGTTAGTTCATCTGACAGCAGCCCATAAAGATATGGAAGAAACATGTGGCACGCTGACTTTCTGCAGCTCTCTGCTGTTTCTTTTGTCTGTTTCTCTGTCTGCCTTTGACTCAGCTCCGCACACTGGCTTCTCTGTTTTATCTCAGCTCCACTTTGTTTACTTTCTGTCTGTCTGTGTCTCTTGTGTCTTTGAGTCACCCTGCATTTCTTGCTTTCCTTCTCTATCTTTCTGTCTGCCCTTCTCTCCCTTTTCTTCCTCTAGCTGTTAAATAGTGCCGCCGTGCGCTGTTTCGCAGCCTTGATGCAGGCTTTGGTTCGTCTGCTGGCGATGAAGCACAATGGCCGTGTTGTATTCATGCCACCTTCACTCTCTCTGTCCCTTGAGTTCACTTTGTCTCTTTGTTTTACCTCTCTTTTAATTTCCATCTCTGTCTCATTCGCCTCCACCTTCCTTCCTCCTCCCTTGCTCCCTCCTCCCTTTCTGGCTACCTCTCCTCTCTCACTTTACAAGCACTAACACAGTCGTGTTGAAGACTTATTGTCAAAAAGCTCTTTAAGAATGCTCCTGCAGTCATGACTTCATTACAGAATATCCACATGGACATGTACACACTAACACGCACAGGTAACACGTTTTATCTCTGCCTGTCTGGATTTGTGCTTGTGTGTAAAAGCTTGTACGTGTGTGTGTGTTTTTTTTTTTTGTGTGTGAGCGAGCCCAGAGCAGCATGTGATGATGTAATGAGAAACTGAGCAGAGCAAACTGCGGATTCCCCTACACACACACACACACACACACACACACACACACACACACACACACACACACACACACACACACACACACACACACACACACACACATTCACTCAAACACATACACTGGTTGTTATACTAAGAGTGAATGGAGCATATAGGAAAGTCCCTCCAGTCAAACACTGAGTTTTCTCTTCATTGGATTTACTGCAATAAATTGTTGTAGTGGCTCCCCTCTGTGCACTAGCTTTCAGCCCACACACACAAACACACACACGCACACACTGTAGCTCACATTTACCCTTTGCTTTATCTCTGGGTGTGTTTTTCCAGCACTATAAGTCTGAATGACAGCAGTGTCAGCTTTATGATCACACTGTTTATGCTCAAAGAGAGTGTCTATGTGCGTGTGGGGGGACTTTATGGCTGTGACTGGGATTACCTCACCTACCCACTGAACGACAGACAGTGAAGGGAGTTGGGGTGGATGGAAGGTGTGCGGCGAAGATACGGGGGGAAGGGAGGGAGGGAAGAAAGTGGAAAGAAGGACAGGCACCGCATTGAAAAGGAATGAATGGAAGGAGAGGAGGAGGAGAGGGGAGGGAGAGGAAGGGAGATGTTTATGCTGAGAGGGAGATAAGAGAAGAAGAATTTAGACGAGATCTCAGCGGGGGTTAAAGAGAGAGACTAGAAGAGGAAGAGATGAGAAGATGTTTTCTCTGCGTCTGATATGAATCATGGACATTTGTGTTCATTTACTCTGTAACTTAGGTGTTAATATTAGTAGTGTAATATATTGTTTCATTTAGAGGCTGATATTGTGTGATTTATTGTTGTGTAACATCAAAAGGAGGACATTGAAAGAGGGATACATGTCATGTTGCATCTGAAGAAGAAATGGATGGAAGAGGACAGAAGAAAAAAGGTGGGGTGGTTGGAGAAATAGACTGACAGAGGAGGTAGAACGAGGGCTAGAAAGAGAGAGAATCTTACCAGGCTTTCATGACATGTTGCAGAGAAAGAGAGAGACTGTGTGGGTGTACATTATGTTTATGAACTCAATAAAATATCCCCGCGCTCTTCCAGTGCACACACTCACACACATAGTGGCTTTCACACTCATATACATGTCCACAAACTAAGAGCTCATGGCAGCAAGCCATAATGACCTTCCAGCGGCCATCACTGTAATGATGTCATCCTCTCACACACGCAGAAACCAATGCATTACACATATTAGCACTTCAGTCTTTCCCACAGCACTCCTCAGGCCGTGCAGTATCCTTTGATAAACAAGGGATTAACACTGAGAGCATCTTCACTCAAAGTTTCTACAAGGTCATTTTGATAATTGAAGTCACGTACGGTGAACGTGGCTTCAAACAGGGAATAGCTGTGATGTGTATGTATATATATGCATGCAGTTATGTATGCATGCACCCTTTATTATGTCCTTTTCACAGCAGACTGTTTGACCTGTGATGGCAGGTAAAACACTAGAAAGAATGTATGAACGGGTGATTTCATGCTAAACTGCCGTGCATAAGCTGATAAGTGCACGTTGTCTTTCTCTCTGCGTGACAGTCATAGCTCTGAGTTGCAGTACTGCATGTTTGTTTTTATGTGTTATTATTTTACAGTACTGCAAAATGGCATTTTGCTGCAATTTGTCCAGGCGTGAAAGGCTGGTTAACCCTACATGTTGGACGTGCACTGTTACAGCCTGTTTTAATTGAGACATTTAGACACAGCGGGAGAAGCACTGGTGCAAATAATAAAATAAATAGTTATTAGTAACACCTGCTTTCCCCACTGACGAGTCAAAATGTCTGCTCAAAACTTTACCAGACATATTTCTACTGTCACACACACGCGTACGCTTACACATCTCTGAACTCAGACTGCGTGACTGAGCAATTCTCTAATGTTGAGTAGCACCATACATTTACTGTCAGAGTGATGTCAGACCGCACACACAAAACCACATGCAGCCAAAAAAAAAAAAATGCTCGCTACAAACCGTAGCCCGTATGCAAGCGTGCGTGTGTGTGAGAATGCATACGTGTGGACATCTACAAATGTGTGTGTGGTTGTGTGTGTATGCACAGTTCCCATGTAAATGTAGCAGAGTCCTCAAAAACAGCAGGGTTATAAATAGACGTGGCTCAGTGTGTGACTGCTGAAAAGAACCCACACTCTTAAAGGAATATGACGCCCATTAACGTGCCTCTGTGTGTTCATCTGTGTTCAACATTAACTGCAAAGTGCGACTAGAGTCAGACGTCAGCTCTGTGGAGTATCAGTAAGTTAAAAAGCCAACACTTATTTGCTTGCTCTCATCTCTGTCCGTCTTTCTTTCTTTTTTCTCTTTTGAGTTTTACATTAACGATTTTTACTGAAGAGTTACCTGATGTTGAGGTTTCTTTTTCCCACAGTTGGTACTTTTTTTTTGCAAAGCTTGTGTGTGACCTGGTGTTCTGCTACTAGAAAACAATATATCCTTACAATAGAACACAATAACCCAAGAAAGTTATTGTATTTGTGCAGTAAGTTGGAGCATCTTCACTGTCGTCATACTAGTTTCTATCAAAACGCTCTGTCAGTTAACCAATTGAGCGTGGGATTGAGCTGTGTGTAAAACATCTGTGGAGTGCATTCAGTGCGCAGTAGGCCACACATGAGTAAACTGACACAGAGTGCCACAATATGGTGTGTGTGTGTGTATATGTGTGTGTGTGTGTGTGTGTGTGTGTGTGTGTGGTGAGGGTAAAGGAGAGAGGAGAGTGGGAAGGTCATATGAGGAAGAGCAAGATATGCTTAGCCTGCAGCCACAGTAAAAGACAAAGTGACAGAGTTTGAAAGACAACAATGAAAAAAGGCGGCGAGGGAGACGGAGAGAATTAGGCGGTTTGTGAAGAGAAAGACGTAGACAAAGAGAAGATGCGGGCGGGTGAAAGAACTGAAGAGAAACAGAGTTAACAAGGCGTGCAAGAATATTATTTCCCCAGACCAAGCAGCCCCAGTAACAACCACAGCAAATAATGAGTCCGACTTTATCAGCCGTGCAGATTGGTGATAAAGCCGTGTACAGCGCGCATTTTCACGCTGCCGAGTGAGACTCATCTTCAGAGCTGTGAGAGGAAATACAGTGATGTTAAGTTAGGTTGTGAATTTTCTCTCAGGGCAGAGATGCAGAGAAGAAGCAATCTTTGACAGCTGTCTGGAGAAGGCTAGCTTCTTTATTGTCTTGCTTTTAATTCTGTAATGTTTCACTTCATAAATGATCTTGATGTCAGTGAAGTTGCTGTTGGTATGAGCTTGTGGTTGCCATCATGAAACCACACGGGTGCATGTATTCCTGTGTTTGCAAAAAAATTGACAAGCTGTGTTGATGCAGACCTTCTGGCTGACATACGTCATTATTATTTATTTAATGAATATGCTAAAAATATGAAATGTGGTTCGTAAATCTGCAGTGAATTACATATTTTGCTACCATTTGGAGACAGAGCAACAGGATGTAAACAGATTGGTGTCTTATAATCTTCTCTGCTCTCTCTTTAGCTCTGTTTTGATCTTCACCAACTCCTGATGGAAACATCTGCTTCTTTAGCTGCTAAATGCTCCGTGATATTCACCAGCTAGTCTCAGACTTTGTCTGTCTGCCATTTTGTGCCGAGCAGGTCGAGTACAGTGGGGTTCATCTGAGATTCTGAAAACAGAGCAGTTTTCATTTTCCTCTTGATGGCATGGAGATTTGCTTAGATCACGTCATAGTTTTAAGTTATGTGCACATGTGACGTATTGTTTACTGCTTTTGCAAAGATATCTGAAGAGAATTACTCTGCAGCTGTTCTCCCAACACGTCTCTACATTTACATTCTGTCTAATTTCTTTCCCTTTCTTTCTCTGTCTCTCTCTCTTCATCTGTCTGTTTCTAGTGTATCATTACTTTGGTTCAGAGGAGGGGAGCACAGAGCTTCTCTCCCAGCAGGGTGTACTAGTGTGTGTGTGTCTGTGTGTCCCACCAGTGTTGGTAGCAGTGTCTCAGGAGTGTTGCATTAGTCTTTGAACATCTTAGAATGAAAGAGAGAGACAGAGAGAGGGAGGGAGGGAGAGAAAGACAGAGTTCCTTTTTCTTGTACTCGGCCTCATCTCGGTTTCTTCGTTTCGTCTTTTGTGTTTCTTTTATTCATTCTGTCTGTTATCACCACACCCTCATCTGCCACTGAATTTTTTTTCCCCACTTCTGTCTCTTTTTTGATCTGTCTTGGGTTCAAAGATCCTCTGTTTTTATTCTGCAGCCGTGCAGTGCGTTTGAATCTGGGTTTAACTGCTTTTGATATTCTTTTTTCTGTGTGCAGACAGAACGTGAGGTTAGCAGGTTACTATCCACATTATTAAATACACACTCATAACATGCGACCCACCACGCAACCAGTAACCCTCATCTGCATTTTGTCTGACACACTTATGCAGAAAGGAAAGAAAAAGAGAGTGACTCGCCTTAATAGTGCGTTGCTCTTTCACTGAAGGACACATTAACCTGTGACCTTCCCTTATAAGATGGTCACTCTAACCAAGAGACTGCACTGCTGCCCCATTTATAAAATGGGTCACAATTGGCAAGAGATTTCATACTATTACCTACTAGATTTTTCATCTTGTAATATGTGATCTCAGTGGAAATAAAAACCCCTAACCTTGGAACTGGAATGTTTTATTCATTGAGCTATACAGTCACTACCTGAGAAGCACCACTTTAGACATATCTATCAGTGTCTCGGCAGCGGCACTCAATTACAGATTGTAACGAACCATCAAATCATTATTATCATCAAAACATCTTTCTTGTTTCTGTGCTTCAAAGACCTGAGTCAGACAGAACAGCATCTCTGTTGTATCTGATATCTGCTTGGAAAGCCACCAGAACGAGTGTGTGTTTACAGTTTGGTTAATAGAGCTGCGGTATTAGAGGGCCTCCAGCTGTCGTGAGTACTTCCTAGCTGTTGGTCACGTTATATATGGGCTCCAAATCCATCCTCTAGAGACTAAAATAATGCAATGGTGACTACAGGCCTGGAGAAATGATGATAGAACAGATGTTTGCAGTTGTACAGTCAACCTGACACTTTAGTTTTTAGTAAAAGTACTTGAAAACATCACTGTTTAATCAGTGTTAGTTCCTGCTTGAGGGCCCGATAAGTTTCAGCCGCTCAGGTGACATCAGAGCAGGTCGAGTCACGACGTGATGTTAGTATTGTGTCTCCTCCGTTTCTTGCTTCTCAATGAGTGGACATCTGAGAAGCGTGTCGGTGTGCATGTGTGTGATTGGTAAGCCGATCAGGCACATGTGAGAGGGTGAACAGACTGTGTCCTTACGAGTCAGTCAAAAGGGATGTAGTGCTGAGAATAAAAGAGAAAAACAACAGGCTGGAAAATGTTCTCCTTACTCTTGATTTCACCAAAAAAACATTCTCAGTTCTCACAAAACATAATACACCGGACAGAACTTCTGAAATTCTGAAGCATCTTGTCCTGATGTGATCCACCCTCCTACCAACAGAAAGTTTTTATATGAAACAACACAACCAAGAGAGAGAGAAAGCGGCTCCAAACAGCTGGCTCACAAACACCAGCTGAACTCCTATTTCACCACCCACAGTCCCAAAACCAAAAGAAACGGACATTAATAATAAACTGGTTTATGATTTTATGATGAATTGACCATGAGCTGGCTGCCAGGAAACCTTGGCTGCCCAGAAAACAGAGGAACAAAGAGTCAATTAGAGAACAAGGAGGTTGTTTTTATACTTCTGCAAAAGTACATCTAATGTGATTATGGAAATATGTATTTTGAAGTCCTGCTCGGTGAAAACACAGATATCTGCAGATTACAGCCTCACCTGCCATCATTTCATAGAGAAAACAGCTCTGCATTCACACTTCGTATTTTATAATGAATACATTCATTGTACTGTATGTAAATCCAGATGTGCTGTATATATGCAAACATAGATTTCTGGATATTTTCCATTTGATGTATTACTGTTGCTTACTTATTCATGGTTACAATAATTCATGTTTTGACAATGTGCATCTTTCATTGTCACTTATTATTACTAAAGTATTATTGCTTTTGCAACATTGGCTCATGCCCACTCATGCAAATGAAGCTCATTTGAATTCGGGAGAGAGAGAGAGAGAGGAGAGGACAAACGGGGAAATCTGCAGCCAGAAATGCCTAAAGAAATATGATGAATGATTCCTTCCTATTCAATACTTCTCACAACACACACATTGTGTGATAATCACAAGCTGTAGACAATCACTGTTCTAATGCCAAATATATACGACTAGTCAACTTTGTTGCAGCTTTAGAAGCAGTAATTACACAGCAGTGTCTGCTACTTAGTAGTCAAGATGAGAGCCAGACTGTCTAGTTACTGCTGTGTGTGTGTGTGTGTGTGTGTGTGTGTGTGTGTGTGTGTGTGATAGAGAGAAAAGCAATCTGCTCATCTGTTTGATTATCTGTAAAGCAGCACAGTGTAGGGATATCAATGTGTACTACAGTACACTACACGTGTCTGTGTGTGTGTGTATGTGTGTGTGTGCAAGTATCTGTATTGGATGCTGTGTATGTGTGTGACAGGCTGACCTGTCCATCCTGTGAACTGCTGGACTCAGATCACACACACACACACACACACACACACACACACACACACACACACACACACACACACACACACACACACACACACACACACACAGTAGCATGGACCAATTGTCTGGTTGCCGGGCAATGAGCTCACGCCAGTGGACCATAACAACCCCTCTCTCCATCAATCAGCTATCGAGTGCTCTGCTCTAGTAATGATGTCATCACACACGCACACACACATACACACATGCATACACACGCACGCGAGCACTTATCTCATGCTCTTTGTTTTGACCTTGGGTTGCTCGTAGATGTGTGCGAGTTTGAGTGTGTGCAGAGTGGTGATTGTCATTGCCTTGCAGAATATTGCAGGAGAGGATGCAATCTGATTATGACACACACACCCTTGTTGCACAGGCTAGACGTTCCTCGGAGAGTCCATTGCAAGTTTTTTTAAAACTGTAATTTAAGTCTGGATTGTGTTTTTTATTATTTATTCAGCTTTTTTTTAAAGCATGATGCACCGCAGCACACTCTGAAGGAAATGTTTTGGCCTTGTTTGGGTGTAAAATCACTAAAAAAGAAAAAATGTACACTCTGTATCAGCCACACAAACCAATGCACAACACTAGACTAAACACTGTTTTCTAAAATGATAATTGAATTGAGACCCTGATTTGTGACTTCACAGAGCTTTGGAGAGTTTGAGCAGTCTGACCGTGAGACTGAACATCCTTCAGTTACACACACACACACACACACAGAAGCAAGCGTGGAGTGTACTGGTTTGAAATGACACCTGCCTGTACCTACGCACAAACACATTCACTCCTGTGAAACAATTTACTTCAGGATTACACACACACACACACATTCTCCAGGTCCAGCTGTGTCTCTGCCAGGCTCTAGGGCAGGGGGCCAGCACAGTGAGGTGAAGAGAGTGGCAAGAACACTAACTGGCAAATCAGTGGCCAATTAAAAACACTCAGCACTGTGTGTGTGTGTGTATGTGTGTGTGTGTGTGCGTGCATGCGCGCGCGTGTGTGTGAGTGTCCTTGTTTGACTGCCAAGGAGAGGGTTGGCACAGAAAGCACGCTTCCTATTCTCTCAGCATGCCCTCTTAACACAGAAGCTTACACACACACAAACACACGCTCACACACACATACAGCCTTGGATTTGTCTTACCCCATTGTCTTTATGTGGGACAAATGAATGCATGTCCTTTCTCTGTGTTTGTTTGCGTGCGTGCATACGCACATGTGTGCGTGCTCCACCCACACGTGAAGTTGTATAACCTCAGATGGGACGCTCTACTTTTCCCCCTTAATTATACAGCAGGAGACAAAGTCATGAAGGGTGTTGACAGAGTCTGCAAATGTGTGGAACAAGTGAAAAGAGAAAAACAGAAAGCGAAGGAAACCTTAAGAGCAGCAGCTGATAAGTCCAACTAATCAGAGAACAGAGTCGATTAGTAGATATTTTGTTAGTTAGTTATTCTTTTTATTGATACAGAGCAAGCTATCCCTACGAGCTGATCCCCCCCCACAGCTGCTCTTCTGAACTAGTAAGAAGGTTCCTGTTCTCTCGCCATTCAGGCACACCACTCTAATGAAATTACAGTGAAGCAAACGTACATTGTAATCGATCATTGCCTGTCATCTGCCGCACTGAGCTGCAGTTTGTCTTGCGATCAGTTATGGTGCAACCAGTTGCTCCTGTTTTTAGCTTAGCGCTGTCTCTTTTTTCAGAAAATCCAACAATACAAGGTTTATTGAGCTCAATACATGTGCAGATGTTTTAAACCAGCGTTTAGTCGAGGACTCTTGTCATCCCTCTTGCTTAGCATGTTAGCATTCAATCAGGAGGCCCCGGAGGAAGAGCGGGTCGTCCACTAATCAGATGATCGGCAGTTTGATCCCCGGCTCCTCCAGTCTGCATGCTGAAGTGTCCTTGGGCAAGATACTGAACCCCAAATTCCTCCTGAAGGCTGTGCCATCAGTGTGTGAATGTGTATGAATGGGTGAATGAGATATGTACTGTAAAAGAGCTTTGGTGATGTTATGTACAGTCCACTTACCATTTATTGTATGAGCCCTGGTGCTCCAACTTTTATCCATATTATTGCATAGTAACTAATCATACATTGATTCTGTGCACTCTTAACACACACTATATAAATGTTCGATATTAGGTCAGTTCTCATTTTAAAGAGGTGCTGAGAAGTATGACTTCCATCAGTACAACTATAGTATATGAAGTGCAGCAGTGTGTTGGAGATGACTCTCGGCTAGCTTGTAGGGGCACCATACCTTGATATGATGTGGTTTGATTGCATTTATCCCTGATTGCTATTCGCGTTTCAACTGGAGGGTCATGAAGCAGGGAATGGCTATAAATGGCGTTTGATTGGAAAGAGCTGGGAAGGGGAGGGAGAGGGAGACGGAGAGAGAGACAGAGAGCATTGTAAACCTGGAAATGCTGACCTTTCTTTTATGTTTGTCTTTGCTGAATGATTTGTATTTGCTTCCTGGCTTGTGATCTTTTTTTTTTCTTCCTGGATATTAAAAATAGTTCAGGTCAGTAACAGGAATGTCTGTTATGGCACTGAACCTTACACAGCTGCCACGTACACACTTCGGCAACACAGCAAGAGAGTGTGGAACGGCAGATAAAAGATGGCGATAAGTAAAGGACACTAGTCTTTCCAGACATGTGTGCACCCGAGATAACATTCCTCCCTGCTTTGAGCACCTTGAACCTTCACAGAGCTGATTCCTCACTTGTGGTATGGCAGATATGTGTGAGTTTAGGAAAATGGGGTTGTGGTTGAGGAAGGCATTTCCCTTACGTTACAGTGATGGTCAGTGACTCGGTCTACGCTCACACACACACACACACACACATATGTGCGCACACTTAAAGACTCACTACATTCTTCTGCCTCAACCAACCAACCAAACAGCTGTCAGACACTACGTCAGCTCCCGAAGTATTCTGTCTATGTGTGTGTGTCTGTGTGTGTGTTCCTGTGAGTGATTGTCTGTCATATATATGATAAATGATGAGCCATGTACTACGGGACGTGTGATTGGTCTAAGCAAGTGGATAGAGAAACTGAATGCTTTTAGGTGGTCCTGCACACGTCTCTGCAAAGGTTCATTTAGAAAGAGCAAAATTTGATTTGGTTCATTGTTGTGTTTCATCTGCAGTCCCACTGTTGCATTTAACCTCACATTTATCCAGAGTTTGGCATTCCTGTCTGAATTCTGTGAAACATTCAGAGGCATTGTTGGGGAAATCTTTTGCTGATGTTAGCCTTTGAACCCAGTACTTGTGGTTTCAGAGTCTGTAGCCAAAAAAAAAAAAAAGACTGTAGCGTTAGGCAAACGTGTACAGTAGGCGAAGTGGGTGGACAACATTTCTCTTTTTTGACTACACTTGGCCAAAGAGAGAATGGGAAGAATGCGAGCACTCAAAACAGATGAAATGATGAGAGCGTGAGCGAGTGGACAAAAGTATTCATGGTGTAATCACGCCAGCATGTAGTCAAGTACTGAGAAACACTCACGCAGAGAACACTTGCCAGGCATGTTGAGTATCATCGCCTTTTGATCAAGATCACCACACACACACACACACACACACACGAATGATCAAAAATTGCAAACCCATTCACCTCACTGTGACACAATACAACAAAAGCACACAAAAGACTGTGCTTTTGTGTTTTCTTTTTTGTTGTTCTTTTTTTTTTTTGATTCATTCATTCACTTGAACACTGCAGCCGACATTCAGCTGTAGAGGCCTGAGCCAGACACCAAGTTACCTGTCGACAGGTAGATGTATAAAACCTCTTGGACCTCTGCGTTTCACTGAGAGAGCTACACTCGAAATGCTGCTGCTGCACTGAACATGCTCTTAGTTGTTTGTTGGTTGAATGATTGAATGCACTTACTAAGTCATGTTGGACAAAAGCATCGGCTAAATCAGTGCCACACAGATAAATCCTCACAAGAGTGTTATGATAAAAGGTTGCAGGAATGGAATATATTTACATATATGCAAAGCCAGAATGAGTGAAACAGTTTATTAAAATGGGTGGAATACAGAACTTTTGACAAAAGGGTGACTGAGGGGCGATCCCCGGGGTGATCCAGGGAGGTGCAGGGGATGACAAGACTGAACTGATATGGCAGGCAGAGGTCCCGAGGCAGAGAAAAAGCAAGGTTAGTAACAGTAGCTGAGCCACCACAGCACCAGCTACTGCTTAGAAGACTGAACGATGTGGCGGTGTCTGGTTTTGTCCTGTGCAGGTTGATTGGATGATGAGACAGGTGTGAGAAAAGCAAAAGGCCACGCCCAGTGGCACACGCAAACAGAGACGGACAGAACAAACGTGACACAAAGAGGACAGGGAAACGACAGGAGGGGAAGGAAGAGGCAACAAAGAGCACGCACACACACACACACACAGTTCACTGCAGGTGCCGGCTGTTCCACCGAGCTTTGCAATTCAATCAGTTGTTCACTTAATGAGGTTTACGCTGAACCATTCCTGACTAATTTAGCTTGCCTGATCTCTGGATTGGACATGATAGATTGAGACAAAGTGTCTTTAGTTATTTGTGCGTGTGTCTGTGTGACAGGAGCTGTACACTGTGGGCAGCTGTTTTCTATCAGTGCTGAGGATTTAAGGTCGTGTTTGCTGTCTACCATGTTTATATATGCTAACCCTGAATATCTATTTGCTATCTTTACAGCAATATTTTCATGATAGAGATGTTTCATTATATTTGACAAGAGCTGGAGACCAGGTTTCATAAGACATCCATCCTCCTGTTCCCCTGGCACCACCTTGTGTTAAGTTTTTTATCTTCTGTATAATTTAGCATAGTGTTCCTGACAGTGCGTGTCTCACTTCTTTAAATACACATTTTTTTAAACGTAATTAATCTTTTTTTGTGCCGTGCCCTCAGATCTCCGCCGTAACAGGTGGCATATTTAAACTTGACAAGTTCAGACCGGAAGGCTGTCGTAGCATTTTCCCTAAAACTTGGTCAAGTTTTGGAATTAAACCTCACTCTCTGTCCTACTCTGCCCTCCCTCGCTCACGATCCTCCTCCTCCTCCCTTTTCCGCTGACATTTTTCAGCTTTCCATACTCCCCACTGTGCCTCGCTGGCTGTGCCAGTGTTGTCCTCCCAGTGAGTTTCTATCTGCCTCCTCTCCGCCACCATCTGTTTCTCCCTTTGTCTCCCCCCCCCACTCTCTCTCTCTCTCTCTCTCCGTCTCTGTCTGCTTTACCTCGTTGTCCTTCGTATTCTCTCCATCTGTCTTCCTTCCTGTCGCCTCTGGATCTCTCCTACTTATGCTTTCTTCTTTAAACTTTTTGCTGTTTCTTACTCTTTGTTGTTCCTTCTCTTAGCTCCATCCCTCGTTCTCCCTTGTTGTTTTAATACCATATGATGGATTCCTTTGCCAGTTGGTGTCTGCTAATCCATGGCCCTCAGTACATCTATTTTTTCTCAATCTGTTTCCTGCCTTACATACGCACACTGCAAACAACTTAAGTATACACAACCCCTATTGCTTTCTGCGTGCAGCCAGTTTAATGCATGCGTGCTTACATGCTTATCTTAAGCCTGACACTGTACTATGGCCCACCGTGGAAACCTATTGATTTTTCCATGTCTGCCATGCCAGACGTTCCTCCGTTTATTTCTCTCGTTATGCATCATCCTCACTGTCCCATTATCGTATCTCATTTCCATCGTGGCTCTCAATTCCTTGCCGAATAGAGTCACCGTGCATAACCAAAGAAAAATGTGCATGGAATGATATATTTTACTAATGTCACACACAAACAAAACAAGCCACATGCTGTAATTCTCCTTCTTCCCTGGATGGCAATAAAACACTTTCCCACAGCTACACAGCAGCACACACACTCACACAAACACACTCCTACCCACCACGTTCCTCGTCTTCAGACATGTAAGAAGTGGGTCAGTAGGATGTTTGACGTCCCACACACCTTCACACACACGAAAACACACACACCACACTGCAGCTGACTAACAGCAGGGAACATGTCTCCCGTATCCCCGTAACATCCCCATCATTCCACCACAACCTGCCTAATTAGTCCCAGTGAGTGTGTGCACGCCGTCGACAATCAGCCCAGTCTGTCTCTCATGCCGGTGTGTGTGGGTGTCTGCTTAAGTCAGCTTGTTGCACGTTAGATGCCTTTAAAGATGCACTGCAGGGTTTTATTTTTCATAAATACGACAGGTCATATAACGGTGACCTGTATTTGCATTGCAGTTTTCACGACGATAAAAACACTTTGCAGACAGGGAGCAAATTAAAGCTACAGTGTGAAAAGGTGCACAGAGAAAATGTCAAACAAGAGCAGAGTTTAAAAGGACTGAAAAGACATTCAGCAGGGAGATGTTGTCCTTCTACGTGCACACTCATCTTTTTTTATCACAAAAAGTCTTTTGCAGTGAAGTCTACTCTTTGTTTTCCATGTTGCCTGTTTGCAGCCATTTGAGCTGACTGTCTCACATCATATTTGTGCTTATGGATCAATGTTACATGTGCTGCTTTGTTAGATAAACCTTGTGATGCATCCTGTCTGTGATGCTGCTGATGTTTACACAGCACAGTATACAGTGCCGTGTGTCCCACCACGTTACAGCGCAGATATGACAATATGAAGGGAAGATAAGAAGTTTTAACTTTTGTTGTTTTCATCCACCAGGGAGTGCTGAGTCCCTGAGTCAACACACTGCATTCTGGGATAGTCTGGAACTCTCTCCATGGGCTGTACCACCTGCTGACAAACCAGGGGGGTCTGGAGGAACTGTGTTGAATGAGGTGAGATTGTCTCTGCTGTTACATGTGTCACACTTGGATCATGTTTTTCATTGAATACATTTAGTTGTTTAAATACTTTGTAAGCTATTTATTTAATAAGACGAGATCCGCTGATGAGCAGGACAAACCTAAAAGCTGCTCGCCTGCCTGTCATGTTCAGTTTGATGTTATAAGTTCTGACATCAAGGACTTCTCTGCGCTGTGTGTCCTCCGGAGCCATGGGCCTTGTTTTGCTGATAGACCTGGTCACAGCACAGTTGCACGCTAAGTAAAGTGCATTTGATTTTAATGTGAGTAAAGTGGCAGCTGGTCACGTGCTAGTCTGCTTAGTGACAGTGTGTTTGTTTATGAAGCTGCATTCGAGCTCCCTGTTGGAGCAGTGATATATTTTCTTGCACAACACCTCCAGGAACCAGTTAGTAAGGGGTCTTCCTGCGAGAATGGAGGCCTTATTGGCAGTGCAGAGTGTGAAAAACACCCTATAAATAATGTCTCTGTGATGCCCGAGGAGGGGCGAATGCATTGTAGTATATTTCTTTGTTTTTATTTATTACATATGTGTGTGTGTTTGGGAATCTAATTGCTCATTGATGAATCTCTACATAAACAAATCAGCCATTCTTTAGAATTACAGGAGAACCCCAAGCTACAACTGCTTTTGGTTTTCTGTGAATTACTCACAGCACCATTGCGGTCTTCTGTTTTTTTGTGGTAATATTGATCCCCAGAGGAGAAATTCTCTTTTCACTTTCTCCCCTTCCACAGGAAAGTAAGATCGCAGGGTCAGCTGTAGAATTGTACCTTTGGAGCTGCTGGTGATTATCTGGCTCGCAGACATTTCAGCAGAGCAAACGCTCGAGGTCAAGGATTTGAACTCGGGCCTTCTGGTTGATGGATAGTCTCTCTGCTCGCTATTTTCGCGTTAAAGAAAATCTATACAGGCAAACATTTAAGTTTTGCAAGTTCTCTTCAGCAGATTGCCTTGCAAGTTCACTTGCCTCTTTTGCCTGAGGGATACTCTGCTATCAAGAGTGATAAACAATGAACATGAGTGACTTTAATAACAAACACTAACCAACCTCCACCCGGAGCCTGCACGCAGAGTGGAAGATTAATGGTTGAATTTACTCAAGTGTCGGGACACTAATTGGCAGGTTAAGTCTCAAGGCAGCACTGATCTGTCCAGCTATGAACTAATAATACGCATCACAAACTAATTAAACACATTTCATTATTACACAGTACAGACATCAACAGTGCAGACATTAAAAAGTGATACAATATGAATATTCTGAGCAACAACTTTAGCTGCAGAGAAAAGGCTGTAAATCTACAAGGACGTTGTTAAATATTCCTTTGAGATGCAGATATCGGAGTCAGGGATGAGTCACTCATACTTAAACACACTTTTTATGGTAAAACTTCTGTAAAAAATGTCGACCTCTTTTGTGAATGAGATTTTTACTTGCACAGTACTTCAGTGCTTTTGGAGTGGAAACCAAGTTGCTGCCTGTTGCCTCAACATTTGTTGCCTCGCATTAGGAGTAAGGGAGTGCTCTCTGGCCCTTGTCTCAAACAGACTTGCTTGTTTAAGTGTGCACAAACACACATTCTCAGGGAGGGAGAGAGGAGCACTCTCATTTACCCCACAGGGAGCAGACAGTTTGGAGAGCACTACATTCTCCCTGCTGGAATCTCTGTCTGTATGTAGTATGCTCCTCTCTGTTCCTCTCACTTGCTTTCTCCTTCTGTCTGCCTATGAGTTCATCTCAGTTCAATTCAGCAAGGCTTTATTAGCGTGACATTTTGATCAAAAACACGTTGCCAAGTGTGTATTTGATCACAAAGTGAGACCTCAGTGTTTCTTATTCTCAAATGTGGTTTATTGGCATGACCACACAAACAACACTGCCAATGCATTTTGTACAAGGTTTACAACGTTAAGCATAATGATTCAGAAATATGCGCCTCTCTTTTCTTGTTCTCTCTGCTCCTCTTTCACCTTGCTGATTGAAGGGAGGTGTAAGGCTGTACTTCCCTCCTTCTATCACACTCTTTCTCGTTGAATCCAAAGAAAAAGTGTGAGTGTGTGTGTGTGTGTGTGTGTGTGTGTGTGTGTGTGTGTGTGGGTGGGTGATAGAGAGCGAGAGAGAGTCAGTGCTATTCTTGGCTGGTTGGGGAAGTCTTGGCTCTCTGGCGTATGGGAAAAGTGCTCTTGGCAAGTCTTGAACCGAGGCATTCCTTTATGCTGTCCTCTTGAAACACTCACACACAGAGACAGATACACAAACTTGTTTTTGTCACTCAGGAGGACATTGCATTGACTTGTATTCATCCTCTGGAGACTTAAACCGCTACATGCTAAACCTAACCCTGACATTAACCAAAAACCAAGACTTTACCCTGAAATTTAACGGTTTACCTCATGTGAACACGAGTTAGAGAGCAACACACACACCCGAGTGACTAAAGCTCACATTTACATGCTCCTTTAGTTACAAACTGCTGAGTTTTTTCTTTTCATTCTCTGTTAATCTCTCTCATACACACCCATACACTTATTCAGGTCTGCACACACGCACAAATGTCTGTTTGCATGCTCACTCCCTCACTGACAGCAGAAAGACTAAGTGCGGTCTCAAAAGAGAGATTTCTAGTAGTACTACATTATGCCCCGAGGCCCAAAGCCAGAGTTTCACTGTCACTCACTCTTTCTTTCTCTCACACACACACACACCCACACACGCACTCATACACACCACAATATCCTCGAATCAATCGCCTAAGGAGTGGGAGGTTGTCTGCATGACTTCTATCAGCTAATAGATCTCTTAAGTCTCTTTCTCAATGTTCCTTTAGCTCTCTCTCTCTCTCTCTCTCTCTCTCTCTCTCTCTCTCTCTCTCTCTCTCTCTCTCTCTCTCTCTCTCCCCCCCCTCTCTCTCTCTCTCTCTCTCTCTCTCTCTCTCTCTCTCTCTCTCTCTCTCTCTCTCTCTCTCTTTGTCCCTCTCACTGCAGTGCCACTACAAGGTGACATCACTGTCTTTCTCCATCTTTTCCCTCCTCCTCCGTCATTTTCATGTTATTTTATCCCACTCTCCATCTCCTCCTTCTCCTCCCACCGTCCTTCCCCATCTCTCCTCTTTTCATCTGCCCCTCCCTCCTTTGTTCTCACACATTATTTCTCCTCTCCATGTCTCCCTTCCACTGCGAATCCTTACATAACGCCTGTCAAACTATAAACACACAGTGTCAGTGTCAGTCCACCAGGCAAAAACTGGGTTTGGTGATGAAATTGGGTCAGGGTCAAAGGGTTCTGTGTGTTTGTAAGGATGCATACAACCAGTCTCCAGACAACCGTGTCTATGTATGTGTGTGTGTGACTGCCACATCTTCTAAAACATGTTATTTTCAGTCCACGAGACAGCTGCATGCATGCACAAGAACTTTGCACACAAAAAAGGTTTTTCTGGTAACAGCACACACACGCTGTGCTGGTCGCTGGTCTTTCCTTAGTCTGAAATGGCCCACCCAGAGAATGTCACAGAGATGGAATTTCCTTTCATGTGTGTGTGCGTGTGTGTGTGTGTGTGTGTGTGTGTGTGTGTGTGTGTGTGTGTGTGTGTGTGTGTGCATAGCATAAAAACTACTGAAAATAATGATGTTGAAAGAAAGTGAGCTGAGAAAATGAGACAGTCTGTCTGTCTCTCTGCAAGCTCTCTCGAATGCAGTGACGCTGCTCTTCCTCAGCTCTTGACAGTGTGAGTGTGTAGTTGAATATTTTAACAGTAGCCACCATATGCAAACTGGTTTGTTAAGTCAGGAGACACTGGAAAATGGAGAGTGAAGCACAAATATGAACAATGGCTCCGGTAGATAGTTACTGTGTAGATTTGTGTAATTAAGATACAAATGATGAGAATGATGGGTGTTAGAGTCTAAAAAATGCACTGGCAGCCCAGTATCATGAGTCAATTTTGACTTCTTTCTCTGCCGAGACTGAAGATAGATAGGAATTAACGTGTGTCTTGGTGAAATGCAGTACCTTAGACAGTATAAAATATGGATGTAGTATCTGTGACGTCACCCACAGCTTTCTGAGCAGCCGTTGTGAATTCAGCGTGTGATTGCTCTGGCCGCTGCCATCTTAGCAGTACAGCCTCTGCTGCTTCCTGGCTAAAAATGGGACAAGACGTGGCTTGTCGGCTCAAACAAGCCACCCGTGAGGCCAGTCATGCTCTTAATTCTGCCTAATTTTAAGCTTTATTATGATTTGAACAGGTGAATTCTATGAAAACAGTCTCAGTACAGCTGTCATGAACAAACTATAGAGACCAAACCAGTCTGTAAGCATGTTTCTGCTGTGAAGTTGGGCATTTTAATATGAGGGGGACTCGTTCTGTTTCCAGCCTCAAAGTGGACGTTTGAGGAGCGGTTTTTGGCACTTTGGCATAGACTTCACATGTTTATTTGCATATAGACCGGGGAACTGAGATCCAATCGCAAGTGGACAATGTCCGGTGTGACATTGTATATGGGATCACCCAGGATGCATGTTAATGCCAGGTGTAAACGGCCATAGTGATTATTAAAAATTATTTGAGGTTCAGTTACATTCACTGTTTCAAGTTTTATTATTATTATTGGTAGTCAACTCACAAATTGAGCTCCTGTCAAGCCCCAAAAGTTCCCCAACCCCTCCACAAAGTACAGAAAAATAACCTAGTGTGTGCGTGTGTGTGTGTGTGTGATGTAAAGGTTATTTCTAAGCTTGTTTTGATGTGGTGTAAACATTGTCCTTTTGCCAACAGCACAGTAAATACATGCTTCAATCTGTACAGATTGTCCAATTGACTGGAGCCATTTTCCCCTCTGGGAGCCTGACGACAATCAACACGATTATATACATTTGATTGTGCACAGTGAATAGACATACATGTGTTTGTGTATTTAATCAAATTCTATTGTGTTCACCACACAGTGTTCGGCCTCAGGAGTACACTGCACTGACGGGCAGCATGCAGACACCTGTGGAGTGTGTGTGATTACGTTGTGTATGTGTGTGTCTGTCTGTGGAATTTATTCAGGTGATGGCTGAGTTCTGTATGGCTCCGGTGTGTACTCTGTGTGTGTGCGTGCGTGTGTGTCCTGTTGAGTCTCAGGGGTGTTGGATGTGTGTTTGTGCAGAGCAGCGGAGGCCTTTGATGATTTGTGCAAGCCTGCGTGCTCAACCAGCGCTGCTGCCTGTCTGACATTTTTGTCCGTGTGCCTTTTGAAAAGGTGGAACACATTATTCACTGACAAGGACACATGCTGAGCAGTCGCCCACCTCTCCTTCATCCACACAATGCCCGCTTCCATGCCCATTCATGCCAATTAGTGCCAGCCTGCCTGCCTATGCCCATTACAGCGGGCCAGTTCACCTTCAGCACACACAGCAGTAGGGTACTCTGTCCTAGATGTGGACACATGCAGGCACCATGAGGAGAAAAAAAAACAAAACAGGCACAGCATTTTCCCCTCCCATTCTCACATGCACGTGCGTGTGTGCTGACAAGCAAATACAGCAGCATTAGCTGACAGTTGTGTGTGCATTACCATTTGTCTCCACAGGCGTCCTCCTGTTTAGTGCTCCCTGCAGACCCTCAGACTCACACATCCCACACCTGTCAGCCTGTCCTCAACCTGACTTCAGCTAAGAAATTATCACACTCGTGTCATCTGGGTCTGACTGGCTGCTTGTGTTTGTCACCATGTTCCACTCACATAAAAAGATTGCAGGGGCACAAAGATGAGGTGTGATAAACGTTAAAGAGGATTTGCTTTAAATTAGCATTGCTAATTGACTTTTTGTGTGAATAGTGAGGAAGAGAAATACATTTAACGAGGCAATATGCTGTGAGTAACCGACCTACTGATGGAGTGTATGGGCGTGCAACATTTGGAATAAAGCTGCATTATAGATACCATATTTTAAAATATGAGCTATAAGGAGAAAATGCCCAACTTATGTGTCTGCGAGTGGTAAAGCAACAGATGTGACCTGTCATTACTAATCAAAAAATGACAAAAATCCTCTGTTGCCTCTCAAATGTGAATAATTTCTCTTTTATGTTCCTCTCTGAAAGTAAATGAAGTTGAATTTTGGACACATAAAACAAGCTATTTGAATATTTGAACTCTGAGAAACTGCAAGGTGCATTTTTCACTCTTTTCTGTATTCACACTGTATTCATCGTATACTGATTCACCAAATGATAAATCATCGGATAAATCAGCAAGGAATAGCTCTTTAGCTATGAGCTAAAAGAAACAAAAAATATGCCATTAGAATAATGAGAAATATCCTATATATCCTATTGCATAAAAATTCAACACATAATGGTTTTAAACTAGGTTGAACTTTCCAATCCAGCATAATAATAAATTCACTATCTGCAAGATGTTGAACTTCCTGTTTGGAGGAGTTTTCTTGTTGTTATTCAGTGCGCTCAGAGCCAGATTAAGTCAATAATGTAGTACCCTATTTCCACGTTCTTAAATCCTAATGGAGCTGTCGTATTTCATAATAAAAACTAGGCTTGCAAATTCTCTATATCCCTATTTGCAAAGTGAGTGACATTCTCCTTTAATATTTGTTAAGGTCTTATGTTGAGGGACTGGACAAAGGAGTGATAGTTGTGTGGGCAGAATGAATGAATGGATGGTGGTAATGATGAATGGAGTTTGAATTACATTTATCCGTCCCCTTTCTCTCAATCCCCTCTGCTGCCTTTTCACTTTTCTCTCTGCAACTGCCTCCCCACCTACATTTCTCCCTTACTCGGCTTTGTGCAGCAGGACACATTCTCTGAACAAGATTATATATTGTCTTTG